>WPIO01000189.1:0-215000 GCA_009760855.2 Cristatella mucedo | reverse complement strand
TTTTATTAAATTGTTTGAGTATGCGTCACCATTGACATTGTGTGGCATTGCGGGACCAACTTTTTAAGTTTTGCAGTCAAGTCCTAGAACGGGGTGTGGTGAGGGTGGTGTAGATGGGGGCTCTCTCTCTGTCTCTCTGTCTCTCTGTCTCTCTCTCTCTCTGTCTCTCTGTCTCTGTCTCTTTCTCTGTCTCTGTCTCTCTGTCTCTCTGTCTCTCTGTCTCTCTGTCTCTGTCTCTGTCTCTGTCTCTCTCTCTCTCTCTCTCTCTCTCTCTCTCTCTCTCTCTCTCTCTCTCTCTCTCTCTCTCTCTCTCTCTCTCTGGTTCGAGAATCACCCTGTGCGAATGCTTTGGCAGCCTGGGTAGGGCTTACTAGCACCAGACAGCCGACAAATGATATGGCCGTCTGGGGCCGCCCAGCTGGGCCTTGCCTGCGCTTTGACGTTGAGTCAGGATGAGTACGGGGGAGGGGCAGTCGGTGAAGAGCTCTTGACTGTTCCGGACATGGAATCCGGCCCCAAGTTGTCCCTCCGCCGTCGCACAGCACTGGCGTACCGAGCGATAAAGCCTGCAGCAATTTTCTTCAATCCTCTAAATAAAGAACTGGGTAGTCGCGGGCGGGCCACGGCTAAAGTAGTCAAAGCCGGAAATTCCCTCTTACGCAGCCTGACGAGGAAGATTCCGTCGCGTCGTCCGGTTTGTATGCATCCGCTGAACGCGACCTTGCGGCGGTACAGTTTAATGAGGCTCGGCGGATGTTGCCACATCGACTTCCTGCTAAACCTGCTTCAGACTGCATCAATGTCTCCACCGCCGGTGGTAACGCTGTCAGGAATTTCACGCAGACGCAGACAACGGTTAACTTCAACGACAGTACGCCGATAGCACTACTGGCTAACCACACAGCTTACCTTTTCACCAGCACGAATAGTGACACAACGTTTGCATCGAATGTGGATTTCGTATCATCTAACGCTCTGGGAACGCAGCAAAAGGGGATTAACGGCAGCAGCCGAGCTGGAGAGTCACCTACAGGTCACCAAGCTCCAATGCTTCCCTCAGAGCTGTATTTCTAGTGAGTTGATCTCATACCTTACTGCTCCGGAGCACTGATCGTAATAGAAATGTGCTAGAGCTCACGAATACCAAACTCACGGTGGGTGTTAAGCGCATTAGACTGCTACGCCGACTGGTGCTAACGTCTTTTGTAGCTGGTGGTGAAGTGCGTATCAGGCCTAGTGTTTCGGCGGGCGGCGCGTATCGTGCACTCGTACACAGCGCATTGATATCTGGCGATAGGTGCTGCTGCTGCTGCACCATGCTGCAGCCTACAGACGCGCTTGGTTTGACCAGGTAATTGATTGAACTCTAATAATATAAAGTATACTAATAATAGCAAATGTAATAGTAATAAAAAATATAATAATAACATTATTTATGTATTATAAATAATATATGTCTAATATAAAATAAGGGTGCGAGCATTGATTGACGTTCTTTCTTCTCGGCCGGCCCGGTGATGACTCAATGTAGTAAATGTAATAAGCGTAGTAAATGTAATAAATGTCAATGTAGTAAATGCCGTTACGGCCGGTGTCGGGCCACAAGTTAAGAGGTCCACACTAGGCCGAGAGAACTTTAATTATAGCTGCCTAGTTTCCTCCTCAGCAACGTTTCCGCTTCCGCTTTGTATTGATAAAATTCAAGCTGGCTTGCATAATCTTGGCAGGTGAGCAGCTAACGCTCATATTACCCAAGTTGGTCCAAGCATCTGTGAGGTCACACCCGACCATCCATAACTCTCTCGTTGCCGGGTTTCCTGCCTGAGCACTAAGACGCTCAAAGACGAAACAAAAGCCGGCAGCATGGCTTGAATTTCGTGAGCGTCAGAACTTTCACATTATAGCACTTCCTTTTGACTCGCACCGGCTCCCCATTTAAGGCATCACAACGATTTCAGTTTCATGTCTTGTCACTGTCAGGTCCCTCTCTCTCTCTCTCTCTCTCTCTCTCTCTCTCTCTCTCTCTCTCTCTCTCTCTCTCTCTCTCTCCCTCTCCATCTCTCTCTCTCTCTTCCTTCTTCCGTCCATCTCTCTCTCTCCGTCTCAATCTCTCTCTCTCTCTCTCTCTCTCTCTCTCTCTCCATCTTTCTCTCTCTCTCTCTCTCCCTCTATATTCCTTCTTCAGTTTATGTCTCTCTCTCTCCCTCTCTCTTTTGAGCTCTCTCTCTCTTGAGCTCTCTCTCTTGAGCACTCATATATGAAATGATTACTCCTCGGGTTTTCCTTAGCAGTAACTAACTCCCTAGCACTCACTGCCCGCCTAATCTTAGTCTGGCTGCGACAGCTGCATCTCTAAATAATTTAAAAACCATAGCAGAAAACCTGTCTTTTGCTCTCGTTCACTAAATGTTGGAACTTTCTGCCAACCGACGTCACAACATGACTGCCTCGATGGTTACTAATCAAAACTACAAACCTCTAACCTCTAACCTCTAACTGGGTTCCTCTCTTCGAGCAGATGCTTCGTTCGTCCATGTGAACCGTCCTTTGGTTGCTTTGGTGTGCTGCAATCGTGCAGGTTGCTTTCACTATTTATACATGTATAAATGCATTTTAGTTATTGCCTTCGCAGTCTGTTTCTGATATGCATAGACATTGAATAATAATAATAATAATAATAATAATTCACTTGATAAAGCGCCCTCAGAGAACTTAATCTCTCTCTAGGTACTTTTCATTTAGGTCCCATAGGACGCCATAAAACGCTGAATCATCCAGTTCGTAATCGCCTAGCCAATGGCACAGTTTTGCTTACTTGCTGTTTCCAATAGTAATGGCCTTAGTTGTTGTTATTGTTATATAGAGTGGGAAATAGCAGCCGCACTGTCTGCCTCTGGCTCAGCGAGTCTAGTGACTTACACAGAAAGTTCTCCGGCGAACCTTGGTAGTCTTTCTAATTTTCCACCAAACCCGCGCATAATTAATTGGAATGCCTGCGCAATAGTCTCCGCATCTTTTCAAAAGCTGATGCTGCGCAAGTAGCGCACGTCTGAGTCGAGCACAGCGCTCGAACTTCGCCTCGGCGGCTCGTAAGATTTCCCTGCAAGGTCAAGGTCACGCTGCTACTGCGAGCGCAGTACAGTAGAGAGTAGCATTGCAGAACGATCGAACTTCTGAAGGCCCTGCAGCATTGGAATTCCGCAGACAACTTGGACGAATGGCTAGCGGTCTAACTCACGCCTTCCCCGGCCCGGAAGCTCACGCCTTCTTGCACGGACCTTCCGCGCCCAACTTTGTCTAAATTCGTCAAGACAGTCGCGACCGGGACGGGACATCCGGGGCTCAGAACTTGCGTGCGAATTCCCTGTCTGCCCTCGGGCGAAAACTGGCCTAGAAATCGACGCGCTTGAGACTACACTGGCTTTGCACCGATTTATTATTGGCCCTCTGTCGGTCTTTTATAATAATACGATAATATTAATAATAATTTGCGTAGCGCCCCAGAGAACTTAATCTCTTTCTACAGGCACTTTACATACGCTTGACTCGTCGGCGAGGGATGTTGCTCGGCAAAGAGGAGAGATTGCCTGGGTGGCGGCGGCGTAGTGAATGACCGCGCGAAGAGTGACGCTCGCGCGCACGGCATTCTGGGGTCGCGCGGGCGTGCTCGTGGAAAACCACAATCTTCACCTCGCGCTCGGGAAACCCTAAAATTGGGCTTTTCTTTCGAATCTCTCCGTCGAAGCCGCAGACTGGCTCACGTGACCGCAGGCGACGCTCACCTGGGACCGGGCTCTCCGAGCGCCACCTACCAGGTACTGGCTCTCGTCTTCTCGTGGCTCCTCGTTTTCGTCATTCTGGTTCGAGGTCTGAAGGTCACGGCCAAGGTGAGGGCCAGCGAGCGAGCGCCCGAAGCGGCGACGGGCTCGCTGCCACCCGCAGCGCCTGCGTGCGGCGGGGCGCAAGTTCGGTCGCTGTCTCGCCGCGCGTCCATCTTTGGAATGGCGGCCCTGAGCCCTGAGCTCGGTCGGCCCACGCTCGTCGCGAAGAGCGCAAGTTCGGTCGCTGTCTCGCCGCGCGTCCATCTTTGGGATGGCGAAGAGCGTCGCAGCGAGAGCTGGGAGACTGTCCGGCCCCGACGGCAGCGAAGGTCGAAGCGAAATACGCGTCCTCGTGCGGGCGGGCGAGGAGCGAGCCCTCTCGCCGCACGCCCCTACCTGTCACAGCGAGTCGCTCGCCGCCTGTCGTGGGCGGCTGGTGCTCGATCGTGCCGAAGGCTCGCGCGGCCGCTCTCTCGTTGCAGTTCGCTTGCGCGCTGACGCCGCTGCCGCTCGTCGTGCTGATCGCCGTGCTCGTGCAGAGCTGCCTCGCCGACCGAGAGGCCGCCATCGAAGGCATCGCGTACTTCCTCGTGCCCCGCTGGCATCGGCTTGCCGAGGTGAGGCGCACGCGACGTGGTGCGACTGTCGCCGCGCCTGCCAGCGAGTATTCGTCGTCCGCTTAGGTCGCTTCAGTAGCCCCGGTATTCCGGAGAAAAGGGGAAAAGCCGCCGCTTTGCTGTCGAGCCGCTTGAAAGTTTTGTTAGCGTCCTGAGCGATTGGTTGGAGCGAGAGAATGAAAGAGCGAGAGAGAGAGAGAGGGCGAGAGCGAGTGCAAGAGGGAGAGCGAGAGAGAGTGTGAGAGGGAGAGAGAGAGAGGGGGAGAGAGAGGGCGTGAGAGGGAAAGGGAGAGCGAGAGAGAGCGAGATTGTGAGAGGTAGAGAGAGAGGGTGAGAGAGTGCAAGAGGGAGAGCGAGAGAGAGGGAGAGAGAGAGAGGGCGAGAGCGAGTGCAAGGGGGAGAGCGAGAGAGAGCGTGAGAGGGAGAGAGAGAGGGGGAGGGAGAGGGCGTGAGAGGGAAAGGGAGAGCGAGAGAGAGAGAGCGAGATTGTGAGAGGGAGAGAGAGAGGGTGAGAGAGTGCAAGAGGGAGAGCGAGAGAGAGGGAGAGAGAGAGGGCGAGAGAGAGTGCAAGAGGAAGAGCGAAGGAGAGAGGGAGAGAGAGCGCGCGCGAAAGAGGGAGAGAGAAAAAGAGCGAGAGACCGAGAGAGAGAGAGAGCGTGAGAGGGAAAGGGAGAGCGAGAGAGAGAGAGAGAGAGAGAGAGAGAGAGAGAGAGAGAGAGAGAGAGAGAGAGAGCGAAAGCGTGAGAGAGAGCTTTCGAGAGAGCGAGAAAGAGAGAGAGAGGGCGTGATAGGAGAGAGCGCGAGAGGGCGAGAGACAGAGAGAGAGCGCGAGAGAGATAGCCGTTCTTGAGCAGGCCTCAACCCCAGCACTGGGCCCCTCCACCGCTTTCTGCTCTCGCTGAAGTTCCTGCCGCTGATCGAAGCACCAGACACGTGCAGCTCCCGCGGCCCTGACCCTCCCTGCGGCCCTGACCCTCCCCGCGGCATTGCCTCCGCCCCCTCCCACCGGGGGCCGACAGGCTGTTTAGCCCTAGCGGCAGAATGTGCCGCCTCGGCAGCGTGGCGACGAAGCCCTACGACGGCCACTGGCGTCAGTTTGCGCCTCCTCCTCACTTCCGCCGAGCGATCTTTGGGGCGTAGGGTGGCTTTCGGTATCGGACAAATCTTTAATATTGAGCCATAATAATAATAATAATGATAATAATAATACATTTGGTTTGGCCCAGTGGTTAAAGTGCTCGCCCCGACCAAGATCTGACTGAGGTCGTGGGCTCGAGCCCTATCTGTGGCGTATCTGAAGCACCTGAGTAGAGATTAAGTTCTCTTTGGGTGCTTTGCAAATGAATTATATGTTTGTATGGCGCCCTCGGAGAACTGAATGTCTTTCACGGCACTGTATAGAAAATTTTACCAAATTATTGATGGTAAGACCCGCAAGCAGCAGACACAACACATGCATACTAAGGAGGAGTGGCAGAGACCCACCGAATGCTATAAGGAACAGGCACATTTTAAACTTCTTTGTAAATGTCATGTCAGGGGACGTTGTGACGTGTGTCGGTAGTGAGTTCCAGGCTTTGGGAGCAAAGGAACTAGAGGCAGGGGTACGAGGTAGGGCACTGGCGCGGTTTTCCACTTGCTATGGGCGGCCATCTTTCTTCGTTCGGTTATCCTCTGGCCGGAGGCGCCGTCTTTCTTCGCGTTGGGCGTCCTTGTGAGTCAGCAGCTCCAAGTGGACGCTAGCTCCAATCAAACGGACACCGCTAACGCCTTTTTTGCGGGCGATTAATTGGAGCCAGAGTGACGGGAAGCGCTAATCGGGCAAGACGACGAAATGCTTTCTCTCCGCTTTCGGGCGTGACGGAGAGCCATGACAGCGAGGCGGCCGGCGCAGCGCCGCCGCGCCGGCAGCAGCTGCCGAAAGCGATAGGCAAGTGCCGCCTCGGGTCGAGAGGAAGTGCCGTCTCGGGTCGAGAGGAAACTCGATGACGGATTCTTAAAAGGGAACGTCGGATTTACTTCCGACGCCGCCATTTGCGACCGCAGCGGATCAGGCCCTCGCGGGCTCGCTCTCACCAGACTCGCCGCCGCACGACGTCGCTCTATTGCACATGTCGCGCTGTCTCTACTTGCAGCCCCGAATTTGGATTGACGCCATCGTCCAGGCACTCTTCACCTTATCATGTCTCAAGGGCGGTCTAACGACTCTCGCCAGTTACAGTCCGTTTGCTCTCAACAGCCTCAGGTTAGGTCAGCCTCCGAATCGTGCGACCGCCTCCACCTCCGCCGCCGCCGCCGCCATCGCCTCCGCCGCCGCCGCCGCCGCCCGAGTCTGAGTCGCCGGAGCGAAGCGCCGCGGAGCCGCACATGCGTCCAGCTCGACGTCTCGGGCGCTCACTTCGAGGCAGCGGCGGCGGCTGCGGCGCCGGAAGCGGCCTCGCCGCACACGCGCGCTCCGCCTGCAGGCTGTCCGTGCTGATCCCGGCGTTCGACCTCGGCACGAGCTTGCTGCTCGGCTGCTCGCTGTTCTCCGCGCTCGGCGTCATGGCGAAGGAGAGCGAGAAAGAGCTCGGCGCCGCCGTTGGCGAGCCGGCGGCCTTCACCTTCGTCGTCCTCTCGCAAGCCGCGCTGAAGCTGCCGCTGCCCAGCGTGTGGTCGTCGGCGTTCTTCTTCGCGCTGGCCTGCCTGGGCGTCAGCACGCAGTACGTCTTGATAGAAGCGTTCGTGACGGCCGTCTGTGAAGAGTGGCACCAGGTGATGACCGCCGGCGCTTAAGCTGAGCTGCTGCTGCTGCTGAGCTGCTGCCGCCGCCGAACAGCGCGTCCGCTGTGCCAGCTTGCTCACAGGAACTAAATAGCGCTTCATGAACGCATTAATGGTAAGCCAATGCCGGGCAAATGAACCCCACAGAAAATCTCGCAGACGATTTGGAAATAGGTCAGGCTGGACGCGTGGCCGCTCGCTGCGAGCCTCGAACTTTCGACCAGTAGCTGCAGTAGAATCTAATTACGCCCAATGTTCTTGCATTGTATGTGCGTTGTTAAATTGTGCGTACGTTGTATAGTACGTACGTTGCATTGTACGTACGTTGTGTTGTCGCGTCGTCCGCATCAAATGACTTTCCCAAGGTGCGTGCGACGTATTAACGATGCAAAGAATTGTGCCCCTCATTTCCAACGACGGGACCTTTGAAGGTGGAAAGAAATAGACACGCTGTCTGCCTGCCGCAGCCAGCGATTCGAAGCCTTTTGCCAGCCACCGTAGGAGGCTGCTGAGCGGCGAGCGCTGCAATCGAGCGTGCAAGCTTGAAGTGCGGCCGAATAATTTAATTTCTTCTCAATAATAATTTAATCTTAATTTCTTCCTTCCCTCTTCGCATGGTGGCATAAGCCAAGAGGTTTCTTTTTTAAATGAAGTAAAGGCTGAAGGCTGAGGATGAGAAGGCCAACCGCTGGATGCAAATTCCGCCCTTTGACTTTCGATTCGTTTCGTCGATCGATTCGTTTACGTCTTTCGCCTACCAAACAGCCTCCGAGCACCTTCGATCGTTGCAGCATCTTTTTTATAAATATATATAAGGTTATAAATATATAGAATAAATACATAAATATATAGAAGGTTATTGGCAGTAAAAAAAAGTAGTGAAGTCATGGGACGACTCATCTGTATTTGGTGGATATACGTATCAATCCTAAACGCGAGTGATTTAGGCGGCAGCCTGTAATGGCACTCCACGCTCTACTAAATTATACAGACCTTCGCGATAGTCTAGGCTGGAGCGGTGCGTTACGGTAACTCTCGATGCGTTACGGGATCTCTCGGTGACGCTCGCGGGCCGCACATCCTTCGTGGTTTCGTTCAGCTACAAAAACCCTTTGCCGTTAAAGCTTTTTCGGTAATTACCACCAATAAACCAATAAACCCTAAAACCCAGGGTTTAGGGTTTAGGTGGGTGGAAAGACAAACGGACCGAACCTACTCCGCATGTCTGCCCGCTTGTCCGCCGACCTTGAAAAGACACTCTGGCGCTGCGAAACGTTGTAATAATAATAATATTAATACATTTGTATAGGTCCCTCAGAGAACTCAATTTCTTTCCAGGCACTTAACGTCACGCTTGCGTCGCGTTTCGGATCGCTGCGGTTACGCTCGAATAAGCAGCATTTAGCTGAATGATTTCAGGCGTTCGGCAAGCGGCAGGTTCTGCTCACAGCTGCAACCTGCACGACATTGTGCCTCTTGGGTCTACCTCTGATGACTCAGGTATTTCTGAAACTTTTCGCCTACTCGAGTCTGATCCGTCTCCGCCCGCTTTCGCGCCGAGTTCCCCTTCCATTCGCCCGAGGCTTTGTCTCTCCTTTGTCTTTCGTTGCAGCGAGTCTCGCTTGCACTCTTTCTCACTCGACTTCTCCTCCGCTTCAGCGTCTGCTTGCCGTCGTCTGCGGCTACGTTGCCGCTTTAATTGGCCGCGGAGCTGCGTCGAAACGATTCCTCCCGAGCCTCGATCTGATCGAGCATCCTGCTGCTGGTGCTTCTAGGGCGGAGGAATTCGGCTGCTGGTGGCCGTAGATGCTGCTTCGAACGGCTGCGCCATACTGCTGCTTGCCATTTTCTTTATGATGGCGATATCGTGGATATACGGCGCCGGACGGCTTCACGACGACATAGTACTCATGCTTGCAAGCAACAGCAAATCCACCGTCGGGCAGGCTGCTTCGGCGACGGCGAGGCCGCGGCGGCGGCGGCGGCGGAGCTGCTGCTCGAGTGCCGTCGCAGCGCTGGAGCGCCTCTACTGGCGCTCGAGCTGGAGCGTTATAGCGCCTCTACTAGTAACGGTACATTGCCCGGATCTACACGTAGAGCTTGCTCTCTACGGTCATGCTAAACTAGGGTGCCCGGTAGTGCCAGATCTGCGCGCGGTTCTTTTCAGGTATCGAGAACGTTCGGGATGTCGCCCCGGTTTTGCCCCGGGGTTAATAGCTGATGTAGCAGCCTCGTTTTGATATCGGCAGAAGAACATTCGCGGCTATCGCCACCGCTTGCAGTAATCGATACTGAATCAAGCACTGCAGGACTGGAACCCACGACCCGGGTCGTGAAGAGCGAGCACCTTACCCCTTGGCTAAGACTCGCCTTTAATAATAATAATACACTTGATATGGCACCTTCAGAGAACTCAATCTCTTTCTAGGGACTTTATATTTGCTACAAATGAAGTACAATAGAATAGTTAGTGGTAACATGCTGAATACACACACACAAAATAGTTTTGGATGACATGCACAGGATCAGCATGTAACTAGGGCTAGTGGTAGCATGCACAGTGTCAACACGCATAAGCACATAAAGGACGAATCACGGGGACCTAAATGATGTCTAAATATATGCGTTTTTTAGTTTTCTTTTAAATGTGGTCAAGTCAGGAGATGTGACGCAGGTCGGGAGCCAGCTTCAGGCTTTGGGAACACACGACACTCCCGACCTGCGTCACGACATCCCCTGGCTTGACCACATTTAACGATATTTTTGCTGAAGCTTAAAGGTGAAATCAGACCACGTTTGATCGTGCGTTTCAGACCGCATTGGCATTCAAGATTGTGCGTTATCATTGGGTCGGCAACGCTGAGCATCGATCGAGCGACGACTCGCTGGAAACGCAAGTTTTGTCGGACTCTATTTATTACACTGCCACTGGCTTAATTATAATACCGATTCCCGTTTTCTTCGTGAAAGAGTTCGTCCTACAACTGAGGGCAGGCAAGAAAGCACACGAGGTTCGAGGCATACCTTATTTTCAGCGTGCCTGCTCGAACCCACGGCGTCTGCACCACCGCGATGCTAGAATTGTCGTCGATACAGGAATTAGGGTTATACGTCTTTCAAATAGCTTCAGATTCATGGGGGGATAGTGCGGCTGTGCACTGACGCGGATCGGTTTAGTATTTCACTTTCCGCTTTAATTGGCGATCGCATTTACAAAGTCATTTGGCCGTAGAGGCACCCGCGAACGCGTTCCGGAGCGACTGCGGATGCTGTTTATGAAACTGACGGTTTCCGGTCGTGGAAAATCTATCTTACTGCCAGCTCACCCAAATGACCGAGTTTTTCGGGTGTGCAGCTTTCAGTAGGTCAACAAATCTTAGCTGCTTAGACAGCCTCTTTTTGTATAGCGACAGAAGAGCCTTGATGGCTATCACCACCGCTTGCAGTGACGATAAAGGATCGCCCACCGCAAGAATCGAACCCACGACCTCAGGACCGAGGTCATGTAAGCAACCGCCTTACCTAGTGTGCTTTCACGGCTGGCTAGACAGTCTGGCTTAGTGCCTGCAGCATCGACTGCTGCCAGCAGTTACGTTAGGCTGCCCGGAAGTTACGTCAGGCTGGCCAAGCTGGAAGCGGCCGTTCCTGAATGGTTGACAGCCGCCAAGGTAACGGCGGCCTAGGTATGGCGCCTGCCAACATGGCTGCACTCCGTGCCATTCCTTATACGCAGTCGTTCCCAGAGGAGTGACAAGGCGTGTCTCTTGTGAAGCTTTCACCCTTCCCCCTCAGATCCGAGTTCGTCTCTTATGAAGCTTTCACCCTTCCCCCTCCGATCCGGGCGTGTCTCTAATGAAGCTTTCACCCTTACCCCTCAGATCCGGGCGTGTCTCTTAGGAAGCTTTCACCCTTCCCCCTCAGATCTGGGCGTGTCTCTTGTGAAGCTTTCACCCTCCCCCCTCAGATCCGGGTTCGGCTCTCTACTCAATCCTCGGACCCCATGGCGGAGGTTTCGTTTCCCGCTGGAGCTTTACGAGTTTGGCTTCATCGGGGATCGATCGCTCTAGTCTTGCTTGGGCAGGGAACACTATATAGGGCTTTACACTAGGCTTTACATGGCACCATTTACCACTCGGGCCTCCGTGTAGCCTCCTGAGGATCTGATTGCCTACCGTCGCCGGCCGTCGCTCTGAAGAACGAGCTAGCAGCATCGAATCGATCCGATATAACTGTACCAATGCTGTACACTTCCTCCTGTATGCTATTCTCGTGTGCGTGCGAACAGTTCACAGCCTAGCGCTGGCGAACTGTTATGACGGACTCAAGAGTGAAACGGCAACTATTGGACGAAAAACAACAGCCTCTTCATTGGACAGATGGGACACCAGGGTGGGTCGTCTAGCCGGCACGCAGCCGTCGACTCTGCATTCTGGGTAAGAAGAAGCATAGTCCTTGAGTGGATAGACCTGACTGGATAAGGTGAATCGCGGCATTGGAAATACCTGCACTTTCTGTGTGTGGCAAGTGTTTGCCAATCTTGAGTGTGTCAGTGCATCACTATTAAAGATGAAGCGGGCGTCGCACAACTTAGAGTCGGGCAAGTGGGTTTCGAATACTGGAGATAAAAATATCACCCAAACAGCGAATTCAGTCCTCGGCTACGAAAAAACAACTCTGCATAGGCATGATGAATAGTTAACTCAACATTTAATTAAAAAAAAAAGCGCAGGCGCAGGTACGGTTGCATCATTCTCGGCGTCTGGCGGCCGCGTGCTATTCAGCTGCTTGCATTTCGGCTGGGTGCTCTTGGCCGCTCGCGCTGGCTGCGCAGGCGACGCTCACGCTCCCCTGCATTCTCCGCTCATGCTGCTCGGCTCCGGGCGCTTCTGCTGCGACGCAGGCCATGACGAGCATTCTGAGACCATCCAGCGCCTGGGGCCCAGCGCACTGCAGCAGCCAGCTGACGCTGCTGATTAGGCAACCGCGGACAAGCTACTTCCGGGGAGCAGAAGGTGAGCTGGAACATCCGGGACGGCGTCCGCGTGCCCCAATCCACACACCCGCCCCTTGCTCAAGCAAGTGCAGGGGCGACTGCGGCTATAAGCCTGGCGACAGGCGGGTACAGCGACGCATCGGGCATGTGATGGCACGACGCCATCGAGCTCGCGTCGCTCCTCGTGCAGCGCTTGATTGCTACGAAGAGCGAGCGTATTTGAGTCGTACTTTCACAGCAGAGCTGAGATAGCAGAAGGGAGACAGGACCCGATCCGGGGTAGAACCCTATTCCCCCGCCCACATTGATCGTCGGGTGCTCAGGCTATGGTCGCTGGGTATAAACACGTTTCGTTCACGAACGGAAGTGGAGTGAAGAGCTTTTCGCCGGATACAGTTTAGCACTCGGTAGAACTCTGCTCCCGGTAGAGCTTTTCGCCGGATACAGTTTAGCACTCGGTAGAACTCTGCTCCCGGTAGAGCTTTTCGGCGGGCACAATATTTCGCCGGCGACTGCCTTTCGCTGCGGTGGAAGGCTTTTTGCGCCTTGTTTCCCGCAGATGCAATGGAGTTGAGTGGCAGTTCGCTGACGCGAAGTCCAGACGATTCGCCGTGCAGCGACAGTGTTGCCGAGGACGTTATCAGCGTCTGCTGCCTGGTGAATGCTGACGGTAAGACGAGCGAACGCAAGGACGCCTCCTTCCGGGTCGCCAGACGACGCTTCGCTTCTCTTAAGTTGTGGCGCCGCCAGCTTTTGAAAGACGAAATTGGGGCAATGCACGCGAAATTGTAGCGGCTGAGCGCTCGCTCATCATATCCTTACGCCTATTTCTGTCTGCTCAAGACCGGTGGTCTGCCGGCGTATGAGAGTCGGAGGAAGGCGGCAGCGCCGACAGCGCTACCCTAGCGGGCCGAATTGAACGGCGGGCGGGCGGCGGAAATCCATTGCGGCTCGCGCATGCGTGTTTCAGATGTGAAGGCGAGGCTGCAGCGTGCTGGCCTAACTGCGTCCAAGCGTCTACGTGAGTAAGCGGCTGTCCGCTCGCGAGCAATACCGGATTTCTCGTGGACTAATGTGCAGAATAAGTGACAGATTACAGATGTGACAGCAATGACAGACACGCGTATAGATTAAGTGACACTGTAACACGTGTCGCCCAGCGCCCACGAATGATAATGAGAATAAGACATTTGAATAGTGCCCTCAGAGAACTAAATCTCTTTTTGGGCCCCTAACATAGGCTGTAAAGGACGCTTGTCAATATGGTTAGCGATAGCATGGGCAGTGTCGGCACGCAGAAGCACACAAAGGACAATTCACATGGACCTAGAAAATACTGTAAGGACCAGCGGCATTTTTAGCTTCTGTTTCCCAATCCAAGACTTATACAATATTTCGTATGTAGCTTATGTTGATATGTCGTCAAGTCAGGGGGATGTCGTGACGTCAGTCGTTCGAGTAAGTTCGGCAGGCTTTGGGAGCGCATGAGCTAAAAGCACGATCTTCTCCCGAAGATTTGAGGTTAATTCGAGGCTCAGCTAAATGGTTTGAGTCAGATACGCGGCTCATAGGATGCTTAACCCGATTGCTGAGTAGCTTGGATAGGTAGGCTGGAGCGAGAGAATGAAGAGACCTGGAAGTGAGTGACAAAACCTTGAAGTCACGAGGCTGTGAGTAGCTAAGAAATGGCGGCGAATGGCTGCTGGAGAGTTAGTAGGAGAACAGAGAGCTGCTAAGAGAGTATCGTTGGATTTAATCGTTGGATCCACGGCAAGTGACGGCTGGTTGCTGAAGCTAGTTGCCGTAGCAGAGCTTCGCTGAGATGCAAGGGCAATAGCGACAACAGCCGCACGAACACTCGTCAAGTAGTTCAGCCATGCTGTTCACAATCCTGGTACGCTTAGTTGCTCTCTACTTGCCGACAAAGGTTCGATTACCCAGCGGTCCTAAATCAGACTAGTGCATCGACAGGCGAGCAGCGAGACTGAAGAAACGACTGAAGAAGAGACTGAAGAAGCGAGTCCGCTTCGAACAGACCAGTCCGGTGCTACCTTATTCGTGCAACAACATTTGCATGCTGACCCTGTGCATGTCACCCCTAACTATGTTATTCATGCTGTTTAGCAAGCACGATATTACTCACCATTCAATTACATTTCCCTTTGCAGCAAACGTAAAGGGCATAGAGAGAGATTGAGTTCCCTGAGGGCGCTTATCAAGTGCATTATTATTATTATTATTATTATTATTATGACAACAAAAATCCGCATAGCGATCTTGGTACTTTTTTTGAAGGATACCTCAGCGGCACCAGCGAACAGAGCCTCGCTTTCACTGGTGCAGCCGGCGATGCAGTGGCGGAAGCAGGTGGCGCACTGGCGTACTTCCGTTCTCCGGCGCCTCGCGAGTCGCAGCTGGCTCGCCAGACAGAAGCGCTCGTGCGACCATGTGCATCTCCGCTCACTGTTGGACACGTCGCATGCGGCAGCGCCACTCGTGGAGTAGGAAAAGCCACCCAAGCGTTGGGTAAGTGCTGGCCGGCCTTCCAAATGTCGCTCACTGAAAGTCGGATGGGGCTCGTTAGATAAAAGTCGCACAGCCCACTCAGCATAAGTATGAAATCACGAGTCAGCTCTTCATGCGCGATCGTTTTTGTTTACCTTTCCGAAGCTTTTACGCTGACCGCTGAGTATCTTTGTGTGCACCATTTCCTTTTCCTCAGAAATCAGCTGGGTAGTGGCAAACGCTCGCACTAAGGTTAAGCAGCACGGGAGCAACTGTTGCCGGAGAGCAGCGAGATGCAGGGTTTGCGATCGGCGAACATCTTACTCGGAGCCGGTCCACCACTACTTCGATGCTGACGAGCATCTCCGATGATTAGTAGATGACTTGACATTTAAAAAGAAGTTAAACGCATCTATTTGTCGCAGCATTTGATGAGTCCACGTGACACGTCTTTTGTGTGCTCACGCGTGCTCACTTTGCATACTGCCACTAACCATATTTGCATGCTGACCCTGTACATGTCACCTATAACCATGTTATGCTTGTTGTCATTGAGCATGCTACCATTAACCATTTGACCATGCTTCCTTTGCAGCAAATATAAAGCGCCTAGGAAGAGATTTTTCTCTGAGGGCGCTAAATAAATGTATTATTCTCATTATTGGTCCGAATACGTTAATACTATCATGTCGCATGAAGCGCTGATTTTCTTTTTAAAAGTAGTCATCTGTACAAACAATTTTGCCTTTTACTTTTTGACTAACTTCCGTGAAGACTAAGAGTGAGTAATAGCAAGGGTAGAGTTTGTCAAGTAGTTGTAAAGTGCCTAGAACGATTCGGTTCTCTGAGGGCGCTGTACAAATATATTATTGCTATTATAAGTAAGTTAAATAGAAAAGTCAATGTCCCCTTTCAAGAAGTAACGTTTGCCCAGCTTTCGTTATCATTAATGTTTCCTCCCTCACCTTGTACCAGCAATTGGCACCTGAGCGTGAGCAGTAAAAGTTTTTCATCATTTCAGCATGTGCCCGGACGGGCTACGGTGGAGTAGGTCGTATCGACCCTGAAAGGGATACTGTACATACCCAGGTACATACTTAATTGGTATGCATAAATAAAGATCAATACTTACACCGAGTATACTTTGATCCAATATTTACCCCGACTTTTACTAGTCCTCGAGAGAAGTATGAACATTAGATATACAAGAACTACAGTGAAGTCATTTGGGGGTCCAATCTCGGCTCTCGGCAAAATCCACGTTATAACTCGTGTTTTGCCTAAGCCATCGGTATGTCTGCTGTTGGTCGTGTCATCACTGCAGCAACTATCGCTAGAAAGGTGTAAACAAATGGTTAATGAGTAATGATTCTTGATTACTCCACTGGCTTATAGATATGGCTCATATATCATATATGGCTTTTAGGCATGTAGGAGCACCTACCATTACCACTAGTGACTGCTAGAGTGACCTCTAGTGACTGCTAGCGACTACGCTTGCCTTGTTAAATGTCTGATGTGGCGAAAGAGAGCGATTGATGCTACAAACCCTCAACTCGTTCTCCATGTTTATCTTAAGACGGTTCATCACACTTTAGGGAACAGACGATGAGCTTGCACGTGAACAATTATTTAATGCGACTCGATGCCCCCTAAGTACGGGACACTGCCAATTGTCAGTTAAGCCAGGCACGTGAAGATTCGTACACAAAACGCTACATACTGGGACAGAGCAGTGAAGGAGTAGTCTCATCCTGCTACAAAGCTCAACCCATAGCCTGCGAGAGTTCCCCAAGCCAAGACCTATATAACATTTGGCATGTAGCTTATGTTGATATGTCGCCAAGTTAGGGGGTGTAGTGACATCAGTCGGGAGTGAGCTGCAGGACTAGAACCGACGACCCAGGACTAATAGCCAGGGTGATTAAAGATGCGTTTACTCGGAAGACTTCTGCACAGGTTTTAGACCGATTTGGGCTAGTTCGTCATCTTACGTCACAACATCTTGGGGAGGACGGGCCAAGTCAGCGGACTCTCACGAAGGAGATCTTTTAACTGTTGGGCTCCCGGTTGGTCCAGCCGACCAATCAAAACCCGGAGCTAGTCTCATGCACCCCCACCGCCAAAATAAAAATGGCTGACGTTCGTGGTCTCGAGTTATATTGAGGCGTGCAGAGCAAGTCCTTGAACATGGGATGCCTATGCGTTGTAGCCAAGGCTGAAGCCTTTTCTAAATGGAAGACGCCGTGTGCCTGTTTATCAAATCCACCAACAATCCGGCAAAGGCCCACATTACTTTGACTGTACACCGTGATGGCGAACATTACTTGGTATTATTCACTTTCCCAAAACAGCTTTCTTAAAATTCTTATCTTACTTTAATCTATATTATTCTTACATTACTCTACAATGGTGACTGTACCGGCGAACTCAAATTGAGTGGCTGTTGGGTTGACGTCTTTCTGGGCAACCGTCTTTCATACTAGCCTCGAAGATTAAAGCACGGTCTGTGGGTGGTACTCAGTCGGCAATCAAATATTCGCGTAAAGGTTCCAAGTAGGAGGAAATTGGTCGGCGTCGGGCAGGAGGAAAATCTGCCGCGTAAACCCAGCTTAAGAGGCACACGACTCAGCAGCTACTCTACAGCAGCCACTACGCGGCTTGGGCATTTTCTTTTACACTTTACTCAGCTGAGACTTATTATCAGCTACAGGCCTGTCGAAGGATTCCGAGACTTTGTGCAATGGGGGCAGTGTGGTTTTACTCACGGTCACGTGCCATGCTATCCATCTCCTATTCCTCCTCGAGTGCAGGTCGAGCCCCAGCGGAGGCGAAAGAGGGGGACCGGAGCCTCGGCTTCATCGGCTGTGATGTGGCGTCGGCGAAATTCACAGCAGACAAGAGCACACAGACGCGGTCGCGAGTCATCAGCATTTCATCGTCGGCGCTTAGAGAAGCGGTCAGCACGGCTCACAGGTCGCAGCTCCATACGACCAGGCTTCCAGCCGGACGGAGCCCTTCCTCATAGTCGTGCCGACAGCGCTGAAACCACGGCTGCAGCGCCTGCCCGGTGAATCGATATCAAATATACGCCCCGAATCCCGAAGCAGATGCTACTGGTGAGAGGTCGAAAGTGGCACGGCCACGTGACATCTCCGCCGGCCATTACAAAATGATTGCAAGCATCATCGCGTGGGTTTGGTGATGGGGGGCAGGAAGGGTGCACCTTCTTCCTCTGCTGCCTGGTTGCTGTAGCTTCATCGAGAATGTCTTTTGTTGAGGGATTTGCAGCCGGTCCTTGCGCACGAGTTGCCTACATCCTCTCTGGCGCATAACACCGCCCCATGCGCCGTGCCACTCAGCCCGACGCTCTGCTAATAAAAGCTCAAGTTGAGCAGCTGCTACTTTCTCAGCCATAATGCAACACCGGGAACAAGAGGAGCTGGGGGCGTGTACAGCTGGTCTGCTGGACACGGACTCGCGTGTCAGCTGGTCTGCTGGACACGGACTCGCGTGTCAGCCGCCAAAACCGACCGTAACAGTAGGTGGCCGCGATGGTAGAAGAGCTGTGAGCCAAGACAGCGGCAGCTCTTACAAGTTGCACACACATAAGTAACAAATATATATATATATATATATATATATATATATATATATATATATATACACACACTCACTCACTCACACACACTAAACAATACAGCTGGTCTGCTGGACACGGACTCGCGTGTACAGCTGGTCTGCTGGACACGGACTCGCGTGTCAGCCGCCAAAACCGACCGTAACAGTAGGTGGCGCGATGGTAGAAGAGCTGTGAGACAAGACAGCGGCAGCTCTTACAAGTTGCACACACATAAGTAACAAATATATATATATATATATATATATATATATATATATATATATATATATATATATATACACACACTCACTCACTCACACACACTAAACAAATCCTTGCAGTATGGCCACTGCTTCTATAACTGTAAACTCGTTCCGGTAACAGGAGGGTTTTTATGGCACCGGGAATACTGAAGTTAAGCGAAGCACGATGAAACTATTTATGGACAACCCAAAAACAAACACATTATGCTGTTTGTGTGTATAGTTTTAGTGTGGTGTCATCCTACCACGATTTTGCATGACCCCCCCCCCCCCGGTCTGACCAGGAATAGTCTGCCAGCTTCTGTGCCGTCTCATCTGCTGTAGCACAGTTCAGAGAACCCGAGTTTTACTGAAAATGTTGGCTACTGACCCAGCAAGGCCCGAAACGGCTTGGCTCCTCCATACCTAGCTGAACTGCTGTAACGCATTCAGCCTCCTCGTGCCTTCAGGTCCAGTGTGAACAAATGGATAAATTAGCTGTTCCACTCCTCTGCTTAAAATGAAAAACTGGTTTACTGAAAATGTTGGCTACTACGGTCGGGTCGAACGCCCGGCCTCTGCCACCTGTCGATATTGCTCCATAATAGTTTTATAGGGTTCAAATAAGGCGGCCTGAGCCACTGCACCAGCACCAAACAAGGATTCCTCGAAGGATACTTTACTCGAGTCATTGTTGGTCAGGAAAAGTATATATATATATATATATATATATATATATATATATATATATATATATATATATATATATATATATATATATATATATATATATATATATATATATATATATATATATATATATATATGTATATCACTGCTTGCCCGACCGAACTTTTGCTAGGGGGTAGGGAGTTACAACTGTGGCAAGGGCAGATGGGGGGGCTATAGCTAAAACTAGGGCTAGCCGAAGCAGAACTAGGGAGGCAACATCTAATGATGCTTCAGACGATCCCGTGGAAGAAAGGGGAGAGGGTGAAGGAGGGTAGCCAACGATTGCAGACGCCGGCAGTCACTCCCTCCGATGAGGGCAGGGCCTCAGGCTGACTCAGCTGACTAACAGTAAAACTCGAGCCCCCCACCCCATCGACTTCCGGGCGCTGACCTGAGGACCCCCGAGCCCGAGTCATGCACACGCCAGTGGACGAAACGACACATCACGCTACCCGAAGCGCCAACATGGGGAGCACCAATCAATTCTCTCTGCACCCGGCTGTAAACTAATACAGCACATACAAAGGATACAGATACGCATCAAGAACGGCTGGACGAAAGAATGCTACACAGATCGAGAGCACGGGCAGCTAGGTATTCTCGAATGGTGGCTGCATGGTAGCAGCTACAATTCACAAATCTTCCTACAGCCGAGCCTCAATTGTTTCGGCAGCAGCAGCATAGACAAAGCACAGAGCTGCCTTCACGGCCAGCCAGGAACACATACAGATACATGGCGTCCAACAGAAGATTGCAGCGTGAATGAGCCGAGCGTCTGCACTCAGCATGTGACGAGTGCAGTCAGCCCACGTGGGGTGAGTGCTGCCCAAGCTAGCATTGCTGGGTACTCAACGCAGCCAGCTGCACGTGATTGGGGCACGTTGAGAGTGGCAGTCACGTGGTCCAATAGGTCTCGCAGAGCCCCACCTCGGTGGCGGCTCGTCGGCAGCAAGCGGTGGCTCTGCAGGTCGGGCAGTTGCCAGGCGACAGAGCACGCTCGGCGACCACGCACCATCCATCGAGCGAACGCCTCGCGACGAGTTCACAACGAGTGTGGACCTCTGCTGCCGGCGGTGCACGGCAGCGGTCCACTCGTTGTGGACGTGCACGGCATCAGAGGCCCGGACGCCAGCAGCAGTGGGTCATGCCATGACCGGCTCCTGCTGCTGCTGCTGGTGAGACGAGCGATGCCGCTTGACGAGGTAGACGCGGCCGCCGGTCGAGGTCAGCGCGAAGAAAAAGCCCGGATAGTTCACTGCAAGGCGACGCGCAGGACAGCACTTGCTAGAGGACAGCGGTGGCAGCAGCAGCAGCAGCAGCGGCGGCGAGTGGGACGAGTCCACGGCTAAACGAGTCGGAAGGAGGCAGACTCTGGAGGCAGCAGCAGCGCACGGCGAGCACGCTGCAGCTGCTCAAAGCTCGAGCAGACGCTTCAGGTCAGCAACAGGGCCATCGAGGGTCAGGCGACAGCGAGCAGCAATCCCGGTGGTCGGCCACGGCCACAAGGTGGCACCCCTGGTGCCTGCGCTTCTCACCCGTGACTCGCTTCAGCTCGCCACCAGCACCGCCTCCTCCAACTCCGCTGCTGCCATGCAGCGGGTACTGGCAGCTCCTCAGGTAGAGAGCGTGCAGCCTCCTGGTGACGTCCTGCTCGCCCGCAAGGTCGCCGCCGGACTGCAATGCGCGGAAAAAAGGATGCATGTGCGGGCGTGTCATCGCCATCACGTGGTTCTGCCCCCCTCCCCCTGGCTGGCGTGCTCCTTGCCACTCAATTCACTTTCTGCCTGTAGGTCGGCCAGTACGCACGCTATCCACTCTCTTCTCTCTTACAACCACGTGCTCCGGAGCAGCATGCACGACGGCTGCTACACTAGAATGTACACTCGTTCGCTTGTCGTGCCTGTATTCGATACAATACAGACGTGGTCGGCTATGCCACAACTCGCTTGTGGGGGCTTCGCTCTTTGTAACGCCGCCATCGCGAGCCCAGGCGCTTCTACACATGTACCAGTATCGGTGCACGTGCAGCCAGAAACTGTGCAACAAATACAGGCAAGCTATAGCCATGCAAAATCACAAAGTGATAATTGACCACAAAATAGTAATAAGAAAACATCGCATAGCATCCTAAGAGAGGCTAAATCTCTTTCTAGGCACTTAACATATACTGGCACCGAAGCATGCTGACTGACTAGTGCTAATGGCATGCACAGTTTCTGCACATGAAAGCACACAAAAGAACAGCTCATGCAAATAGACCAAATGCTGTGAGGAACGGTGGGTTTTTAGCCTCCTTTTAAATGCCGTCAAATCAAGGTTTGGTCTAGTGTTTAAGGTGCTCGCCTCGACCAAGATCAATGTGAATGTATTGGATGACCGAGGTCGTGGCATATGTAAAGCCCCGTGGCATAGGTGAAGTGCCTAAATAGAGATTAGGGCCTCTTAGACCGTTACACAAATGAATTATACTATATTTATGTTATATGAGGAATGTCCAAGGAATGTCGTGTGATGTCCATGCTTTGGCAGCACAGCGACCGAAGGCATGCTCGCATCTGAGATTGGCTAGAGGCACGGCCATACGAATAGAGGCAGAAGGGCACTCTGGTACTCTGGAAAGCCTGAGGAATACGTATTTCAGATATGAAAGCCGGAACAAGAGAACGAAGAGACATACAACTAACTGAGTGATATGACGTTGAAGTCGATACACTACTTTATGGGGAGCCAATGAAGGTCTGTAAGAAGAGATCTGATAAGGCAGTTATGCCGTTCACGACCGACGAGCCAAACGGCCGAGTTTTGCACCAACTGTAAGCATCTTGTCGCAGAGGCTGGAAGACCTATAACAGTGAGTGAATGACTGGAATCTTGGATGTCACAAATGCACGGACCAACTTGGCTGAGATATCCATCATCTAAGCATGTTCGAACTTTGCAGTGCTATGCACCTGAAAGTATACAGACTTAACCGAGACCTGATGTGATCATCTACCAATAGGTCATTTTTGGAACAAAACACAAAATCGTGCAGCTGGGATCGGGACTACACTGGATGAACTAATACTGAGGGCTAGGCTCTCCAGTTTCTGAGTGCCGCTTGGTTTTTGCAAACTATCAAGTTGCTTTTATCGACATTCAATGTGGGAGAGATTGCAGCCATCTATGTGCAAGTGTGAATGCCGTCACCGGAAAGCCTAATCCTCAAAATTGGCTCTGTAAGTATCTCTCTTGAGGCTTCTTGTGTGGAATCTGTGTCCTGCTCCAAAATACATTTACCAAAGAAGCATTGCAAAAAGTCGACGTGCTTATATAGAGGAACGGCACCAAAGCTACTCACTGCATTTCCCATCTAGACTTCTCTAATGCTCTACTTGAAGATCTTTCTACATTTGTAAGAAGGTGCTCATGGGTAGTGTACAACTCGGCTGCTAGGCTTGCCATTGTGAACGCCATAACTTTCACACTAACTAAGCATCCCTTCTCTTTTACCTATAATAGCTCTATTTCACCATCATGCAGCAAATGAACTTCATGATTCTATCACTCACTTCTAGACCATAACTACTCCTTCCTGCTCCAGTCCAGTTTAAGCTGCTTGCCCCTCGGGTCTCCACATTGCCCTACCGGCTCTCCAAACTCGGTTCGTTTATCTGTGCCTCTGACCAAACAAAAATCCTCTAGAAACCGTGCATTTGGATTCCTTTTGCATTCAGTTCCTATGCAACTTCAGTCTGCTGGTGGCTGTCATCACGACAACCCTAACTTGTTAACTACTCAACTATAACTTTTAACTACTTAACGACTTTAACGAGGAAGTTGGTATCACACATATATATATGTATGTATATATATATATATGTGTGTGTGTGTGTGTGTGTGTGTGTGTGTGTGTGTGTGTGTGTGTGTGTGTGTGTGTGTGTGTGTGTGTGTGTGTGTGTGTGTGTGTGTATGATGCCAGCTGCAAGCAGGGTAAAGCCACCAAGGCTCTTCTGCTGACATATAAATGAGGCTGTTCACTCAATCAATTGTCACTTTAATGTGCATACTACCTCAAGAGAGAAGCACAGATTGAAGATAATGCTGATTAGCACTCAATATGTGGCAAAGCTCAAAATTAAATGCCATCGAAGTAGTTGGGGGACATTCATTGATAAGTTAACCCTTAGTTCAGAATAAACGGTAGCTAAGAAATTTGCTGCAAGTACAATGCATGATGGTTACTTCAGTATTGCTAGATATAAAAGCTCCAAGTGCTCATCCCACTGTAACATTCCCACTGGACTCTTCACCCTCCTTTCCAATCCTACCCCTGTCAGAGACTTCATTTCGATGTTTGCCTACCATTTCAAGTACTTCAGCAGGCAATCCTTTAGTGCCTGCTACAACCAGGTGGGTGATAGCCACCGAGTCTCTTCTGCTGCTATTTAAAAGAGGGTGTTTGATCAGCTGACATTTAGTCTTTGCCCACGGGTCTTAGCCCGGATAATATGTGCTCACTCGCTCTTCATGACCCAGATCGTGGGTTCGAGTCCTACAGTGGACGATTCTTTATCGCCCACTCCAAGTGGTGGTGATAGCCATAAAGCTCTTCTACTGCTCTATAAATGAGGCTGTTAAATAAGCTAAGCTTTTTTAAGCATGATAACTGTGTACACTTGCATGCTTAATACCGTGAATGCCGTGATGGCACACTAGGTAAGGCGGTTGCTTTCACGACCTCGGTCCCGAGGTCATGGGTTCGATTCCTGCAGTGGGCGATTCTTTATCGCCACTGCAAGCGGTGGTGATAGTCGTAAAGGCTCTTCTGTCGCTATACAAAAAGAGGCTGTTTGATCAGCTAGTCTAAGCTATCGATTCTCTTGCAGTGAGTTGCAAAGCGCCTGTATAGAGATTAAGTCTCTTAGAAGACTGCACAAAGGAGCTCATTATTTTTTTATTATCATTGATTGATCATCCGGTGAGCCTTATAGGTATGGGATGCCTTCAATGTCTGCCTCTGTTCACAATTTACACTCTTTCGTTGCCGATGTAATCGACTAGCACAATTTACACTTTTATTTCTTTGCAGAAGAGACAAAGCTGTCCCTGCTGCTTTAATCCCTCCATGCCTTCCAGCAAGTCGAACTCGATTAACTCCATCGCAGCAGCATCATGTATTGCTGCCATTTGCACTCGAATTTAAATTGCCACAAACTTCCTTGGCGGTACACACTGCACCCAACTGCTCTGGTGTCAGACAGTGTCGATTGTTACGACTTCTCACGTATACTACGAGTTCCCTGGCTTTCTGATCCATAACCTGTGTACCATTGCAAAAATGTGGCCCTTCTTAGACAAGGGCACCACTGCCAAGCTGATCCTTGGATTTTTGACATCCCGTCTAGACTCTTGTAAACTCACTACTCGCAGGTCTTCTTGCCTGTGCAATAAAGCAGTTACAGATGGTGTAAAACTCGGTAGTTAGGGTTTGTCTGTCGTAAGCATTGCCACAGCCACATGACTCCACTTCGAACCGACCGGCACTGGCTCCCAGTCAGGCAGTCCATCGACTTCAAGGTTCTGTCACTTTTAAGTCCCTTAATTCTCTGGCTCCAGGGCATGCCGATTTGGTTCTACTTTCTTTCCCATCAGATCAGGCTGCCTCCTGTCGTACACCACCCACCTGCTCCTCCGGCTCCGGTCGCCTGGTTTCGCCTCCAACGTAGTTCAAATCCTTGATGACCTCGCCTTCCGTTACTATGCTGCCAAAGCCTGGAACTCACTACCTACTGACATCAAGGCACCTCCCGATTTGACGACATTAAAGCGGAAACTCAGATCTATCTGTTTCTCACGGCCTTTGCTCCGTCCGAGTGAGTTGTCCTTTGAATGCTGTTTGTTCATAACTATGCACGTTATGACGAACCAATTGAATTGCTTCTTTTGCGAATATTTGGATCACAGATTTGGTTTTATTGGGGTGCCGTATAAAAAATTCGAAATATTATTTCATGCGAGCTCAAATTTTGCATTGTATCACTAACCAATTGTCATACTGCCTTTCCAGAATATCTACAGTGCCCAGACAGAGATTTCGTCCTCTTGCGGCGCTACAGACAAGTTTGATTATTCTCAATATCATTAATATGTAAGTACCGATTATCCGCACAGTGTCGAACTCGCTAGGCCAAGGCTGCAGGATGCGGACGGCGAAAGCGAGGCGGCCTGAGCTATAATCCGCATAAACAGTGAACGCCAAAATGCGAGAGCTAAAAGGTCGCAGCACAAGCGGCGGCACAGCGATTCCAAGCGCTTGAGTCAGCAGTCAGCATAGCGGGTCGCACTATCACGAGCGTGAGGTCGAAAGACGCTTGGCGCAATGCTTAGCACTCACCGACACGACCGAGCCGTCCTCGGCGAGGACGGCATGACCCAAATAGCCCGGTAGCTTATCCAGAGCGCCAGCAGCGAGGGCCATTACGCCCACCAACTGCTAGCGGCAGTGTGCCTACCGGAAGCTGACTAAAAGCCGCCGCCAATCCGTCACGGCATTGACACCTTAAACCTTCATAAGTACTTCTAAAAAAAATTAAAAGCATAATTAAAAATATAAGTATTTACACCTGATTTTTTATGTCAACAGGTAACGCGTGATCACCAAGCTACCCGCTGCGACGTTACACGGTCGGTAGACGGGTGTTGGCGGAAAATGTCTGACAGAGGGGTGGAACCGCGCAGGAATCGGATCGAGATTCGAATTTCGTAGCGGACGCAGCCCGACGTCGCTGCTTGCCAGTCCAGAATGGTGGACGTTAACCAAAAGTTGATGTACAAATCTTTGCAGGTGAGAGCCGCCCCCCGCCCCGGCGTCTCACTCGCGCCTGCCGTCGGCGGCTTTGCAGCCGGGGAAAGCCCGTCGCCGGGCAGCCGTCCGCTTCGGTGCCGCCCGTTCCTGCCTCACGTCGTTCACCGCCGAGTCAAGGTCAGTCTTCCTAGTCATCGCTCGGCACGCTGCTGGAGAGGCCGTCGCCCGTGTCCCCGCATGGTCCTCGGGTCCTTTGCGGTCGTGCCGCCCCGCCCCGCCCCCCCCGGATCGGCTACTTTCCGGCGAATCTCCTTCAGCAGGGGGGGGGGAGGAGGCACGAGTGCTCGCTCGGTCGCGAGCCACTTCTAGGTCGCACGCGTCGGCTCTGCGGGCGTCGGTGCTCTGCGGGCGTCTGCTCTAGGCGTGCCCCGCGATACATTTCAGAAGCGAGTGAGGCACTTGCATTCGGTGTACGTGAGAAATTTGATTTGCCAGACATCAGACGTGTCGTCGCTTCAGACCTACTTCAGCCTGCACAAAAGCAGGAAGTCTCCAGGTTTGTGGCTCTCCAGCCCTTCCCCCTGCAGTAGTTCTACGGCAGCCGTCTCGCCGGCAGCCGTCTCGCCGGCAGCCGCAGCGGCCGTTAGCCGCCGCGGCGTTTGTTGTACGCGCGATTAGTCGCAGCGCAGGGTCGTCCGCTTCTGCTTCAGCTTGCCCTCGGCCACGCTCCGTGCGCTGCTGTAGCTTTCTACGAGAGCGAAGTCGTCGGCGCCACTCTGAATCCGAGCTGGGAATCGTTCGATCTCACCGGATTGGATTTAGACCCGGCATGCGTCAGCAGCAACCACGTGATCATTCGAGTCTGGTGCCGCGTCAGGGAGCGGCCGACCGCTGTCGTGCACGTGCTGTGGGACGTCGACCTTCGGGCGCTCGTCCATCTCGGTGACAAAGTGAGTGGAGCCGAGCCGAGCGCTTCGTAGGTGGCGGCAGCCGTGCCGAAGCTGCTGCTGCTGTTGCCGCCACCGATGCAGCGGTGGCAACAGCAGCAGCAGAAGGCTCGCAAACGCCCCCTGGGGGGAGCGTAGAGGGAAGAGCTTCCGGCTTCCCTTTGCTGGCATCGGCAACGACTCGCCGTGCGTGTTTCGTTAGTCGTTGAGCCGCCAGCTGACGCTTGCGGCTGAGCGGGCAGCGCCTCCTCCGATCGCACTCTCCGCTCTTGCTCTCACTTACTCTCACACTCCGCTCTTGCTCCGCCAGGTTGACGAAGCGTGCGCAGCCGACACGCCCAATGCTCTCGTGCTCGGCCTGTGGTCCGGCTACTTCGGTGCTCCGGCGGCGGGCGCTGCTGCTGCTTCTTCGGCGCCTGCGGCCGCGATGGCTGCCTCTCCTGCGGGCGCCACGCTCTCAGCAGCAAATCCGGTGCCGTCGGCGCTTGCGACGGCAGGCGGCGGCAGCAGTGGCAGCGGGCGATCGCTGGAGTCAGCCGGAGCGGGCAGTGCTGCGGCCAAGCCGTGGCGAATGCCCGACGAGACGAGCAGCCGCAAGCTCTCATACTCCGCTAGCCTCCTGACTAGGTGAGTTTCGGCCAATCGCGTCACGGCGATGCTGCTGCTGCTCCTGCCAAAGCAGCAGCTGCTGCAGGTTTAGCCGCGGTGGTTCATTACGGTCGTGGCTGCATCGTCGATAGCTGTTACTGGTGCTCAATCGACTTAGTTGGAGCCTTAAGAATCCTTCTCTCGGTGAATCTATGTATGCACAACACTGCTTGCGCATGGACATGGCCAAGCGCTTGCAGTGCGCTGTCACTGCTGCTACTGCTGCTTGTGGCCGAACCTCCTACTAAGCCCTTGCATTGACTGGTCGGAAGCTGAATGTATCCTGTGACACATGCTCGACTCATGCATAGAAATCTTAGGACAAGAGAAGAAGACTGTGTAGTGTTCCCTCTCTCGGGAACGGAACGCCGCCTGGTTGCTTGGTGATACCTTGTTGCTTGGAGCTGTCTTGTTGCTTAGTGTTGCCTCGCTGCTTGGCGGTACCTTGTTGCTGGTACCTTGTTGCTTGGCGGTACCTTGTTGCTGGTACCTTGTTGCTTGGCGGTACATTGTTGCTCGGTGTTTCTTGGCATTTCCTTGTTGCTTGGTGTTGCCTTTTTGCTAAGCGGTGCCTTGCTACTCGTGGTCGCCTTGTTGCTCGATATTGCCTTGCTGTTCAGCTGGCAAGGTTCATTAAGCTGTTGCTGTAGACCGTTTGTCTCTGTGTGACTGGTAGGATGGTATTGTGGACTCACATTCCTTGGACTGTTGGTTTTCGCACTTCGTTTTACCATGCAGCAGCAGCTGCTGCTGCTGCATGGCAAAGCAGCAGGAGTAGCTGCTCCTGCTGCTTTGCCATGATCTTGCACTCGAAGCTTCGAGGTCTGCTGCTCAATTTGCACCCTTTGCATCCTGGGTGGCGGGCCCATTGCAGAGGAGCAGTTCGTTGGTTTTTTCCTGCCTGAAAGTGAACTTCAGTTTTCTCTTAAGAAAATGCTCGCGTTTGCTTAAGATGGTAATGGTAAGCGATGCTGCGCTATATTCTTGCCACTTACCTATCTAGTGCAAACTCGAGTATCCAGCAGGCATGCAGCCGCATACAGCATGCATTGTCGGTCAATGGTTTTAGGCTAGGTGGCCTGCCCAATATAATAATAATAATAATAACACACATGATAAAGCGCTCTCAGAGAACTCAATCTCTTTCTAGGCGCTTTACATGTACAGGAGTGAGTTATATATACTGCTCTTTGTTTATCATTATTTTCATGATAATCTGAACTCTGGCGGGATTATCACACCCAGCCCCAGCAGACAGCTGGAAAGAAAGGTTTCTCGTTTGCATGGGTATGTGGTCGGAGTGAGCGAGCGTGAGTGGGTGTGTGGCTAGCACCACTTCAGCGTGCCTCGTCTACCTTGATGAGAGTCGTCGGAGTTGTTGCAGCTTTTATAAATGATTAGCAATATTATTAATTGTATATATTACCATACAGCATTCTATGATAATTGAATAATTTTTTGTGAAAATCGTAGGTGCATTCCCTTTGTTCTGCAGACTGCAGACTGTACTTCGAGCGCTGAAGCAAACTCGCGCATCCGTTGACCGCATACGCAAGAGCATCCACGACAAGCTGCGCTCGACGGAGGCACGCACGAGCAAGGTACGAGTGTGAACACACCGAGCGAGGCTGCCCGAGCAGCCTCGCTCTGACCACTGCCGGACCTTCCGGTGTGCGGCGGCGCGGCTTCCTTGCTCTTTCTCCCTCTCTCTCCCTCTCTCTCCCTCTCTCTCTCCCTGTCTCTCTCCCTCTCTCTCCCTGTCTCTCTCCTTCTCTCTCTCTTTCTCTCCCCCTCTCTCTCTCTCTCTCTCTCCCTCTGTCTCCCCTTCTCTCTGTCTCTCCCTCTCTCTGTCTCTCTCTCCCTTTCTGAGCTGACGCCGCCGGCTCCTGCGCACTGACGCCATGTGCATGGTAGCACCGGTCAAGCATTTGCTCTGTTTCGCGCACACCCTATTCGCTGCTGCCGCCCAGGCAACGTTGCTGCGTGTCTCGAGGCCTGCTTCACGCCGTCAAACCGTGCTCGAGGTGATTATTTCTGTCTCTCCCTCTCTCTGTCTCACGTTTGCCGCAGAGCTCCGAGATCGAGGCCATGGAGCTCCGCTGCCGGAAGCTGCGGCTCCGAGTGGCGCACGAGCGGCAGTGTGCGCTGGAGCGGCGCAAGGCCCTGCTCACCCTCGACTTGGCCAACGAGGCGTTTGGTATGGGCAGCTTCCGTTGCCGGCGGCTGCTTGAAGTGCTGCTTCCGCTGCTGCAGGCACTGCATTCTGTGCCTACCCTGTGCCTCCTCCTTCCCTCCAGTGTGCTCCCTCCCTACCCCGATGGATGGATGGCCGCAAAAGGCAGTCAGCTGTTGTTGTACATCAACGTGTGCCGGGCACTCGCAAGCCTGCGAGTGTGCGAGTGCACCGCGGTGCCGAGAATCAGCTGCTTGCTTGCATGGTGGCACCGAACCTTGTGGAACCTTCTTTAGTTCATGTGTCGAGCGGACAATAGGCGGTGGCTCCTGCTGTTGCCACTGCCACCTGTTCGTTCAGCCAGGTTGCTGGCTTGGATGCTGTAGGTCAGAATGCGATCGGTCAGAAATCGGAGCTCGTGCGAAGCGAAGTCGAGCGAGTGGATGCCCTGAGGACGCGTCTGCGCAGCGACAGGTGAGCGACTGGCCTGCTGTGTCGGTGTTATTCAACAATTTTATATATATTTATCACAGCACTTAGTGTGTGCACCCTGTGATTCGACCTTTGTGTGCTTATGCGTGATGACACTGTGCACGCTGCCACTAACCGTACTTACATGCTGACCTTGAGCATGTCACCCCCTAACCATGTTATTCTTAATAATAATAGTAATAATGCACTTGATAAAGTGCCCTCAGAGAACTCAATCTCTTCCTAGGCGCTTCAACCATGTTATTCTTGTTGTTTATTGAGCATGCTACCACTAAACATTCGATCGTGCTTCCTTTGCAGCAAATGTAAAGTTCCTAGAAAGAGATTGAGTTCTCTGAGGGTGCTTTATCAAATGTATTATTGTTATTGTTATTCTTATTATTAACAATAAAGCCAAGTGTTGTAGCCATTCGAATGCATGCTCGTGCTCACTTCTGCTTATGTTGCATAAAAGTTGAATGATCGAGATAAAGAGAGGAGAGAGGAGAGAGAGAATTATAATAATAAGGCGAAGGTCGAGCAGGGTCGAAAGCCCGCCCGGGTTTGGCCCAGCAGCGAAGGTGAAGGTCACCTTTAACGACCCAGATCGTGGGCTCTCGCCCTGTGGCATATGTGAAGCTCGTGAGAGAGAGAGAGACAGAAACAGACAGAGACGCAGAGGGAGAGAGATTGACAGACAGAGACAGACTGAGAGACAGAGGAAGTATCGAGCGAACAAGCCGAGGGAGCAATTGAGCTGTCTCGATGATGAGGCAACAGTGGCTGAAGACATTCAGCCACGATCTATTTGTGGATGCTTTAACCGTCGTCGTGCCTTATTCGGTCTAATGGTATTCAGTGGTCTTCGTTATGCAGTACCACAAGATCTTATGATATCTTAGTCTTGATTATTACGACGTGTGCGAAGTGTGATGCCGACACCGTGGCTCCATAGATTGTGGTTTTTCCAGGTCAAGGCTGCGCTCCACTTTATTACTAGTTGATGCACGCTCCAGGGAGCTGGCAGCAGAGCTATCTTATATCTATCCCATTGAGAAGGTAAAGCCTCGTGTGCCTGCTCCTCGATCTTTGTGCGAGTTTGCTCTCTCTCTCTCTCTCTCTCTCTCTCTCTCTCTCTCTCTCTCTCTCTCTCTCTCTCTCTCTCTCTCTCACTCACTCACTCTCTAACTCCCTCTGTAGTTTCCTTTGGCTTCAGCCTGTATGTCGTTGCAGGTGCATGTCCTCGTCAAGTATTACAGCGGTGCTTTTAGTTCAACTGAGCAGTCAGCATTGTTGCATTGTTGCTAGATGTCCCGTTTGCAAAGTAGGCACGATGCTAGCCTCAATTGCACTTGCTTCTTTTTGGCTTGCTGAATGCCTGTGCCTGAAGCAGGGGAACGCCGTGGGCTGGCCGAGTCTGGCCGGTCTAAAGTGGATTGGCACTGCTGCTCCTATGCTGCCGCTGTTGCCAGTCTGCTTGAGGCCTCTGCTGCCCCCCTCGGCTGCCCTCTGGAGTGGTGAATCCATCGACTTGGAGTGTCAGCTAATTAGTCAATCGCTGTGGCTGAGCTAGGCTCATGCCATGGAATATTTGCCTCATCAGTATTGCCTTCCTGATGATCAGATCAGATGGTCAGATCAGATCAGCTTTTTCTGTCGGCTTGTCAGCCACAATCAAAGTCTAGTGTGACCTGCAGAAGCCGGCTGGTTCGTCTAGAAAGCTGCTTTCCGAGACGTCTTTTATGCAAGACGTTGGTAGCTGTCACCCAATAGAATTTGAATTTTCACCAATGCAATTTGGACCAATCCAAAATCCACTTGTTCTATTCATCCCCCATCGACAAGCATTCGGGCAATAAAAAGAAAGCAAGTTGTATTCGACTGACTTCAGGCTTTGCAAGTCACACAACACAAACTGAACCGTGGACCTAATATCTCTGTGACAGCTTCGTTTTTTTTAGTACCATGCAATCGTTCACAGTTAAGCAATCCTTAATGAAGTAGTTTATGATGAAGGAATCAAGGACAGACTACCAGTGTTGCCCTCATCCACGGCGATCAGGGTCGCCGTACTGTCACTCCGCGGTGCTGGATGGCACGATCGGCAGACAGGATAAGAGTTACTCGTAGAGTAGAGAAAAGCATTCGAAGTGAGACCTAAGATGCATTGGCCGGCCAAGCGGCCGGGCAATAGCCTTGCACCCTTGGAGCCTTGCACCCTCAGCAGCAGCAGTGGCAGCAGCAGCAGTAGGCAGTAGCAGCAGCAGCAGGTAGTTGCAGCAGCAGTGGCAGCAGCAGTAGGCAGTAGCAGCAGCAGCAGGTAGTTGCAGCAGCAGTGGCAGCAGCAGTTGGCAGTAGCAGCAGCAGCAGGTAGTTGCAGCAGCAGTAGGCAGTAGCAGCAGCAGCAGGTAGTTGCAGCAGCAGTGGCAGTAGCAGCAGCAGCAGGTAGTTGCAGCAGCAGTAGGCAGTAGCAGCAGCAGCAGCAGGTAGTTGCAGCAGCAGTGGTGGCGGCAGTAGGCAGTAGCAGCAGCAGCAGCAGGTAGTTGCAGCAGCAGTGGCAGCAGCAGTAGGCAGTAGCATCAGCAGCAGGTAGTTGCAGCAGCAGTGGTGGCGGCAGCAGCACCAGCTGTGACAGCACCAGCACCAACAGCTACGGTGGTGACAGTAGCAGCAGCAGCAGCAGGTAGTTGCAGCAGCAGTGGTGGCGGCAGTAGGCAGTAGCAGCAGCAGCAGCAGGTAGTTGCAGCAGCAGTGGCAGCAGCAGTAGGCAGTAGCAGCAGCAGGTAGTTGCAGCAGCAGTGGTGGCGGCAGCAGCACCAGCTGTGACAGCACCAGCACCAACAGCTACGGTGGTGACAGCAGCAGGCGCGCACACTCGACGCTTGGCAGACGGCAATAGGCACAGCAGTGGCTTTAGTCTGGGACACTTGTGGCGCGTTCCAGGCACCGGCCGTGAGCTCGGCATCGTGTGCAAACGAGTGCCTGGGCTTTGCGCGCCCGCTTTGCTCGACCGAGCGCGCGAGCCGCCACCGCATTTATCGCTGCGTTTAAGATTGCCGATGACAAGTTCACCATCGGCGGCGTGTGCCTGCCCAACTCGGAGGACTTCCAGGGCCACGGCGACGCGGAGCTGGCCGTCGGCCTGGGCTGCGCGGCGCACGTCGTCCAGGCGCTATCGCGCTTCCTCGACGTGCCGCTCCAGTTCCCGCTCGCCTGCCGAGGCTCGCGCTCGCTCGTGGTGGACCACATCATCGACCGGCCGAGCCTGCGCGACGGCGAGTGCGTGCGCGCGCGTCAGCGCGACCCTCCCTCAGCAGGCCGCCGGGCCCCGGCCTGTCGCCAGTGCAGCTCTGTGCAGTGTAGCCGCGAGAAAGAAAGTCACGTGCGAGCAGTCCAGGCGTCCTCTCGGTTTGATGCCATGCGGCTGGACGGCGTGGCGACAGCATCGCGGCAGCGGCGGCGGGCTGGCAAGGGTGTCGCCTCTGTGCATGCTCTTAAAAGTGCGATCTCCGTGCACAGTTAACTGGTGAATGCTTTCGTGGGTGCCGCTCCTGCTCCTCCTGCTGCTCCTGCTCCTCCTGCTCCTCCTGCTCCTCCTGCTGCTCCTGCTCCTCCTGCTGCTCCTGCTCCTCCTGCTCCTCCTGCTCCTTCAGCTCCTCCTGCTCCTCCTGCTGCTCCTGCTCCTCCTGCTGCTCCTGCTCCTCCTGCTCCTCCTGCTCCTTCAGCCACCGGTATCTCGTCACTGCCTTATGTGTCTGTGCATCATTGCTTAATATGTGTACGTGTGCGTGCTTGTATTGGTGGCTCTGCGCGTGTGCACGTTTGCCATGTGCGATTTCCACAACTTCTGGTTAATGGGCTGCAAAGGCTGCTTGCGATTGCATGCTCGTTGTCCGAGCGCTATTTCACGGGCGCTTGGTCTGCTAGCCGTGATGGCACACTAGGTAAGGCGGTCGCTTTCACGACCTCGGTCCCGAGGTCGTGGGTTCGATTCCTGCGGTGGACGATCCTGTATCGCCACTGCAAGCGGTGGTGATAGCCGTAAAGGCTCTTCTGTCGCTATACAAAAAGAGGCTGTTTAATCAGCTAGGATTTTTTTGTTTAATGCTGTGCAGTATTCAGTGGACACATCTAGAAAGCTCCATGCGCTTGCTGCCAAGGCACAGCACGGAGCCATTGTTTTCTGTCTCTGTTCGCCGAGGTTCACCATGTAATTGTAACGCTTAAGTTTGCTTGCCGTCGGGGTGGCTTTTCCAAAACTCGTCGTTTCGAAGTTTCACCTTTTGAAGGGTAGGCCGGAATAAGACGCTCTGAGACACGCTCTTTCTCGGCTCTGAGTGTTCCCTCACGTCCCTCCCATCGTCTGCTTGCAACCGCCACGTGCCCACCACGAGTGCAGGAGCAGAGGAGGAGGGAGGCAGGGGTCGATGTCCACCTGCTCGGTCGCAGTTTGCAGAATGAGGATTCTGCCTAGTGCCGGTGCGCCTTGCAAGCCTTGCGTCAGCATTTATTGACTGTTCGTCTTGCCAGCTCACGGCCGTCGCTCGCCCACTCAATCTACCGATGGCGTCGACCTGCCGATTCGTGCCGAGGCGATGCGAGCCCGACGCTTGCTGCCGAACTCGAATCCCCGGAAGTCGCGAATTTGCCTGCAGCTAGCTAGCTGCGCGAGCCCACCTGCGGTTGCCAGCGTGAGGTGCTTGCTTGCAGGTTTCCTCTGTTCAGCAAGGGCAAGGACAAAGTGGCGTATCGCTACGCCGTCTTTCTGCTGAACAAAAATGTCGCCCAGCTGCGCTGCGCTCTCGGCATGCCGACTTCCGACCTGCGGATGACGCTGCCGCACTTGCACAGCTTTCTGCGATCCAAGCTCGGTGTGCCCACGACGTGGCAGTGAGTTGCCTCCCTCGGCGCACCTGCCCAGCACCAGCGCGCTCCCCGCCGGCAGAGGGCGCGGCTGCGGCGCAGGCACTGTAGGGAGGCCGTTATGGCCACCTGCGTTACAGGGAGCCTCTGACGAAGCCGATCGCCATGCGCGCCGCCAACCTGTTGCACGAGGAGGAGGTGGAGACTGGCAGCCGTGCATTAGGCAGTGACCGAAGCAAGGTCAAGGCCGGTGGCAGCAGCGGTGAGCAAGCCGTACCGAGCCTGTCGCATGTTTGACCGGCGCACGAGCTGGCGCCTCCTGCATCCGGCTGGTTGGACGTGTGCTACAGCCTCTGGTGCCTTCTCTGCACATGTGTGCGCGGCAGAGCGGTTGGTAAACGAGTGGAGCTGTCCACGCGCCGTTGCAGAGGTCGATCGTGCCGGAGTCGATATCATTGCCGCCAGCCACCGTTCGTCGTCGCCGCCTCCTGCGGCAGCTCTTTCCGGTTCGTGCTCCACCGATGATGGCAGCGGCGGCGGCATTAGCAGCGACCACGGCCAACGTGCCTTCTCCTACGGGAATCACATCCTGCAAAATGGCGCCGACGACCAGCGGCAGGACGCTGCTGCCCGACGCCAAGGCCCGGCAGCGCCGACCGACGCACGAGTCTCGGAGGAATGCGGAGGAATGCGACGAGGCAGCGCCGCAGCTGCCGCCAGCTGCCGAGGCCGCTGCCACAGCCTCAGCAGCGGACGAACTGCTGTCGATCGCTGGTCACGTGAGGCGCAGCAGCAGCTCGGGCCAAGAGCGGATGCGGCACAGCACGTGTCGTCACGCCGTGCTGCTTCTCGAGGACGAGGATGGTGAGGCGTCGGACGATGGCGGCTCGCCGTGCGTGGCCACCGCCTGTGCTCCGCTGTCGCCGCCGCGGGTGCCGGCCTCGAAGAGCGGTGGCGGCGAGGGGGCAGGCCTTGCGAGTGCAGCCGTCTATTCGCAAGCCATCAGCTGAAGTGGGTTTTTTTTTAATGGCTGAGATTGTGCTCAAGCGATCGACCTCTGGGATCAGAGTGCCTTTTCGGCAGACGAGGTGCATAGCGCGCGCTTGCTGCCGAACGATGGAGCTACTGAGGCGTGACGATGGAGCTACTGAGGCGTGACGCATCCGACGCGTGTGCGCACGTGTCTCTATATCGAGATCGGGTTGGAGCTCGTTTGACCTTTGGCGATGCTTTGTTTGACCTTTGGCGATGCTTTGCTGTTCTGTTGGACCAAAATGCGGTGCACGTGCTTTTGTCAGTGGGGGGATGTTGCGAGGTCAGTGGGGTGTGATATTCCTCCTTCCTCCAGAGGTGCTCCATGCTGCCTGCCTGTGCTCGTACTAGAGACCTCCGATTGGACCCTGGGTATGGTCGCTGGCTGCTGGTCAGCTGGTCTGGTCAGCAGCAGCAGCGGCATGGCACCTATACGAGCCAAGTGGAGCCGCTCCTCTGCCGAGCAAACAAAGCGTGTCCAGTCTTCCGAGCTCGCTCGCAAGCCTCCTCCATGCTGGCTGCGACCCCAGGCTGATGATGTATTTATATGCTGCTGCCTGCCTTAGCTGCTGCCGTAGGTTGCAACTGGGCCTTTGCATGGAAAGTTTGTGCCAAGTATTTAATTTACGTGCTAAGTCGGAGGCATTGTGATCTGTCGACCTGTCTGTGGCCTGTCGATGACCTGTCTGTGGCCTGTCATGTCATGATCAATTTGCAAGACTAATTAAGTGTTTAACAGGTTCCATATCTACTCAAGTGGCAGCCGTGTAACTAGCATGCTCTTTTGTCATGCTTGTTGGTAAGCCTTTTAAAAGTCGTACCGCCTGAAGCTACACGAGTTGTCGTGTTTCCTTAATATTTTTTGTCATGACTACATCGAATGGCAACGTATAGATTTTTACTTGCAGAATCACCGGTCAAGTTTTTGGCTAATCTATATGTTAACTTGTGCTTGTTTATCAGCAAAGCGTTAGGCAATTCTTATGATCCAATTCAATTGCATTAACTCATCGTGCTGACCCCGTGACGCTGGGGCACTCTCAAAGCATCCTGCATGTTACTAGATTTCCAGGGTTAGCTTCGATTAACTGAATTTAATCAACAATTAATTCAATTATCAAATTCTTGCTTCAAGTTGGCAGTTGCTAGAGTTAGCTTCAATTAACCCTCGGAAATACTACGGCCAGCCAAGTGTAGCCGTTTAGCTCGCGTTAGTTAGCACGAACTCGGCCTGAAGCAACAATGCAAGTTTCTATTTCAAATTGCTGTGCTAGCTAAATATAAAAAAGAAGCAATGGCCGATGCAGACGTCTCTTGTAAACGTCTGACCTTTTCTGAGAACTGAAACCTCTTGCTGATCGAGACCTGTATACCCGATATAAACCATTTGCATCATTAATAACACCATAGCCCAATTTTTGTGCCTGGGTACCGACTGTTCTTTTTCGAGAGCCTATGCCTCAAAAGTACAGAGAATGGCCATTATAACCCGTAATCTTTGCTTCAGTGACCAGAACAGACATTTGAAAATTTGCATATTTCCAAAAAAGCTAGCAAATCTGCTGTGCTGAAACTTTAGGATCTCATTTATTCTGAATAAAGAAAAAATCTATCAGAATTATTATGTATTTATATTCAAGTTACAAAAAAAACGACCAAAGAAGATTTGGAAGTGAGTAGTTTCCACTAAATCCTGGCTTTGCTCCTACGAGTAAGCACCCCCACTGATCTCCTTGAATTTATCAAGACGAGCACCCAGGCACGAGGATATCCGATGATACTCAAAGACTTCGTGGGCTCCTTATCTAGCGCTTTGACGAATTGCCTCGGACTTGGTCCAGTTTGGTGTGCAGCAGTGGCACCGGTACCTTGTCAGCACAAGTCCGCCACAATGGCAGCCACTGCTCACAGTTACTGCCCCGTAGAGAATTCGGTTCACCGTGGCCTGACGGCGGTCTCTGCCGTCGCATGTAGTGCCGTCGAGGAGACGGCAACAAACTCCACTGAAACGGCTCTCCTCCGATTAACCAATGACATCATATGCGGTCAAGGTGCTCGCTCAATCAAGGTCACGGTGAATGTATTTGACGACAAGAGGTCGTGGGCTCGAGCTCGTTGAGCTACTCGTGAGAAGCGCCTGAATAGAGAGAATTTCACGAAATTCAGAGAAATCCACACGCCGTTGCAGAGGTTGATCTCGCCGGAGTCGATATCAGTGCCGCTAGCCACCGTTCGTCGTCACTGCCTCCTGCGGCAGCTCTTTCCGGTTCGTGCTTCACCGATGATGGCAATGTATTTGACGACAGGAGGTCGTGGGCTCGAGCTCGTTGCGCTACTCGTGAGAAGCCTGAGTAGAGAGAACTCCAGTTCTCTTAGGGCGCTATACAAACGAATTGTATTTAATATTTTTATGCAGTAAATATGACGGGAATGTCACTGCTCTAGCTGCCTCCGACACCATTGATCACGACATCAAACTTGAGCGATTGAGAATAGCGATCGATCTGGTGAGGCACAGGTGTGGTTCAAATCCGTACTTGTCCGAATCGTGTATCGGTCAGGTCATCATCCACCAGACCAGTCACTCGAGGAGTTCTACAAGTGTCCGCCCTCGGTCCTTTGCTGCTCTCCGTTTATACTGAACCTCTGGGAAAAGTGATTTGGGCCCATAGAATCGACTATCACTTCCATGCCGACGAAACTCAGCTGTATTTTTTCATTTATCCCATCAGAATCTGTTGCAGTGGCTGATACGCTGAATGCTTGCCTTGCAGGACTTCGATCCTAGATGTCGGCCAATTTCCTGAAACTAAACGCCGATAAAACGGAACTGCTACTGATTGGACACCTAAATCGTGCTGCTGGACTAGTAGACTTTGCTCGCCTAATAGGTGATGCTGTTGTACGACTGTCATCGTGTGCTCGGAATCTAGATGTCGTCTTTGACAGCTGCCTAAATTTGAAAGCTTCGTTAAGATGACTGCCTCCACAGCTAGCCATCCCTTCCGATCCCCATCTAAGATTAGGAACTTTCTTCCACGGTGGCTTGCAAAATATTTAACTTGCTCATTGGTTCTGTCTGGGCTAGACCATTGCAGTTCCATTTTGGCTGGGTTACCGAAAAAAGCTATTAGGCCACTGTAGCTGGTGATGAATATGGCTGCAAGGCTAGTTTACGAATTCCAGAGGTTTGACCATGTGTCACCTCTGCTGAAAGAGCTTAGATGGCTGCCGGTTAATTACCGAATACAGAGCGAAGTTCTTTCGCTGACCCAAAAGGCCCACCACGAAATGGCTTCTTCGTACCTAGCTGACCTGCTGCACCAGTTTCAGCCTCCTCGGGCCCTCAGGTCCTGTATGGACAATACATTATCTGTTCTGTTTCTCGGCTTAAAGACCGTTGGCGACAGAAGCTTTTGCTCTGCAGTTCTTAGACTGTAAAACTCACTTCTAAAGTTTTTGCACAACGACATCGAATCTCCTGCTGCCGACTATGAGACATAATTTCCAGCGGTCCTGAGCTGCTACTTCCATGCTACTCACTACCTCAATTGCTCTCCGGACTCGGCTATGCTTCTCACTTTCTCTTCGTCGCACGAGATTAAGCCTGTTTGCTACCTAATGCGTACCGAAAGTCGCTTAGGCTTTCGGTGTGCTACACAAAACTCTCATGCGTAGCACCCGCATAATCGTTGTGGAGTGACGGACGAAAATCCATTACATAACAGCTTAGGAGACCCACAGGGTGGGTATGCGACCGCTCTGAAGGCTCCAATGGCATTGCCGCAGGACTCAGCACAACTAAAAGCATGCAGCGAAATCTGTACGCTGTTGCATTCCTTTTGGAGATGCGCCGAATGAGCCAGCTTCGGTCTATGGCCCTGCGTCTCGCGGCTCAGAGAGCTACAGCGAGTCTAATTAGCAAGTGGCTTCCGAGCTCTGGGCACGCAGCAGCCTTTCCTCGATTGCTTTCTTTTTGTACGCTCGAGCGAGATTGCCAGTCGCCAAGTTACGCGATAATAGTGATCGTAGTAGTGTTTTTATTGGGCCCTCATAAACTTGATCTCTTTCAAGGCACTTTAAACTTGCCGTAAAAGAAGCGCTATTCGAGCAACTGTCACAGATTCTGATTTTTACTGGCCATGAAAGCCACCCGCCAAAGCTGCTAAACGTATTGCTGCGTCTACAGACGAGCCCCGCCGACCGAGTCCCGATCGAGCTCTTGGGTTGCGGAGGTGCGACCGTGTTAGGGCGGGACCACTCAGCCTGCCCCCCCCCCCGGCCCGCGGTCGGCTTAGCATGACGGACAAATTTAGAGCCGTCTCGTTTAGCGGCGCCGGCACGCTCGGCGTATATCACCTGGGCGCTATACACGCGTTGTTTTCCAGAGGCAAGCACGTCCTCGAATCCATACGCAAGTTTGGTGGGGCGTCCGCTGGAAGCATTGCTGCCACGATTTTAGCCGTCTGCCCCGACCGAGCCAAGGTATTTCGCTGTGCCCCCGAAAGCAGACGCAGCCCCTGGTGCCCATTGTTCAAAGTTGACAACTCGCTGAGGCTATCGCACTTCCGTGTTTAGGAATGGTCTGCGAGATTTGATTCACTGGTGGACACCATGAGCAGTCACTGTCTTGGCGGCTTTACGCCTGGCCTAGAGGTAGCCGAGCTGCTGAAGGCGGAGCTACTTGAGTTTCTGCCCGCAGACGCACACCAGCTCGCCAGCGGCCGACTCTTCATATCCATCACGCACGCGAGGACCAATCGGAACGTCGTTGTATCGCAGTTCAGCTCCGTGGAAGAGCTCGTTCAGGTTCGCGACGCCCCCCCCCCCCGCGCCATTCGCGGACTTCCGGCTGCTTAATTTGCTTAACGTCGTGCGCAGCACAATATAGGTTTGTAATGCCGAAGGCTCGGCGGAGTGGGCGTACCCACCGCTTAGCGGCGCAGCTAACTGCTAGCTGCCGAATGCGATTCCGATGCACGTCTGCGTGCAATAAGCAGTAATAAGCGTGTAATATGCGTGCAATAAGCTTATTGACTGCCACGAAAAAGCCTTTCCGGCGCTCCTACCTCGTTACTATTTATTATTAAGGGGCCGTGAGCTGTCGTGGCGTTAATTGGAACGAGATACACGCACGATTAGGGGATTTTATTTGAACTTTATTAGAAAGCGACAATGCGTCTAGTACAGTTTTATCCCTCTTTACTCCTCGCAAGCTCTCGCCGAAGGAAGCACTCTTAGGGGGAAATACCTCCCCATTGCTTAGGTTTACCTGAGTCTATAGTGGGGAACAACACGCAAATAGACAAGAGGGTGTGAACAGCCAGGTACGAGATAGCGACGGCTTAGCACGTTCAGAATCAGAATCGCGCTCAGCGACGACGCGATTCAGGCGTGCAGCGTGCACCTCCGCGCGGAAGAGCTGAAGCCACGATCGTCACTTCACCGGACTCTAAACAAAGTTCACGGAGCCAAATCTCTACGCCCTGACCACGCGTGCCGCGCTGGCTTGGTCTAGAGGTTAAGCTGCTCGCTCCGACCAAGGTCTGACTAAGGTCGGGGGGGGGGGGGGCTCGAGTCCCGAGGCATATGCGAAGCACCTGAATAAAGATTAAGTTCTCTTGGCGCGCTATATAAATGAATTTTATTTATTTATTTTATTTATGAGTACACACAAACTCAAAGCGCACGGGCGCTATCCATCCTGGCGCTTTCCCTAGTGGGAAAGCCTTCACCTTTTCCCAGTGGTAGTGGCAGCCAATCTCTGGCTGCTTGCACAGCCGGCCCCCTCCTTCGTTCTAATGGAAAGCAAGTCCCTGGCGATGACGACGGACCAGGAGGCGACCCCTGCTCTTACAGCGAATAGCTAAAATTATTACCTTACAGCTAATAGACGATGGGGCAAGAGCTTAGTGGCATTGGGCCCGGCACCGTGAGCCGTTCTTTTTGGACCGAGCTATTGCCAAGGTTGACAGGCTAGCTCGATTAGCTGCTCCTGCGGATAGCCGAGCAATTCTAGAGGCCGAAATACCAGAGCTGCTGCTTCTAGAGCTTCCCTGCTCGTGCTAAGCCCTTCGCGTCTCACCTTCATGTCAGTCATGTCACCTTCACGTCTCACCTTCACCTTCATGTCTCACTATGCTGCTGCTCCTAATGGCTCACAGTGCTCGAGGACAAAGGTGCTGTCCCCGCCGGCCGAGTAGTTCTTGTGTGCCCCAACATTGAGCCGGGCTGTGCTGCAGGCTACTGGGCGGCTTGGCGCCCCTATTACTGAAGCGTTTCGCGACTGTTTATAGGTCTTAAAATGCCACTCCCTCTGACCCGACATGCATTTTTCTAACAATTAGTGTGTGAATTATTATTATTAGTAGTAGTAGTAGTAGTAGTAGTAGTAGTAGTAGTAGTAGTAGTAGTAGTAGTAGTAGTAGTAGTAGTAGTAGTAGTAGTAATAGTATTGACCCCCCCTGAAGTCCCGATGCCTCGGCTTGTGTAGAGTGACAGTGCCACACGATTTGCTGTACGAACCTTACAGCATTGCACTAATGAGCCTGCTTGTGCTGTCTGTCGTGCCGAGCGTCTGCCGTTGTGCCGGCTGTCGTATAGTGTAACTATTTTCGAGAATATTCTCGCGAGCAGTGGCAGATTATCTTAGGGTGAGCTGCTGGAGCGTTCCGCTGCCGCTGCACGCCCCTGTCCTTGCGCAATCTGGTGCTCCGCGAGTTTATGCTGGCACAGCGACCCGATCGGCCTGCATGGGGTGGGTGTGGGAGGAGGCAGGCAGGGAGCGAGCCTGCTTTGCCTGCCAGCTCGCTGCCAGGCTGCTGCCTTCTCATTCGATCTGTAACTGCAGCCGTCTGTCTTTCTGCTTGAAGTGCATCGCCTGCAGCTGCTGCATCCCCGGCTACAGCGCACCGCTGTGCAGACCTCTGACCTACTCCGACGGTGAGGTACGTGGTGAGCAGCAGCGCTGGAGGCGGAGCATTGCGTGCGGCTCCCTCGCCGGAAGTAAAGTGAAAAGTAAAGGTTAGCTCGCCGGAAGTAAAGTAAAGGTTAGCAGATTCAATGGCCTCAGTTATGTAGCGACAGATGAGCCTTTGCGGTTATCACCACTCTTGCATCTGGCAATAAAAGATTTTCTGTCTGCTGGAGGATTCAAGCCCACAACCTGGGTCGTTAAGTACGCAAACGCCTAACCCCTAGGCTGAGACTAGGGGGCGGGTCTCTAACAGCTGATCGCCAAGTGGTGAGAGTGCTATAATAATAATAATAATAATAATTCACTTGATAAAGCGCCCTCAGAGAACTTAATCTCTCTCTAGGCGCTTTACATTTGCTGTAAAGGAAATGCAATTGAATGGTAAGTAAAATCATGCTTGAAAAACGAACGAAATGAATAATATGGTTAGGGGTGACATGCACAGGGTCAGCATGCAGTCATGGTTCTCCTAACAGCATATCACGCCTATCACGCCGCACCCTTCCCTATCCCACTTCAGCGAACGGCGCATGCACCTCTTTCCTTGTCTTAGGGCGCAATTGAAAACGTCTTGTTGTTAAAAGTTGTTCTTGCAGGGCGTAGAAGTCGATAGGCACTAGGCCTGGAAGCAGGGGAGGGAACGGGTGAATGCATTCTGGTGCCTACTGGCGCCGTGCAGTGGCCGTGAGCTGAGTGCTGACTCTCTCTGTCTCTCTTTCTCTCTCTTCCTCCGCTGGCCAAAGAGCCGCAGAGAAGGCCGACTATCGGCATGCGGCATGTCGGTGCGCGTGCCGTGCAGCACTCGCACTCACCGGCACTGCGAGGGAAAATGGGCACGCACGCTCCTATGTGCACACACTCGCGCACACGCTACCTAGTCTGCGCATGATACGTGATGTCGAAACTGAATATCACAGATAGTCGTGGAGACATCATGTCAGCCACCAATTGCTTGGTGTGGATCTTCCTGTTTAAGACACATATGTAGTCTATGGGAGCTTTAACGTCTCCAGCTGCAAGAGTAACTAACTATACACGGGCTAATAGAAACAATGAATCTGTTCAGGTCTCTCCTAACCTACTGCACAATGGTGTTCAATATATTTCTGATGATGTGTTCACACTGAAAAATTCTATTCCATTTTCCGGTCATAAATGAATAGAAAAAGGCAAAATTTGCTCTGGATTGATTGTTATCAGTGTTTGTTTCCTAATGATGCTCCCGTTGATTTATGTAGGTTTAGCTTTTAGTCTGATAATCTATTAGGTGACAGATTATCGATCTGCCCAAGTTTGGCTATCAGCTCCACAGTCAAGTCTGCCTACCCACAGCTCGTCAGCTACATAATATTGCTAAAATTTGGGCTTGTTTAGACAGAGATGCCACATCTAAATTGGTCTGTGCATTTGTGACATTCCGTCTCGACTTCTGTGACTTACTGCTTGCTGGTTACAGCTGGTACAATACTCTGCAGCTCTCGGCTTGTCTGTCACGAGCATCGAAGTGGCCACATCATCACGCCACTTCTTGCTGACCTGCACTGGCTCCCAGTCAAGCAATGCATCGGCTTGACGGTTTTGTCGCTCACTTTGAGGTCCCTTCATTCTTTGGCTCCAGTCTACCTATCCTATCTACTCCCCCACCAGGCCAAGCATCGGAGCACTCGCTTTTCGGAATCTAATCGTGTACCTGCACCTCGCACGAACGTCAAATCTTTTGGAAACCACACCTTTATTTTGTATGCTCCCGAAGCCTGGAACTTCCGACTTGCAGTCACGACATCCCCTGACTTGGCCACATTTAAAAAGAAACTAAAATGCATCTGTATATCGCAGCATTTAGTGGGTCCACGTGATTTGTCCTCTGTGTGCTTGTGAGTGCTGATACTGTGCATGGTGCCACTTAACAATATTTGCATGCTGACCTTATGCACGTCACCTCTAACCTTGCTGTTCATTGAGCATGCTACCGCTAACCATTCGATCACGTTTCCTTTACAGCAAATGTTAAGTACCTAGAAAGAGATTGAGTTCTTTGAGGGTGCTATAGAAAATTGCTATTATGATTTCCTCTCACTTTTGTGTATGCCTGGTGCTGTAAAGGCAGCCAAAGACTGGCCACAGATGCTCCGGCTGTGTGTTATACGTGCATGCTAGCCACTCAGCAAGCTGTCCCTTCCTGTCATTCGCAAGCTGTCCCTTACATCGTGCAGTCACGTGAGCAAAGTCACGTGACCGGAGACTGCCACTTCTCTCGGCTAGTGAAGGAGAGCCGTTAGCACCCCAGCTGGGCCAGGTAGCCGCAGTTTGCACAACTGGGAAGGCCACGCCTACGAACAGATGAGTCGACTGTATAGGAATGTGGCACGTGATGTGGCATGTGACCGTGTGATGTTCCATTCTACTGTCATTCGCCACGACCAGGGTTCTGCTCCACTAAGCAAGCACGCCTCGTTTTCCACCCGCTTGCTGTTCGTTGCAGCGCTACACGGACGGTGCCATGAGCAACCACTTACCAGTGTTCGGCGACAGCGAGCCCACCATTCTCGTGTCTCCTTACATCGGTGGTGGCCATATTTCCCCTCGTGACTCAGACCGTGGTGGCAGCGGTGGCCCGAGTGATCGGCGCAGGATGTACATTACCTTCTCCGGCATGGACGTCCGAGTTTGCCTTGTCAATCTTTTTTACTTCTTCCAGGGTTTGTCGACACTTTCGCCCAAAAAACGTCGGCTGTACGAGCTGGCTGGACAGCGCGACGCTCTGCGTTTCCTGCGGGAGTTGGCCCAGCGGCGGTTGCTGTTGCAGCCATTGCCACCGAGATTCACGCCTGCTCTGTCTGACCTGGTAGACGAACAGGATCATGGGTCCTAGGACAGCAGGTCGTGGGATAACAGTTTAAGTGTCTGCCCGCTGCTGCTGTGGACCAGAGCAGCGTGCAGCCCGCGCACTCGTTCAGCTGAGCCTGAGCTCGGGCCCGGTGCTGCCGCTGCCCCGGATGCTCCCTCGGGTCAGCGGGTCGAGTGCAGGTTTGTCTGCTGTTGCTGCACACGCTCTGAACCGAGAGGCTTGCAGCTACCGGAACTCCCAGCAGCCTCGCGGCCAGCACTTCGGCTGCTGGCACCCAGCAGAAGCAGCATCCGACGGCAGTGGTGCAATTCAGCTCTGGCATACTCTCGGGTTGTTTCGGTTCCTTTTCGATTTGGCAAGATTTTTCATCTGCTGCACTTCACGCGAAAGAATACAGTTACCATCCACTACTGTTCTCTATATCAGCTGTCATCACCGGCTGCTGGCATTCCTGTACTCCTGACCTGGCATGCCATGCCTGACCTGCCTCCCTCAGCTCTCACTCTGGTCACTAACCTCACTGGACACTCACTCTGGTCACTCACCTCTAGGACACTCACTCTGGTCACTCACCTCACTGGACACTCCCCTTCTTTTTCATTCTGCTGACGACCTGCGATGGCAAGTCGGCCTGCGATGACGATGACGCAGTCGTGTGGGTGCCCCTTGAGCCTGGCTCCAGGTGTCCGGATGTGAAGGGTGAAGGACGAGGCTATAGCGACTACATTCTTTTGAATGACTAGCTCGACCTGAGCCATCCAATTTTAATAATAATACATGTGTGTAGCGCCCTCAGACAACTGAATCTCTTTCTAGTAATAGTACATGTGAATAGCGCCATCAGACAACTGAATCTCTTTCTAGGCACTTTGCAGATGCTGTACAGAATTTCTAAGGCATCCGATTTTTATAACCGAACCAGCCGCACGGTCAAGCGAATCGGCAGTAAATGCGGCTGGATCGGATGGCCAAGCAGGACTCATAACCGGCTGTCTGGAGGGGGGAGGCTGCCAATGAATTGCCAATCAGCTTGGGCCGCTACCAGCCGGATTTTTTATTGATCGAAGGCCGAACTTTTTACTGTGACGTCAACGACTCGATTTACCATTTGAAATGTTGGAGCGTTCAGCTGCTAGCTAGCTTACTCAAGAACACTCGGTCAGCTAGCTTCGTGTCACTGACACGTAAAAAAAGACCAGTCATCTTCCTGGCGAAGCTTAGCTCGAGTACGTTTGATGTTGCTTTGAATAAAGCCGCTTCTCGAAAGCGCCTGAGAACTTTCGGTTCGTATCGTCCTCAGCTAGGTACGCGATCAGAAGACCTGCCGAAGCTGCGCGGCTGCTGACCTTTGACAGCGACAGCCGTCGGTCGCAGCTTCCAGCGACGCGAGCTACATTCGCTCGAGCTCTTTCCGGCGGAACAAGCATGGCTGCCATGTCGGCTCGGTGTCTCATCTCGTACGACAACGCGGTCGCCACCGCTTCGCACCTCTCTGCCCGATGGGTAGCCAGCGGATCCGGGGAGCTGCCGGCGACAGCGCCTGCCTACTAGTACCTTCACTTGATTTTTCCTGCGTTGCCAACCGGAACCGGTGTGCGTGCGATTCGAACGCCCCTCGCACGGCATGCAGAGCGCCACGAGCCGGCAGCCAACTGCCGCAGCGTCGCGCCGAGCAGCGACACTGCGGCGACAGCGGCAGGCAGCGCTGCGGTGGCGGCGCACGTCAGCCACCGCGTTGGCGGCGCACGTCAGCCACCGCGTTGGCATCTGCGTCCAACGCAAGACGCGAATTCGTACTTGAGAATGAGTAATTTTCTATGAAAAGTATGAGCACCGATATTAAGATAGAGCTGAGACGGCATTTTTCGTAAACCCCGACGGCAGGACTCGTAGATATCGCCACTTCAGCGAAGACAGCAGCGACGAGGAGAACGCGAGGAAATAGCAAAGTTTTAGCAACGTTATGAAGCTGAAAATAGGCGGATTTGACTGTGGAGCTGATATGGGCGTCTAACGAGAGGTCGCTTTGGAATATGACACCTAGATTTCGAGCTGATTCAACTGGAGATATGCTGGCTGAGCCAACTTTGAGGGTCAGCCTTTCCAATCTCTGAATCACACTGGGTTTGCCCATAACAAGTAGTCAAGTGTAATCAGTGGAGGAACGCGAGAAAATAGCAATAGCCTGTACCCCCTCTCAGTACCGATAGGCTGTAGTTAACTCCATTATAACCAAAAGCGGTAGTAATTAACACTCTTAGCACAGCTTTGCTGCCGGTTGTTCACGTACCCGCGCTCACCTACCCCTCCCCGATATCCGACGCTACACGTGATGCTTGCTGGGCTCGCTGTGGGACCAAGGCTGGCGGACGGCCTGCGTCTCACCTCCGGCTGTTGGCTAGAGGGCGTCGCACGAGCGTGCTGCGCGCAGCGTGGCGAAAATGGCTGCACAATACCGAGCCATTTCGTTCTCGGGTTGCGGCTTCTTAGGAATCTACCACCTCGGTGCCGCGCAAGCCCTCCTAAGTCGCGGCGGCAGCGTCCTGAAGTTCGTCGAAAAGTTTGCGGGCGCGTCTTCCGGCAGCATTATCGCGACGATCATGGCAGTTTGCCCAGAAAAAGTGAAGGTAACGCCGCGACGAGTTCGTCTCGCGCGTCCCCCGCGACGACGCCGCAAGGCGCGCGCTCGCGGCCGTTTCTTTCGCATCGCGCGCCGGGACGCCGCCGCCGCTACCACGCCGCTGCCGCCGCAGGAGTGCACTTCGAGGTTCTACGAGCTGGCGGCGACCGTGCGACGCCAGCGCCTGGGCGCCTTCACGCCTGGCTTCGAGCTGCTGCAGCTGCTGCGGGCGGAGCTGGTCGCCACGCTGCCCGCCGACGCGCACCGGCGCGCCTCGGGCCGACTCTACGTGTCGCTCACGCACGCACGGAGCATGCGCAACGTGGTCGTGTCGCAGTTCGCCTCGGTCGAGGAGCTGATCCAGGTGCGGGCAGATGCTCGCTCGCCCGCTCGCTCGCTGTCAGCGCGCCGTTTGCTGCCACGACGACGTCGTCGTAACGGCTCGTTACGACGTCGTCTGCTGCCACGACGTCGCTAAAAAGCGGCGGCGTCGTCGTCGTAACGGATGGGAAATGCAGTTGGTCGCTGATCTTCTCGCATGCGCTGCCGCCTCCCCACTCGGAAGTGCAGTTCGCGCTCTCCGGCCCACGAGCCTGCTGACCGCTTGCCGTAGTAGTCGTTCAGCCCCCTCGGCCGTGGACAGCCTCGTTGTGGCTGCGACCAGCGTGTCACCCTTTTGTCGTCCGTGCCGCCCACTCGCTCGCTCAGGCATCGCCGAACCTCGAGCCGTCTGCGAGACGGAGACCGGGCGGCCCTTCCAACGCTGTCATGGAGGCTAGCCGAAATGCAATGGGAAGTGCTTCCGCCGAGCTTCCCATCAGCGACGGCTGTAGCTCTATGTAGTAATAACAATAATAATAATAATAATGCTCTTGATAAAGCGCCCTCAGAGAACTCGACCTCTTTCTAGGCGCTTTACATTTGCCGAAAAGGGAATATCCCACGGCTCATGCTGCAATCGAGGTCACTCGGGTAGGTCGTGATGAGCCGTGATGGCACACTAGGTAAGGCTGTGGCTTTTCACGACCTCGGGGACCGAGATCGTGGGTTCGATTCCGGCAGTGGGCGGATCCTGTATTGCCACTGCAAGCCGTGATGATAGCCGTAATGGCTCTTCTTTTGCTATACAAAAAAGTCCGTTTTATCAGCTAGTATTTTTTTAATTTTTTTTTTATTTTAAACTTTAAATTTTTTTAGATCTGTGGAGATGTGCTTTCTCTTCAGTGACCCAGCTCTAAGCTAGGTCATTCACGTAGATCTCATTGCTCAGTGCCTAGGTGCTCACTCTTTGCCACCCAGGTCGTGAGTTCGAGTCCTGTACTGTACGATCCTTCTTTGCCCAGTGCAAGCGGTGGTGATAGCCGTTAAGGCTCTTCTGTCACTATGCAATATAAATGAGGCGGCTGAATCGGCTAATTAGGGAAAGTAAATTCCGTGCCTGGAGATAGGGCGAATTCAATCTGTGTGTGTGTGTCGTTGCTTAATTTGGTTATGTTACTCGTTAAACAGATACTCGTCTCTTCTGTTATTCGTTAGCTGCAATCTTCCTGCTATCCTCTGATTGCTGCAGAAAGCCTACATTACCGGCCCATACCTTCTGCTTTTTGGTCCTAAGCCATTTGAAATTTGCGACTAATTTTGGAATGAGCCATCTTAACCATGTAGTCAGCTACGTGGTGCCTAAACGGCTTTTAAGATCGATTCTTAAGATACTCAGAATGATCGGTAAAATGAATGATCGGTAAAATGAATGATAGAATGATCGGTAAAACCGGCCAGAACGACCTCGTGTTGGATCATTGACCTTTAGGTATCACACGCGTGTTTAAAGTTTGACCCGATAGCTAGTTGGGACATGAGCGTTCTCTTCGATCGTTGAATCGATCATTGAATTCGTCAGAAAAAGCCGCCTTCTCTGTGTTTGGGGTCTTGAGAAATCTGTGTTTCATTTGCACCAATTTTAATGAGCCAAGCAGACTTCGTGTCTATCTACTAGCTTGCTATCAAAGTAAGGTTTAATTGGGGTTGGTGAGAGATGGAATGAAATAGGTGTTCAGAGAGGCCGATCATGGTGGTCTTCCGAGTTGTTAGTGAACAGATTCCAGATCCTGGAATCTTAATAATAATAATAATAATAATAATGCACTTGATAAAGCATCCTCAGAGAACTCAGTCTCTTTCTAGGGGCTTTACATTTGCTGTAAAGGGAAATGCAATTGAATGGTGAGTCATGCTTGATAAAAAAACATGAATAACACGGTTAGGGGTGACATGCACAGGGTCAGCATGCAAATGTGCTTAGTGGCAGCATGCACAGTGTCAGCACACATAAGCACATGAAGGACGAATCACAGGAACCCACTAAATGCTGTCCTAAATAGGTGTTTTTAAGTTCTTTCTAAATGTGGTCAGCTCAGGGGATGTTCTGACGCAAGTCGGGAGTGAGTTCCAGGCTTCGGGAGCATACGAACTAAATGTTCGGTCTCCAAAGGATTTGAGGTTTGTACGAGGTATTGGTAGACTGTTGGATTCCGAAAAGCGGGTGGTACGATGCTTGGCCTGGTGGGGGAGTAGATCTGAGAGATAGGCTGGAGCCAAAGAATGAAGTGAGCTAAAAGTGAGCGACAAAACCTTGAAGTCAATCCGTTGCTTGACTGGTAGCCAGTGCAGGTCGGCGAGAAGTGGTGTGATGTGGCAACTGCGACTCTCACGACAGACAAGCCTAGCTGTGGAGTTTTGAACCAGCTGCAATCGCCTGATTGCACATGCCGGTAGGCCAGCGAGTAGTGAGTTGCAGAAGTCGAGACAGGATGTCATGAATGCATGGACCCACTTAGACGTGGGATCCTTATCTAAACAAGCCCGAATTTTAGCAATGTTATGTAGCTGAAAGTAGGCAGATTTGACTGTGCAGCTGATGTGGTCGTCGAACGAGAGGTCACTTTAGAACATGACACCTAGATTTCGAGCTGATTCAACAGGAAAGTATGCTGGCAGAGCCAATTTTGAGCATCAGCCTTTCCAATTTCTGAATCACACTGGGTTTGCCCATAACTAGTAAGTTAGTTTTATCTTCGTTTAGTTTTAGAAAATTTGCTGCCATCCATGTGCGGATGTCATCAATACATGCAGTTAGTGAGTTGAGAGAATTCGCGGTGCTCGAAGGCTGGGAGGGATCAAAGCAAAGGTACAACTGAGTGTCATCCGCATAGAAGTGAAAGCCTAGATTGTGCTTGGCAATTACATCAGCAAGAGGGAGAGTATAAACCGTGAAATTTTGAGGCACACAGCTTATCTGCTGTAGGATTTACACCGTTTGCCTGTCATGGTGTTGTGCCACCGAATGGCCAGAAGTGCCTTTGTCGCTCTTTATGAGTTAGATGGCAGCCTGGAGGACTCGAAAAAAGTGCCGTCATCACCATAAGTGAACCTAATCATTCCTTTACTGCTTGAAGCTGATCCTGTAATTAATGACCCCAAGGGAAAATGATGCTTGTAGCTAGTCTGGAACTAGTAGGTTTCTCGAATCGATCGGTCTCTACTGGAGAGTTGTACGTTAAAATGCTAGTATCCATGTTTCAGTAGTCTTAAGTAATGAAATAATGGCACAGATTTGTCCACAAGAGTTACCTTTTTGAGCAATACGATTCATTTTTATTTTCTTGATGTAATTGTGCTTTTCTGATTATCTTCCCAAAGTCTGTAATGATCGGTCCTTGTGTGGTCTTAGGAGACCAATTGGCATGTCTGTGGGCTGTCTATTGCCTAGTTTTGCACGTTTGTCAGTTATGAAGGACATATTCTTGTACAGTTGTTGATATCAAGTCTTTAGATGGGTTTACTACTAAACTACTTGATAGTCTTCTTTATGAGGAATAATTACTGCATCATGTCAAAAGTTGCAAGGTAGCATCACTCATCGTGTTCATTGCCGGCTGTTGCCATAGCATGCACTATTCTTGCAGTTGGTATTGGGTTGCTGGTCAACCATCAGGTGACCATGATCGCTTGGTCGCTTCCAAGTACTTACCATTCTTTTATTCATGCCTCAGATCAAAGCCTTGTAGCAGTCAGTGCGACTGTACATATTGCAGTGTAGCTCGGTCGTATCGTCGTTCGGTGCATCCGTCAGCAAAGCCGTAGCAGCAGCTATTCTGGCCGCTTGTGTAAGTGCTCTCATTTCCTTAATAAGTATATGCTAATCTGGAGAGTGCATCAACGAGCTAGCTTTTTTTTGTAGTGCATCGTGTGCAGCTGCTGCATTCCCGGCTATGATGTGTCACCACTGAGGCTTCCTCGCTACACTGATGGTCAGGTATGACCACCACACCTGTCAACTCTCATTTGCCTTCGGTTGACAGTGTGCTCATTCGACAATAGTATGTAAACACTCCCGGTTAAGAGAGATGAAGGGAGAGAAAAGTGGAGGAGGCGATATAGACCTCTAGTTTCGTGGTGATTTATGTCATCCTGACATCGAAAATAAATGAAGCATAAGGCTACGACAGACACTGTGTTAGGGCATTGGAGTCAAAATTGGAAAAGTGGTACTCGAATAACTTCTGTCTAGTCTCCTTTCTGTCACTCCGATCACACAATCACTCAATCGAGTAGTTTTAGGAGAAGCCACTAGCCACTAACCTTGAAAAACCACACATAGCTAGTAAACCACAAATCAGGATTTGCATTTAATCACTCCACAGAGTCATGCCACTTAAAGTATGTAACGGCTTCCCAAGGAATGTTGAACTCGGTAAAGTCGCCTCTCTGCTGTTTCGCTGGATTTTCGAGGCGTTTGATTCATTGATTCCTCAGTTTCTCTTGAGCTTCCTCTGTCGTCTCGCCTGGCCATCACTGGATTAGTGCATGTATGGTTAGAACCTAACTTTCTGGATATTTCAGGTCGTTGATAGCAACGTCCCTCTATAATAACCGTAAGGTGCCCGCTCTTCACAATTCGGGCCGTGGGTTCGAGTCCTGAAAATTGGCGATCCTTTATTGCCCACTGCAATCGATAATGATAGCAGTCAAAGCTTTTTTGCTGCTACATGCATAAGGCTTTTGAATCAGCTATTTAATTTTTTTTAATGTCCAACGGTTATTTGGTGTACCTTTGTCGTATGGGCTGCACTAAAAAAACTAAAATACTAGCTGATTGAACAGTCTCTTTTGTGTAGCGACAGAGGAGCCTTTACGGCTATCACCACCGCTTGCATTGGCAATAACGGATCGCCCACTTCAGGATTCAAACCTACGACCTCGAGACCGAGGACGTGAAAAGCAACCCCCCTTACCTAGTATGTCATCACGGCTCACCCTAAAGATGTGTTCTAGGGCCACTTCTGTTGACAATCTATACTTTCTCTTATATTGATGCACTAGCCTGGCACAACAACTCACTGCTTACTGGCCTACCGGCATGTGCGATCAGGTGATTGCAGCTGGTGCAAAACTCTGCAGCTAGGCTTGTCTGTCGTGAGCGTCGCAGTTGCCACATTACTCCACTTCTCGCCGACCTGCACTGGCTACCAGTCAAGCAACGGATTGACTTCAAGGTTTTGTCGCTCACTTTTAGGTTCCTTCATTCTATGGCTCCAGCCTATCTCTCAGATATACTACCCCATCAGGCCAAGCATCGTACGACCCGCTTTTCGGAATCCAACAGTCTAGAAATACCTCGTACAAACCTTAAATCCTTTGGAGACCGTGCATTTAGTTCGTATGCTCCGAAAGCCTGGAACTCCCTCCCGACCTGCGTCAGAACATCCCCTGAGCTGACCACATTTAAAAAGAACTTAAAAGACACCTATTTAGGACAGCATTTAGTGGGTCCCTGTGATTCGTCCTTGATGTGCTTATGTGTGCTGACTGTGCATGCTGCCACTAACCACATTTGCATGCTGACCCTGTGCATGTCACCCCTAACCATATTATTAATTTTGTTTGTATATCAAGCATGATTTTACTTACCATTCAATTGCATTTCACTTTGCAGCAAATGTAAAGCACCTAGAAAGAGATTAAGTTCTCTGAGGGCACTTTATCAAGTGCATTATTATTATTATTATTATATTGACTTTTATTTCTATGCTAATGACACTCTAATATATTGTAATGTAATGTATCTCCATCTGTAACTCCACAAAGTCATAAAGACCATGTGGGTGTTACGCAGGAGAGTTTTGTATAGCGCACTCACAGCCTAAGCTGCTTTTGGTACGCATTCGGTAGCCAACAGACTTCGTCTCACGCAACAAAGAGAAAGTGGCAAGCATAGCAGAGTCAGGAGAGCAGTTGAGGTAGTGAGTAGCATAGAAGTAGCAGTTCAGGACCGCTGAAAAAGATGTGCCATAGTCGGCAGTTGGAGAGTAGATGTCGTTGCGTAAGAATTGTGGAGGCGAGTTCCACAGTCTAGGACCTGCAGAGCTAAAGCTTCTGTCGCCAACTGTCTTTAAGCGGAGGAATGGAACAGCTAATTTATTGTCCACACAGGACCTGAGGGCGCAAACAGGCTGAAACTGATGCAGCAGTTCAGCTAGGTACGAAGGAGCCAAGCCGTGGTGGGCCTTGTGGGTCAAGGTAAGAACTTTGCTCTGAATCCGTTGGTCAACCGGCATCCATCTTAGCTCTTTTAGCAATGGAGACACGTGCTCAAACATCTGGGACTTGAAGACAAGCCTTGCAACCATTATCATAGTCAGCTGCAGTGGTCTGATAGCTTTTTTTGTTAGCCCAGCCAAAAGGGAATTGCAATAATCAAGCCGAGACAAAACTAAGGAGCTAGTTAAGTTTTTGTCAAGCCACTGTGGAAGACAGTTCCTAATCTTGGATAGGGATCGGACGTGATGGCTAGCTGCAGAAGCAGTCTTCTGAATGAAGCTTTTAAAATTGAGGCAGCTGTCGAAAACGATACCTAAATTTCGAGCACGTGGTGATGGTCGCACAATAGCATCACCTATTAGAAGAGCAAAGCCTTTGCCTCTTTGCTCTTGATCCTTTCTGGCTTTCATGCCCCTCAGATTCTATCTCAGATCCCTCGCTTTTCGACTTTCAAACTTGGGTTGCAGCTAACTTTCTCAAATTGAATGACAAGTTTAACCTGATAGTTCAGGTCAAGCATAATGTTCTCATAGAAAGCCTCACTCTTTGAGTCGGCTTACCAGCATGTCATCATTCGATAGATGACCAAATCAGATCTGCAATCAAGTTTTCATATTTTCACCCAAGTAAGACTGAAAAATTTGAGCTTGGTGCGCTAAAGGTATCACAGCTAAATCATTCCATGCATTTCTGACATCGCATCTAGACTTTGGCAACTCTCTTAGCACATCTTCCACCTGTGCAATACGATGCTGCTCACAATTGGTGCAAAAATGGACAACTTGCCTTGTCTGTCGTGTGACTGCCAAATTATGCCATTTCGCGCCTACCTGCCCTTCTTTCATCTGAGCCATTGTGTCAACTTATAGGTCCTGTGTCATTTGTACCTGGTTCCTGTGTCATTTTCCTTTCATTCTCTTGGTCCGATTTCCGTGTGTGAAATACTAGAGGCAGGTTCCATTGTAACACAATGCTTTTCCTATGCTGGTCCTTTAGCTGTACCGTCCAATCAACCTTAATTTCTTTGGAGACCGTACATTTAGTTCTTACGTACCTAAAGGCGGGGGGGGGGGACTTACTACCTAGTGACGTCACGATGCTCCTTGATTTGACATCATTTAAAGGAAAACTGTGTACCCGCCTGATCCTCGTAGCAATTGATATGTCCTTGTAAGTTTTCTTTTTCATGTGCTAAAGTGTTCTGCATTTGTGAATATTATTGTAACCAATCAGCTCGGTATGCTTCCTTTGCAGCTGGTATAAAAGTTCCCAAAAAAGGGATCAGATCTCTTAAATGCTCACTATATAAATGCATTACTATTCTTTTTACAATTGCTATTATTATTCACCATTATTCACTATCGTGCTTGCCAGTCAGGCACACGTGTAGGGTGCACGTGCAGCAAAAGCTGATGCATGTTCGATCGTGTTTTCGCTTTGTGTACCAGTGCTACATCGATGGTGGAATAACCAATAACCTTCCCGTGTTTGGAGATGCCGAGTCCACCATTCTCGTGTCGCCCTTCTGCGGCGGCCAGCACGTGTCGCCTTGCGATCCCCGTGGCAGCGATGGCATTGGCCAGCAGCAGCCACGGCGGCGTCAGCTCTACGTCACCGTGGCAGGCATGAATGCAAGGCTCAGCTTGGCCAACGCACGCCGCCTCGTCGACGGCCTCGCTCCGCCGGCGCCTGCCGAGATGCTCCGCTACGAGCGCGCCGGCTACCTGCACACCGTGCGCTTCCTGCGCCGGAGCGGAGCCGACGTCGTGCCGCCGACTGCCGTGCCGCGCCCCGTGCACTGCACGGCAGGGCTGACGTCCGCTGCGACGGCAAGGCGGCCTGCTGCAGCAGACGACAGCAGGCCGCCACCATAGCCTGTCGGAGAGCGCAGCTGTGTCATCGACCGCATTGCTCGTCTGAGCTGTGCTGTGCGTAGGACGCACACAGGTGGCGTTGCCCTCGTGCCCGGCTGCCTCGAAGTCGCCCAGTCACTTCCCTTTCCTGTTTCGAGTGCATCCTCCGTCGGCCTCAGTTGGCTCCTGTCCACCATCGGTGTGATGCTGCAGCAGCAGCTTAGCATGGTTGCACCTGGCAAGTGTGTGTTTGCTCAAACCATGCCTGCTGAAGGCTGGCTGCTCATGCCGGATGCTGCTTGTTGGCGTCCTTGTTTGCTCTTTTATGAAAGCCGACTTAGTTTGCCTCGTGTTTGCTTAGCAGTGCCTTGCTGCATTCCTGTGATGCCCTTCGTCGGGGGGGGGGGCAGCAGTTCAGGTTCATGTTTAGTGCAGCAGCTCGCCGAGCATCTGCAATTCGGCATGATATTTTAATACTCGGCTCGTTTTTGTTATCTTGTTCGCCTTTCTCTGTTGCCATTACATGACCTTGGCCTTGGCCACCTGGTTATTTATCGCTGGTGTGTCTCTTCCTTGTTCGTGTCCATTATATACTGGCCAGGCAGGCAGCCTGCTAGTTCTGGCTGCCTCGTAGCGCTTTCACATAGTTCTAAGGTTTGGCAGAAGTCGTTTCAGTAGTAGCCGTGGCTCTGCTTTCGCTGGCTGACAGCCATATTCTAAGTGGGGTGCAATTGCTTGTGAGAGAGAAGGCGAGATCGAATCACAGGTAGACTAGTTTTTGAAGATACCCCACCCCCTCTAAAGGATCTTTGTACTTCCAATGAACCACCCCAACAATTAGGTGGATGGCTCATAGCTTGCCGGTCTGAAGTGTGAAGACATCGGCTGTATGGGTTCATATCTGAATGAGCAGGTATTGTCTCGTTGTCTGAAAGGACATAAGTGTTCGGTTCATTCCATTGGCAGTGCTGTCATACTCGTTGCCATAACCTGTAACTCACGATGTTACTGTTCGCATTGCATGAATGAAGGCACACACTAAACGTGAACTTATTTATCGTCCGGCAAAGTGATGCTTGTCGCATGCAATCTTCGGCATCGGAGCCGTAGTGAACGCTTTATAGCTGAACTCAGAGCTGTTTTCATGAAGACGGCAAGTATTCTCTGGGCTACAGCTACCTAAGTGAATGCACTTGATCAATGCTGTGGCTTCAAGTCGTGCCTTACAGAAGTCTGTTACTGGGGTCGTGGCCAAAGGGTAAGGTGATTATTGCACTTTACTAACTAGGTCATCGGCCGTGGTTCCTGCAGCAGCAGTCTCCTCTAAATTGTTTGCTTTGTGGGCTTTATTTCTGTCTTTCTTGAATGCTTACCACATGCTGGCGCGATTGCTGCCAGTGCACTTATGTTGCAGCTATGGCCCTGCACCCTTTAAGTATCAGCTCGAGAAGCATCTCGATTCCCCTTCGACGTCCCTGTGAACTTGTCTCTTCTTTTATTCTGGTGTGCGTGTAGCAAGCATACGTGTGCACAATTAAGTGCGTGATACAAGTCATAGATCTTATTAACCAGTGGCCATGGCTGTCTTCATGTTTACTTTAGCATGCTGGCCTAAGCATGATCCCGTGCTTGTTTTTGCATGCTCGATACCGTGTATGGCATCAACCCTTGGATACTGACTCTCTTGAAGGGAGTTGCAAGGCGCCTGGATAAAGATCAAGTTATCTTGGGTTGCTGTACAAACGATCCATTATTATTGTTATTATTGTAAATGGGGCTGTTGAATGAGCTTGCCTTTAAATTTTTTTATTGGGGTATGCAAGGGAACACCATGTAATGGTATCGCTTTATCGTTCGCAGAGTATAGACACTGAGTGAATGAACGAACCGAACCGAGCAGCAGTAACATAGATGCCCTCAGAACCACGCTAATGAAAGCTTTGTAACCCAGGCCAAGATAGTCGAGGCTACTGTTAATCACTCCCGCATTTCGATCTCGCCAAGCGACATACGTGGTCTTGATTTCAGTCTCAAATGGCGGCAAGACGCAGTCTTAGCGTTCTTCTATTTGCTGTACCTCTCTCGTTCTTATCAAAGTGCCACGACAAGTCTTATGAGAGCCCTCGTGTAGTGAGTGCTACATTAATAAGCTCTCAGTTCGGAATACTTACTTGTTACGCTTCTGCGATAGTTACGCTTCCAGCTCCTATTTATTTAGCCGAGGAATATATGTACATATATATATATATATATATGTGTATATATATATATATATATATATATATATATATATGTGTATATATATATATATATATATATATGTTCCATTTTAAATCAGTGTTCCTTAGGGCAAGAACGCTAAGCTTCCTTTAGCGAAGCGGCACAGGGTTTGTATGCCTTATTTGGCGAAGTTTGCCGGCGCTTCCCAGCTATTGTTGAGGCTAGTATTCGGCAGCATTTACGGTAATCCCGTACATTCAGTCTATTTACGAGCGTCTGTTTCATAGACGCTGCTCGCATCGACTAAAAGATTCAGTTTGGCCAATGCTACTTTTTGGTTTTGTTACATTGATTCACCGTAGCGACTTGTGTAAGTCCATCACCTAGGCCTCTTGTCCTCGCGTTGATACATGTCAAGATGTCCTTTCGATAGCTCACAGGGTGATCCAATGCCCTGTCATGGCCATAGTAATAAGCAGATGGCCAGAATAGCAAGTAGTGGGAGCAACCAACTAAACGGTCGAGAGTGCACCCAATTAAGCAGGACAGGGAGGTTTAAACCCTCTTTACAGTGCTCAGGATTCCAACCCCGGCTTAATAATAATGCTTTCTACCCCACGTTTCTTCTTATTAAATGCAATATGATTATGCAGACAGATAGAAAGATGATACCGAGAAGAGTGGCGTACGAACCGGATGTGACGTACAGCAGTTGAGGGTCGTTGCTAGGTTGCAAAGCCTTCGTCCGGCTGGCTAGCATTGTGCTCTCATTGCCAGCCGCGCAGTAGCCGAGATTTTACACTGAAATGATAGATAGCGACTGTCCTGTCACCTATGCTCCTACGCTTCAACTACCAAGACCAATAAGCGGTCTAAATTTATGGTGAGTGCGACAAGTAAAGGCCAGGGATAGTTGACTCGAGTCGGAGTGAAGTGTCATCGCCCCAATGTAGCTCGCCGCGAGCGGCGGCGGCCAGAGTGCGAGCGAGGCCAAGGAGCAGCAGCGGCAGCTGCTTAAGGCAGCTCTGTATTTGTTGCAGGCCGCCAGAAGAAGAAAGCCCCTCATCCCAGCGCGAAGTCATCGTAAGTACGAGCCGGTAGCAGCTCCTCCGCTGCACTTTGACCTTGAAGCTTGCTGCATGAGTTCACGGTCGGCAGCACGTGCCTTGACCGTCCACCTATCACCCGGGTCAAAAAGGGGAGGCCGTTAGTTTGGCGCAGGTATTGAGTGTATGCATTGATGCCAACGATGACAAGGTCTTAGACCTCCTGGACGTGCAACGATCGAGCTCGCGTAATTCGTCTTCTATTCACCACAGCTGCCGCAATAACTATGCCGTACAGGTGCTGCTGAAAATACTCTCGTTACCATGCAAATCAGACTCCATCTCAGGACTCAATGCCATCCAGAATAGAATTTTCGAATTGAAGCGCTCATCTATAGGACGTGCATACAATTCCTGGCTAAGCATGCATGCACCTTTGAACGATCACTTTTGTAATTTCGAAATGCTAAACAATAAGACTGCACTGCTAACGGAGACATGCTAAAGACGTTCACAAATCGATCGCTGGAAGGGGAAGGGAAGGAAAGAGACACTTTTTCGGCACTTTTTGGCGACCGGCGAACTCTCAAATGATAGCTGAAAAGGAGTTGGCTTAAGAGCTGTTAAATTTCTTAATTTCCGTGTAAGCACCGGCCGTTTCTCTTGAGATCCATCCAACACAACCCGCGGTGCACAGCAGAACTCTTTACGAATTCGTAGCACTTCGGAGTACGCACCTGACCTTGACCTGAATCCAATCTAAACCAGCGATTGGCATGAGAAGAGGATGTATACTGCGTCTCGTGACGTCATAGGTGGGCTGCTTTCCATTTGCCCTTACAGGCTGTTTATAAAGCAATCGCGGCCGATGAATTAATGGTCTAGCAAACGTGCACGAAGCTTGCTTGATGGACAGTAGCAAATAGCCTTTATGAACCATATGGCTCCCTCGATTCGCGGCTGCAAAAGAGAGAGAGAGAGAGAGAGAGAGAGAGAGAGAGAGAAGAAGGAAGAGAGAGAGAAAGAGAGGGAGAGAGGGAGGGAGGGAAGGAGAAAGAGAGAGAGAGAGAGAGAGAGAGAGAGAGAGAGAGAGAGAGAGAGAGAGAGAGAGAGAGAGAGAGGTACATGTATATATATATGTGTGTGTGTGTGTGTGTGTGTGTGTGTGCGTGTGTGTGTGTGTGTGTGTGTGTGTGTCATTCGTTAGCAGAGCGCCCTAAGATAACATAATCTCTATTAAGGCGCTTCACATACGTCATGGGGCTCGAGCCCAAGACCTCAGTCAGACCTCGGTCAGGGCGAGCATCTTAACCACTGGCCAGCCAGCGCCTACCAATACGAAGGCAATATGGTGCGTTCACACTAGATACATGAGGCTTTGCTGGTTTCATCAGAGTATGCTTCTGAGCTTACGATAATCGCTAAACTTCCAAAAGGAACTGACGACTTATGCACGAATGTGCACTTCACCATTGTATGTCGCTGTGCTTTTTATTGAGTTCTAGTGTGGCTGATGCTTAAGTCTGTTGATGTTTTGTGGTAAATATGCTTCGAAGACCAGATGAAAGGAGCTAGACAAAAAAGAGCTCGCTTGTGTAGAGCCAAATTGATGGCAACTTCTTGCTTTGTCTGGCGCAATAGTGGTGGCACACTAATTTTTACCTTTGACTAGTCTCGACGTCAATTTTGGTATTCATCATAAGTTCTGCTGTGCCCCTAACCCCCTTGCAACAGTGACGGTCACAAAAGAGCACTTGCACCATTGTGTGGCTCTAAATAGAAATAAGCGTAGACTATGGTATGTACACGAAGATGCTGAAGCTGAGTTGAGGATTGCTGAGTATGCTTAGGAGGTCGCCATGAATCAACATTTAGGTGACATCAGATTGATTCTGCCAAAGCTGCACAGACTCACAGATCCTTGACAAGGCAGTGACGCCTTCAGCTGACATTAGCAATTTATTATAAAGAATTCAGAAGATCTCTACGGCCAAGTGGTTTAGCGTCATAGAAATGTGTAACCTTGAGATTCAAGGTTTGAATTCTGCCAATGATGTAACCTTTTACCTGACAATTGACACAAACCGCAGCTGCCGGTTGGTTCGCTACTTAGGATCCAACCTATCCTGAAGTATCCTAGAAAATGCTCTTACCAGGCAGGCCACATGGTCGGTGCAATGCGTCTTTAATAATAATAATATATTTGTTTAGCGCCCTCAGATAACTCAATCTCTATTTAGGAAATTTACAGATGTATCCCTTTGTGAGAAAAAGCTCTCATAAGTGGTTCATGGACTGGCTGGGTTATAAATGCATAAATGGCCCTTTAGCTTGTGATATATTACTTAAACTAATCGGCTGACAAAAAATTACCACCATACAGAATTAAGCTCAGAAGCCCGTGCTCGTACGGGATTATCATGTTCTCGAGCAAGTTTTAAACTATCTTTAAGATAAAAGTGGCGAAATGCGATTCGATAAATATTGCAGATTGAAACTCCAAAATCTCGGGTTCTTGCATTGTTACTAGCAGGATAAAAAAATATAACATCATCTATATAGCGCCCCAAGAGAACTTAATCTCTATACAGGCGCTTCACATATGCCTCGGGGCTCGAGCCCACGACCTCCGTCAGACCTTGGTCGGGGCGAGCACCTTAACCGCTAGGCCAAACCAGGATGAGACAGAAACCTGAAAATACCGACATCCAGAGATCTAACACTTAGCGAGTTTATTTCAAAATTGTCGTTGTCGTGGATTCAATTGGATTCGATATGCCGGATACTGATATGCTGTAGATATTAAGAGTAAATAGCCGTAATGGCACACTAGGTAAGGCGTTTGCTTATCACGACCTCGGTCCCGACGTCATGGGTTCGATTCCTTCGGTGGGCGATCCTGTATCGCCGCTGCAAGCGGCGGTGATAGCCGTAAAGGCTCTTCTGTCGCAATACAAAAGAGGCTGTTTAATCAGCTAGTATTGTTTTTAATGACCAATATGATTCATAATCATTTTATCGCTGCTACGATATTCTTATCCGTAGTAATCTTGGATCCATAGTAAGACTGGAGAAGTGTGATGTTCGAGAGACACCCTTAGTCAAAATAACCCGGTGGCAATAGTATGTAGTTTATTTTGACGGTTCCCAGGATTCAATTGAGCGCAAGTACGCGAATGCTGCTATTGTCACGTGACATGTCTCACGCGTTTGAGTAGCTCGTGGTCGTGCTGCCGAGATAGAAGCGAGGTGGTGAGTGCGCCTCCGACCCTTGAACCCCGTGGAAACACTTCTCCGCCATCTTCCAGCCAGAATACAGACCATAACGAGGTGGCCTATACCTCTGCAATTCATTCTTATGCTTTTATCCTCGACCATCTCGAGGGACTGAGCTCTAAACCTTTGACGTGCTTTCTTATCCTACAGTCGGCGAGTAACCGCGGAATACGACGGGGCAACTTTGTCATCAATCCCCAATGGACATCAGAAAACGTAATTGACGTTCCTCACGCCATGGGAGCCGTCTACGAGCCGGCGCCACAGGATTTCTTCGGTGCGAGAGCCCTCCACGCGAAGACGTGGGAGCAGGCGGCCATTTACCCTGGCCATGGCACCAACAGCCAGCTTGCTTCTCCTGGGTAAGCAAATTAAGAAAACTCATTATATATATATATATATATATATATATATATATACTGCACGGAGAAATTTCCTGCATACCGTCTTCGCCGGCGCTCATGCATTTGCGTGTGCTGTGCCGATGTGAGAAATTGAATCAGTGCGATCATTGTCAGTCCGATGTAAGTGCGATTGTCAGTTCGATTCTGCTTACTGCATTTCTCTATATGGCGGTAGCTCAGCTAAGGCCGAGAATAAAATCCCGGAAATCCAGAATATGGTGCACGACAAACGAAATGCTATCTTACTAGCCCGTGGGTAGGCTGGAGAAATTTAAGCTTCAGCAGCCTTCGCACTGAGATCTTCAAGCTCGTGACTAAAACTTCGCTCTGTTCTCGACCATTTCCGTCTGTTCCGCGAGATCAATTATAGCGTGCCATTGTCGCCAAGCGGAAGTTTTTCTCAGAACTGATCTGCGGTGCTGCGGCTGCTACAAAAACCCCGTAGTCAGAAAAAAAGAAAGTAAAACTGGAAACACACACACACATATATATACACATATGTATATACATGTATATGCATATATATATATATATATATTTATATGTATGTATGTATGTATATATATGTATATATATATATATGTATATATATATATATATATATATATATATATATATATACAGGCACCCGTTCACCACAACAGAGGAATCCCTCGCAGAAAACTAATGGGATGATGCTATTGAAAAAAGATTCATCAGCTTGTAGCATTTATTCTAGTACGTCGGTCAGGGCGTCTTGAGAAACGTGCCCTGCACGGGCGGCTATTATTTTCACTTGGTCCTAAGAGGACTTGATATTTTTCTACGCACAACTCAAAGCTCGAAAGAAAGCAAGTCAGTCCTACGATGCCGATGGTGAAGTACTTCCGATAAGTAGGCCGGAGCAAGAGAATGAAGGAACATAAAGTGAGTGGCATACACTAGAAGTCAACACGCAGCTTGATCAAGAGCTAGTGCAGGTCAGTGGGTAGTGGTACAATGCGGAAACTGCGACGCTTGTGACAGGCAAGCCTGGCTATGCACTATATTGGGCAAACTAATTTGGAGAATGTCCTTCCTGAGACGGTGAGATCTTGCCGGGAGCTGGTGGATGCAAAGCATTCCGGATTGGATTGCTCCTGCATTTGTGAAGGTCGGTTGGAAATTCTTGGCATTGCTGAGATTCCAGATCGCATATTGTGCTGCTCCGAGTCTCGACTGGGTACCGCTTAGCTGATCGAGTACACTAGTCCCGTCCACGGACTCTTGATCCCCAAAGCAAAATGCACGCAGTGCAACGGCTGCTTGTTTTTGTTCTGCTCCTTAACAATAGCTATTGTCAAGCTCCGGCTCTAATGTCCAAGAGAGCGAGAGAGCGAAGCGGGGGAGCGAACTCAGCAGCTCATTGGGATTACAGCAGTTAGCAGTAGTACTGTAGCCGCACAGCGGCAGCAGCAGGCCGTCGCTGTTTGGTTACGTGGGCCTGACTTTCTCCTATGACCTTTCTCTGATGTTCTCTGCTTTTCACTCACTCTCCTAGCTCCAGCATTACGGCGTGGCTTTGCCTGCAGCTCACGTGCTTTCTGTAGCGACGTAGCGGCCACCAAGGACGGTGCTGCCACTTCCTAGGAGGCGCCCCGCCCCCAGTGAGTGCGGCGGCGGTGACTGATAACGAGCATTTCCTGTTTAACGCACTCACGATCGAGCTCTCATTTATTTTATTGTTTCCAGCTTCACTCCCTATCAGTACGTCCCAGTTGGCTATCGCACAGCGCGAGAGGAAATCGCCAACGGGTGGCCATGGAGCCAGAGGGCCAGCGGCGGCTCTACGGCGCCGGAAGCGGAAGCTCACGCCGACCTGAAGGGAGACTACGACAAGTACTTGCAGACGACGAGCAAGATGCCCGCGGCCACCTCTCTATCACCTCGCGTTGGCCCGCGGCCGACTACTGCCGACGCGGCGATCGGCGGCTCGCGAGGTGGCGGTCGCCTCAGTGACATGGCGCCGGACCCCTACCTCAAGCTTCCGCATCCTCTCTCGACCGGCTGCACGCGCGAGGTGACGGATCAATTTGCTCTCACTCGTGAGCGCCGCCACGCCCAGATGGACTTTCGCGAGGCGCACCACGTGGCGCCATTCCACGCTTACATGACGAGCTACGACTGGGGCGAAAGCGACCCCATCGAAGGTCTGCAACTGTAGACGAAGTCAACGATCCAACTCTCCAGCGCTGGCGGGTGCGCCGGCTTACGAGGCGGAATCGCCGGAATCTAGTCCGTTTGTGCGTAGCTGGCGGCGCCGGTTCGGTTCGGCCGACGCCAGACGGACCCTGCTACTCCTGCAATGTCGCAGCCTCGCTGCCGCCGCCGCCGATGCGTTAGACCGATGGCCGAGTGAGCTACAGCGGAACTTGTTAACTATTTCTGTTCTTTCACGTTTCTCGACCCGTGATCTGAATGCTATCTAATCTTTCCCTAATCTTCGGCCCTGGGAAGTTCAATTTGCTCAATATTTTTCTTTAAAAACATACACACGTTATTATTGGTTGCAGACTTTAACCTTATACGCTATAGCTCGCAATGCAGCAGTGTATGGCCACAGGGGACTGGATGGCGACTTCTTTCACGCTTTCATTGGTGTCGCCCGGCCTGTCGTGAACCGTTATAAATATAATTCATGTGTTTAACGCCACAAAAGAACCTAATCTCTCCCTCTCTCTCTCTCTCTCTCTCTCTCTCTCTCTCCCCCCTCTCTCTCTCTCTCTCTCCCCAGGCGCTTCACATATGGCGCTTCACATATGCCGCAGGGCTCGAGCCCATGAAAATGGTCATCAAAGGCGAGCATCTTAACCCCTGAGCAAAGCAATTTTTGCCGGCTGGATCACCACATTGCGGTCTCAGATAATCGCAGTTTTCAGCTAGCGGAGGATTACTTCGAAACCTTACTATAACGTAACCTGTCTCTGCTGTAACTCCACACAGCCACGGAGACTACGTGTATGTTACGAGGGAGTTTTGTGCAGCAAACTCAAAGCCTGGGCAGCTTTCGGTAAGACTTTGGTAGCCAGCAGACCTCATCTCACGCAACAAAGAGAAAGGGAGAAGCATGGGTGAGTCAGGAGAGCAGATAAGGTAGTGAGTAACATCGAAGTAGCAGCTCAGGACGGCAGGTAAGGATGTACCACCGTCGGCAGCAGGAGAGTAGATGTCGGTGCTTAAGAACTGTGGCAGTGCGTTCCGCAGTCCAAGATCTGCAGAGCAAAAGCTTCTGTCTCCAATGGTCTTTCTGCGTAGGAAGGCAGCAGCTATTTGATTGTCCATAGAGGACCTGAGGGCACTAATAGGCTGAAATTGGTGCAACAGTTCAGCTAAGTATGAATAAGCCAAGCCATGACAGGCCCTGTGGGTCAGCGTAAGAACTTTGCTCTGTATTTGTTGATCAACCGGGAGCCATCGAAGCGTCTTCAGCAAAGGAGGTTCGTGGCTGAACCTCTTGAGCCGCTCTAGGCCACGAGTCTCCGGTCTGTCAAAGGCAGCTCGTTCAGATTCTGCAGTCATCGAGCCAATGAGCTCTGCTCAGCTAATTTTCTCTGCCACGTGATCGCAGGCCAGCCTGCAGGCGTCATAGCCACACGGTAGTGCTACGTAAATATGCATCTATCGGCTCAGCCTCGCCTCAGTATCGCCCTTCTCTGTAGGGGGGGGGGGTTAAGCTTCAGCTGAGTGGCACTTCTGGAAAGTGCATAGCCTCGGGGCGCAGTTGGCTAGGTTACCGAACGGTTTATCCTTAAGCTACTGTGAGGTCAATAATTTATCATGACCCTGAAAGCTTAACAACTGGATATCAATATCCGTCCAATCCCAGTCGTCATGGTGCTAATATGCAAGATTTCTTATTCCAGTTCGCGTCTCGGGGCAGCCTTGTGAGGAGAATAAAAGCAGTTTAAGATATAAGTAGGAAAACGTTAAAAAAAGACTTGTTCAACACACATTTCTCCAATAATGCCTGTCCGTAATCTAGGCATACTACTCCAAAACGAGTTGTCACTGGATTAGCACATTCCCTCCACTATCAAGTCGGCCTGTGTTCAATTAGGGAATATTGCCACAATTAGGGGCCTGCTTAGACAAGAGTACGACAGCCAAACTAGCAGCTCGCACATTTGTGACGTCACGTCTAGATTATTGCGATTATCCTATTATTATTATTATATTATTATTATCCGATTATCCTATTTAGGACTTTCTTCTTTTTTCGCCTTTAATTATGACAGCATTCAGCGGGTCCCTGTGATTCGTCCTTCACGTGCTTATGCGTGCTGACACTGTACATGCTGCCACTAACCACACTTGCATGCTGACCCTGTGCATGTCACCCCTAACCATGTTATCCGCATTGTTTGTCAAGCATGATACCACTCATCATTCAACCGTGCTTCATTTGCAGCAAATGTAAAGCGCCTAGAAAGAGATTGAGTTCTCTGGAGGTGCTGTATCAAGTGCATTTTTATTATTACTAATCGTCGGCAACTGGTGAAACCCAGTGGCTCGTCTGGTCTGTTTTCAACAGCATTCTTCTGCCTGTACTTCAAGGGCTCCCTACCAAGTATTGAATCGATTTCACGATCCTCAGTCTGGCTAAAAGGTCACTTCATTCGCTAGCACCAGCTCACCTACTCGACCTTCACCTTGCTTCTTCAGCGTCACACGACATGCTCCTCAGTATCTCATATCGCTGCCCCTCGCATTAAATTGAAATCATCTAGTGATCAAGCCTTCAGCTCGTATGTACGAAAAGTCTGCAACTTGCTTCTGGCTTCTGGGTCACTACCTACAATAATCTGGAGTCTTTTAAATCTCAGTTCAAGACGCTTTCTGTTCCGGTCATTTTTCCCTTTGTGAGCCCCTTTGTAAACTTGTTCATGCTTGCAAGCTTGACTAGCTTGGCACCGCTATGCAAATGTGAATTAAATATATTCTATATACATAACCCTTGCAGCATATGGACTCTCTGGCAGCTAGTTGTAAAGGGCCCTGATAGAGATTCAAGTTATCTTGGGGCAGTAAGCAAACGAAATATTATTGTTATTGGGAAATAATACCTGCCATTGGCAAAATTACACCACCTTAATTTTAAGAATCTCGTGATATCAATGCATGCCAGAAGCGTCTCATACTTTTTTTGCACACACAAACGTCACGTACACACACACAGCCCTTCGGCAAATGTAGGATTCACTGAGAGGGGGCTCATGTCTGCGAGTTCTCTCAGGGTGGCACACAAATGTCTTAATATTAGTATGCTGGTGCAGCAGCTACAGCACCGGGCCTTCTGATGCCTCACTCGAGCAAGTCGACAAGGAACCCTCGCAGGCAAGCCACCAGATTATGTGCGACAACCTCCACTCACATTCTGACAGATGATGCATGACTCTAAGGACAGAGCATAGAGGCATGCTTATAATAAAAAACTAGTCATCAAGTAAAAAGAAACAGCCATCACGCAATGCGTTCGCCAGGCAGTCGCCAGCAGCGAGCAGCAGTTGCATAACACTAAACAGCGTTAACAGAAGAGCGCTGAAAAGTGTGAAGGCATCAGGCACAGATACTATCTGTAGATAAGTTTCGGCGCAAACATAGAGTATGCATTACGAGGCACTTCTCTTTTGTTTTGTTTTTATTAAGCACAGAGGTTGATTCTTGTGCAGATGGTTTGCTACCAGATCTACCAGCTAGATCTACCAGATCTAGCTGGTAGATCTAGCCAGATCTACCAGATCTAGCTGGTAGATCTAGCCAGATCTACCAGATCAGAGAAAGAGAAGCATCACATCAAAGGCAAACTAAGTAGTTCATGCTGCTCCAGCATAAAAGATGCTTGCTACGAACAATAAATAATTATTAATTAAAATCTATCAATCGAAGTAGATTACCACTGAAGCAGAGAAGCAGCAGTGGCAGCAGCACAACGGACGGTGTCAGCAGCGGCCGCGGAGGCACAACAGCAGCACCGGTGGCCTCTTGTGTGCGTCATATAGTGATTATCCTGATCTTGGCTGCTAGTTGCAAGCACAAGGAGGCAGCAGATTTCCAGCGAGGACATGAGTATCAGGCATGCGGTGCTGGATCACAGTGTGCGGCCATGGCAGCCTAGGAAGGGGAAGGAAAGCAGGCAGCAGTGTGGCCACAGGCAGCAAAATCTACACAACCTCAGCAACCAGCTCGGTGGCGAGAACCAATCCGAAGCAAGGGCAAAGCTGCACATAATGCTACAGCAAGGCCAGAGATAGCAAGCGAAATCGCAAGCTTGAGAGGGAGAGACAGCATTGCACACAGTGCAGCAGCAGCAGCAGCATCAGCCACAGTCGTTACACAGAGTGTAACGATCAAGAACGAAGTACTTTGCCGCTCTCGTCACACTGAATGCACGAGATCGAGAGAGATTGTAATCCTGACGACGATCCCGTCCTTCCTCTCTATAACAGTGGACAATATGCGTAGAAGCACCGAGGAAGCTCGATCCTGCAATAGCAGAATGACGATTGTAGGGCACGCACCAGATGTCGGTGGCAGTTCGAGATGAACACGAGACGGCAGTAGTGTATTGTGAACACACGAGTGCGAGCGGGCATGCACAAGCGTATCAGAATGCGCACACACACATCAGCATGAACGGACGAACAAACGACAGGTGACAGCAGCTGCCAGATAGCAGCCAGATATGGCAGCAGCGGTAGCATATGTACACGGTTAATGCATCAGCATAGGGACACATGCACACACGGCACAGGCATGCACACGTGCACCGAGATGCACAAACGCAACACACAACCAGCTACGGTGGTGGTAGAGCAAAAACATGAACGCTGACATAAAACCGAATCTGACCGAATACAGAGACTGCCGAGTGAATCACCAAGTAGAGGAAGGCAGAGTGCAGACAGCACAGAATCACCAAACAGAGAGATTAACAGAACATGTGGAGAAATTGAAGAGACCATAAAAGTGAGAGAGAGAGAGAGAGAGAGAGGGTGAGACAGAGAGACAAACAGACAGACAGAGACAGAGAGAGGCAGAGACAGACAGAGATAGAGTGAAAGAGAGAGGCATGAGACTTGCATGTCAGGTCACTGCAGACACATCAATCGGAAGGCAAAGGAATTTCGAGCACGAGGAGGAACGACTATAACGAACAAGCAAATGTAGCTTTGAGAAGCAGATCAAACATTTCATTGCAGAGGGGGAAGGGTAAGTATATAATTATATATAATTAATTTGTATAGCGCCCTAAGAGAACTTAATCTCTATTCGGGGGCTTTCCTTATGCCATGGGGCTCGAATCCACAACCTCGGCCTGGCCTTACTCGGGGCGAGCACCACTTAACCACTGGCCAAACCAATGTGGAATTTGACATTACATTGCAGAGGGGGTAGGGAGTAATTTCAACAATGCAGGGGACAAGGACATTCTGAGATGAGAGCACTAAGCGTGTTACCATTCCAAGATCATGGACCTTGTTCATCTTCGCTGCGATGTGGCCGTCTTTGGCCTCGCAGAGCCCGGTGTCTTGGGGCGGCGTGGCGGCTGTGCGCCCATGAGGGCATCATCGACGTCCCTGCTGCCACCGCCACCGCCAACAGCCTCCCTGACGGGCATTGCACCGGCTCCGTCAGCGCCGTACGTCAAGTAGACATGACTCAGGTCTTCAATCTACGAATAAGAGTAATAATAATTATAATGATAAATTTGTTATAGCACCCTCAGAGAACTCAATTTCTTTCTAGGCACTTGGCACTTGCTGCAAAGGAAGCACGATCAAACGGCTAGTGGCAACACTCAGTAATACTACTACTACTACTACTACTACTACTACTACTACTACTACTACTACTACTACTAACAATAATAATGAGACATGTGAACAGCACCCAATATGCAAAAAAATTCACTTTCTGGGCACTTAACTTTACATTTGTTGGGAAGATGGCAGACACATCAATCGGTGAGTGATACTATGCCCAAGGTCAGCACGCAAACAAAGAATAATTCACACGTGCGTAAAAAATACTTTGAAGAATGTCTAGGTTTTTAGCTTCTTTTCTAAATGTTGTCAAGTCAAGGTCAAGGCCTTGATGTCAGGTGGGAATGAGTTCCAAACTTTAGGAGCATACGAACTAAAGCAATCAAAGGATTTTTTTGAGGTTGGATAGAGGCACAGCAAAAAGACTTGAGTGACGAGAAGAGTGAGCTGTACGACGATGAGCCTGAATTACTTTGAATTATTATGGGAAGTAATTTGGATAGGTAGGGTGGGGCAAAAGAATGACAAGACCTAAAAGTGAGAGATAAAACCTTGAAGTCGATACACAGCTTGATGGGGAGCCTGTGCAAGGTCGGTGAGAAGCCCACGTGACAGCGAGCGACACTCCTTCTCAGGAGCCACACCATGCGCCAAGGCTTTGTTGAACGGTGCCGGAAGTCACATGGGCAGCGGCAGCAGCAATCAGACAGGATGAGATTACAAGGATACATCGACTGATGATATGTCCGGGGCTACCGGCGTGCACGTGCCGGCACATGTGATGAGGTGTGACAGAAAGCTGAAAGCATCTGAAGCACTTCGACACACGGTTGCTTCGTAAAGGCCAGCAAAGAGTCCTCACCACTTCCGGTCCGCCGGCCTTGTCTGCTGCTGCTGCGGCGGGCGTAGGCGGCAGAGGCGTTTGCTTCCTCATGTTGTTGCCCGTGTAGGCCACGCACTTGAGCTGCCACTCGCCTATGTCCTCATTCCAATGAACGTGAGACTGAAGCAGCTCCTACAAAGTGGCAGCACGCAGCAGTACAGCCTCTGGTGTGCATCTGTCAGTATCTGTATGACTCTGAAGACACCGCAGGCGGTGTCTTCACAGAGAGTAAACAACAGTACATCATACATACACACATCCATGCATACACACATACATACACTCATACACACACAGATACATACATACATAAATACATATATGAATGCATGCATACATGGGTAACAACATGAGGAAGCATACATGCATACATACATACATACATACATACATACATACAGTCGACTCTGCTTATAAGAATATGCCCGAGCCGGCAAATGGCCACTCTTACAGGGGAGTAATCCCACATGTGGAGTGAGACTACAGCCAGAGTAAATCCATCATGCCGAACTGCTATTCTTATAAGCGGAGTCTTCATATATCCGATATTCTTGTGGAAAAAACGTGGAGTCGACTGTAGATGCATGCACGAATGCAAGCATACATGAGTGCATGCATACATACATACATGCATACAGATAGACATAAAACATACAACAGCTTTGTGTTGCATACCCGTCAGCCAACGGCATGCATTGCAGCACAGTGATTCATGCAGATAGACACATGCACATGCATGAACTCTCTCACACACGCACACACGCACACACACACACACACACACACACACACACAAGAGGTGCAAATGTTCCAAAGTTTTCAAAAGAAAAACGGTTCACAACAACAATGGCGATGGAGCAGATGGTGCTTGTACATATCCCATCTGTGAGTTCACAAGGCCGCGTGGAGTTATTCTGTCAGGTGGTTCTCTATGCAGTACTCAAAGCATGAACAGGTAATTTCGATGGTAGCAGCAAAGGCCTGGAGGAAAGAAAGTGCCAGAATCAGTGGCAGGAGAGAATAATGCATCATAGTATATGACTTTCCATGATCTAATGACTGCAGAGCCAAGGCACTCGTCGTGAACTCTACGAACAAGACAAATGGTCTGCTAGTCTTTGCCAGTCTCTCTCTCTCTCTCTCTCTCTCTCTCTCTCTCTCTCTCTCTCTCTCTCTTTGGCGCCACGTGGGAGGGAGGGGGAGGGGAGGGAAGGGAAGGGAAGGGAAGGGAAGGGAAGGGAAGGGAAGGGAAGGGGAAGGGAAGGGAAGGGAAGGGAAGGGATATCGCCTTGGCTACCTGATACTCGGCCGGCACGAAGTGATCGATGACGAGCATCTGGAGTCGAAGCTCTCGGCTCAGCAGCCGCACGCTGTCCAGCAGGCCCTCCATCTCGCGCTGCTGCTCGGCCTTGAGGTCGTCGCACTCGGCCTTGGCGGCCTGCAGCAGCGACCACACTTTCTTCAGCTTCTTCGTCTTGCCCTCCTTCTCCTCCTGCAGGCTCGTGTACTTCTCCTCGACGTCCAGACGCTCTTGCTGCAACGCGCAGCCAGCAAGCGCAGCCCGTCACGTGACCAGCCACACATCCACACGTCACCAGACGCCGCCGAGTACGCAGTCGCGTCGGTCGTCGGCTTCAGCCCAGCGACGCCATCGAAGTTCGTTTGCGTGTCTGGCGAAGCGCGCCACTGCAGAAGCGGGGCGCGGGCGGGCGGGGCCCCCGAAGGGCACTGCTTCGGCTAGCAGACGACGGACAGACCTCTTTCAGCTGGAGCGCCTGGTGAAGCCGTGCCTCCTTCTCCTTCTGGCGCTGCAGCTCGGCGGCGCTCTCCTCGAGCAGACGCTGCTGCTCCTCGGCCTTCTCCAGAAGGTTCTCGCCGCCGACGATTATCTTCCTCTCGAGCGCCTGCAGCTTGCTGGCTAGCTGCGCCTGCTCGTCCCTGGCGGCAAAGCGGCGGCGGTCAGCGCTGACTACTAAGGAGCCGCCGCCGCCGCCGCTGCTGCTGCTGCTGCACCCGCAGAGAACTGCTTCACCCTGCCCCCTGCATGACCGACCGGAGGCGGGGGGGGAAGGGGGAGGCAAGCCGGCCAAGCGTGGCCGCGGCCGCACGTGCGAGCGAGGCGTCGGCACGCAGGCAGCACGCAGCGACGCCTCGCAGGGGACGCTGCAGCGCACGGGAAGCGGCTCGCAAAGAAGAAGCCACCAAAGGATGCCAGCGTCGCGAGCCGACGACCTCTGGTCCGAGAGCAAGGCGACGGAGCATACCAGCGAATGAGAAAGCGCACGGTGCCGGAACCAGATTAGCGCCGACCGAGCAGCATGCAGCCACTGCGCCCAGGTCCCAGCATTTCAAAGGTCAATGTAATGCATCTGCCGGTCCCGTCCCATCCCAACGAGCTGCCACTGCATGCTAGCAACATTCCTCCGCCGGGCGGTCGAGTTCAGTTCGCGCCGGACTCAAAATGTTTTACAGGCTGGAAGGAGCCTGCAGCACGGCAAGCAGCAAAGGATCAAAGAGTAAAGGTCGACGAGTAAAGACCAAAGATCAAAGACCAAATCTACTCAGAAATGCCGACAGCTGGACAGTGGTTGCTGGAACTTCACGGCGGCAGTCCGCCAACGCAACACTCCCGCAATGGTGTCCATTTTCACGCGGCTTGTCCGAGGTAGGACAGGTAGATTTGGTACAATCGGTGGGGGTGGCAGACATGCTGCCAGCTTTGATAAGCAGAATGTTCCACATGACATCAGGGTGGTATTGACTCAGCAGCTATCTGGGAATTCGCTGGTGTTGACTAAGACGACTAAACTGCAAGCGATAGAGAAACCTGCCCAGCATGAATGGCTGCCAGTAGCACGCCTAGTAGCTATGCATGCACATATATCTGCCTGGGGCCCTGAGGACTCTGGCCCTACGGCGCCGAGGCTGCTGGCCATTTCTGAATCAGGCCCGTTCGTGTTGCAGCTCATGCTTGTGGCAGTGTCACGTCAGCTGTCAACGTGGCATTTGGCTTGCCTTGCCGCGTAGCGGTCTCTTTCTCTGATAGCTGCTCGAGCTCTAGTTCGGCCCAATGCCTGCTGCATGGGCAAGCGTCTGTAGTAGCAGTTTTGTAAGCCAAGTTTTGTGCCACCCAATTCATATGAACTGGATAAGATCGAGTGGGGGTTTGTTTAAGGTGTGTTGAACGGATTGGTTTAATGGATTTTAAGCTGGTACATATATAGCAAACATAAGTTGTAGATGCATAGCATGCATGTAGATGCTGTATTTACACCGCTGTGTGCAGTAGTGGCCTGAAATTCTCTTGGGAAATCAAGGCAACCTCAGGCATTGCAGTTTTGCTCCAGAGAAGGGACTCGAAAGTTCTGTCCAATCGCTGGCTCCAGCTCCACCCACTTGCTGTACTGTTGGCCTACGTCGCCGTGAGGCACACAGCGAGGACATTTCTTAGGAATGCAGCAGCAAGCAGGTTGAGCTGGCCGGCGACTGAGCTTTGCCATCGATTTTCTAGACAATAGACCGCATAAGCGGAATGCTGTGAAATGTCAGAAGAGGAGCTGGCAAGCACGAGGCTGCACTACTGGAATATTCCAGGGCCGAAAGTGCAGGAAAAATGCCAGCGATTGAATGCAAGTGATGAATCTCAGTTATTCATGGATCCCTTTAATATCATTGATCACAAATCGTCTCACACCGGCGCATCACTGGTAAAAAGCACTTTAGTGGCTTAGGTCCTAGCTTGCTGTGATCTTTCATTTCGTACATGTCAGTGGCCACAGGCGATCTGATAAGAATTTGGATTGCACCGGGTGACCCAGGGACGATAGTGATGATGATGATTATAAAAACATTCTTACATTTAGCCTAAACCCTAAACCATGGCTTCGGCAGTAAAAGTGGAATAGCTATCACTCCTAATTACTAATCTGCGTGTGTGTTGGGTTTAAGCCCAGGGGTAAGTGTGTTCGCTCTTCACGACCTAGATCGTGAGTGATCGTGATCGTGAGATCCTGCAGCAGATACTCCTTCATTGCCTGCTGCGAGCAGTCGATAGCCACCCTTCTGCTGCTATTTAAAGGAGGCTGTGCGACCAGCTGACATTTAACTTTGCCCCTGGGTCTCAGCCCAGGGGCAAAGTGCTCATTCCTCGCGACCTCGCGAGTGGTGAGTAAGCGATCCTCCTTTACCCACTGCATGTGGTGGTGATAGCCGTCAACGTTCTTCTGTCGTTATAAAAATGAGGCTGCTAAAAAATCAGCTAAGCTTTAAACTTTTTGAAATTTGTTTGAATATGCAGCAGCTGCAGCAGTGGCAGGCAGGCAGGCAGGGGGGGAAGGGGGGCTGGTTGCACCGATGACGACACACTCACTGGGCCTTCTTGAGCTCTGCCTCTTTCTTATCGAGGTCGGCCTTGACTCGATTGCGCTCTTCCTCGGCCATGTCCTTCTTTTCAGCCAGCAGGCGCCGGTCGTTCTCAATCTTGGCCTCAATCTCCTGCATCTTCTCTCTCGGTATGTGCCGGCCGACTCCCGGCGCTGCAGCAGATAGATCCAGGTGCTCGATACGCTCGCAGCAGCAGCAGCAGCTGCTGCAGCGCTCACAGCAGCAATAGCTGCAGCAGCGACTTTTGCAGACGAGGATGACCTGCGGTGGTCGTGCAGATGATCCCCCAACGTGCTGATGGGGCCTAACAGTGGGCAGCTGCCACGTGGCAGCAACCACATAGAGCAGAGCATAGCACAGCAGCAAATCCAAAGAGACCCGCTGAATCTGCAGTGCCTGATGCTGGCATACCAGCAGCCAATGCACACTTCTGCATAGGGCTGACCATCATGTCATGGAATGGAATGCCTCTCTGTCTGTAACTCCACAAAGACCATGTGGGTGTTACGCAGGAGAGTTTTGCATAGCGCACTGAAAGCCTAAGTGGCTTTCGGTAAGCATTCGGTAGCCAACAAACAGACTTCGTCTCACACAACAAAGAGAAAGTAAGAAGCAGAGCAGATAGTCAGGAGAGCAGTTGAGTTTGTGAGTAGCATGGAGCAGTAGCAGCTCAGGACCGCTGAAAAGGGTGTGACATAATCGGCAGCAGGAGAGTGGATAAGTATGTCATAGAACATTCCACTGACCTTGAGCTTTACTTTTACTTTTTAAAAGGTCGGCTACTAGTGAAGGCCACACACTCAGCCTCAGCTGCCTGTCGATATCGCACTATAGACTTTCTAAGGTGTTCAAATCTGAGAAATGGCTGGGCACCAGCACCAGCCCCAAGCAAGGGTTCGTCAACAAGTATTTTACTCAAGTTATTGTTGGTAAAGCAAGTTAGATTTCAAGGCCCAAGTACTCTGCTTGGGTGTCGATACATTTGGAAGCAAGACAACGAACGATCCCAGTATGCACACTGCCTCTGACCGGTGACGAGTACTTTTGACGAATCCTTGCTTGGTGCTGGTACAGCAGCCCAGCCATTTGCCTTATATTAACCGCACATAACATCTACGTAGCAATATCCACAGGCAGTTGAGGCGAAGCGTTTGGCCTACATCAGTGGCCGACCTTCTCAGTAAAACTCAAGCTCTGTGAAATGTGCTATAGCAGAAAATACAATGCAGAAGCTTGTGGCCTCTAAGCCTCGCCAGTCAAATGAGCTAATACGAGGTGGGAAAAATAAGTCATACAAGGTCAATAAAGGTCATAAAGAATCGAGGAACGAGGTCACACTAAACGTACACATACCATCAGAATATGTGTTTTCTTTTGGGCTTTCAATAAATATGTCAACGCTTAGCATAACACAATAATAACAATAAAAATACATTCATATAGCACGTTCAGAGAACTTAATCTCTTCTATCTCTTGTTAATTCCCTTCTTATTCTTAATCTTTCTAACCATTTTATTATTCTAGCCATTTTACATATGCTGTAAAGGAAGCATGGTCGAATGGCTGGTGGTAGTGAGCTCAATGACAATAGGCATAACATGGTTTGAGGTGACATGCACGGGTCAGCATGCAAATATGATTAGTGGCAGCATGCACACTAACAGCACGCCTAAGCACACAAAGGACGAATCACAGGGATCCACTAAATGCTGTGATAAAAAAAAACGCCCGGAATCATCGAAAACCCTCGTATTACCCGAGCAAGTTACAGCCACAGCAGCGGCGGCCATTCTGCAAAGGATTATTGTGTGCCTGAGGGTACAAATTATGGCTCACCGAGCTAAAGTAGATGAAAATTCTGAGTAGGTTTGCTGCTTCCTTCAAGAATGCCTAGGATCTCAATTGATAATTGGATAAACAAGATTAGACAGGGGGGGCTAAGCACATCAAAAAATGCAATCAAGTGAGTGTCCACCCTGCCACAAAGCCACAATGTTTGCATGACAGAAGCTATGTTGACGTTCAAAAGTTAGAAATGTATGTGGTATGACTTCACGAATTGCATTATATTTACCATTTACAGTATACTCCTACCATTTTCATGCATTTAAAGACGTCGAGTTGCCACGTTCCAGAATGAAATTTATCATCATTTTGTACTTTCAAAGCAGCTACTAGTGATAACAATAGTACAATTACTATTGTAATTATTCGTATGAAAACAGCTGGAACGTTCATTCTCAGCAATGGCGGAGCTGCGCCCAGAGAGCTCTCAGAGCGCACTCATACTTCGCCTGAACTTCTGCTTCTTCTTTTTCTGAGGCTGACCATCAACGATGATGTCCTCGTCGTCATCGTCGCCACTGCTTCCACCTTCCTCGTCGCCAGATGCACCTAGACGATTACAGACTAGTGAATGAACGCAAGAGTCACGTGGACAGCAGTCACGTGGTGACACTGCAATCTCGGCTGTGCTCCGTGCAAGAGTGTGCAGCATTAGTGTGCGTGCGTGCGTGTGTCTGTGTGTGTGTGTAAGCCTGTGTGTGCGTGTGTGTGTGTGTGTGTGTGCATGTGTGCATGTGTGTGTGTGCAAGCCTGTGTGTGCTCGTGTCGTTGGCTTCTCTGCTCACGGTCAGCTGGGTACTGAGCACAGGCGGGTGCTGATCTGACGCACGCCACGTACGCAGTGATGAAGTGCCTCACACAATTGTGCTTACACGAGTGTGCGCACGAAACCCGATGCTGCTGCTGCTGCTGCTGCCACTGCCCTACGCTGCTGCTGCTGCCGCTGCCCTACGCTGCTGCTGCTGCTGCCCTACGCGTGCGCCTCCGCACCGGCTCCGCCACCACCATCCTCCAGCTGCTTGCGCAGGAGTTCGATCTCCTGCTGGAACTGCCGGAGCAGAGCATCCTTGGGGTCCTCGTTGATCTTGGCGTTGTTCTTTATGTTCTTCGCTCGATTGGCGTAGCGCAGCGTACTGATCGTTTCGTCATAGTTGTAGTCTGCCGGCCCGCAGTTGGCACACTAGGCGGAAAGGAGCGATGGAAGAATGCCGTCGTGTAAGAGTTGGGCGACAGACAGACGGCAGTGTGCGAGAATGAGAGTCCGTGGAACACTTGCTAGCGAGTATCAAAGCCCTGACAGGCTGCAATAGCCAATGCACCAAGAGAGAACCGGCACGTCGCGTCGCTTGGCGACGCCTTGGCGACGCACCATGACTGTCTTGGAGTTGCCGCCAAGCGAGTCCTGCAGGAGGCGGGTGAGCTTCGAGTTACGGTACGGTATGTGACTGCTCTTGCCGTCCACGAGCGCCGAGATGACGTTGCCCAGGGTGGACAGCGACAGGTTTATCTTGGTTGCCTCCTTGAGCCGCTGCCCCGTGGCACCAGTCTTGGACTGACGCTCGGAGCCCTGGCAAAAGCAAGCAAGCAGAGACACGCTTAGTGGAGAAAATATAATCTAAACCCTTATTTTACCGTGTCTAAGCCCCCTCCCCCATTTGTATAGGCTACCCAAATATGCGAATCAATTTCTTGGGAAAAATATTTATATTCAATAACCGAATGAACTGAACAATATCAAGATTCATAACAATCACTCATGCCATCGCCATCGCTAGCCTCTTCATCAGGAATGGTGATGATACCCTCTCCATCTTCCTGGTTCATATGAAAGGCTTAAAATTTGGTGAAAATTCTATAATCATCATTGTTGTCGTCACTCTCTACTGCATCATCATCTGTTCTGTCCATTGCATTTGAAATGCCAGAAATGCGTTCAAATTCCGGAAATGCATTCAAAGCAGATAAGTTGTATAGCAAAATACTTGAGCAAAAATCTAACCTCCCATGTATAAGACCCCTCTCCCATTATCTGACCCCAAATTTTGGAGGAAAAAAAGGGGACTTTTACACGGTAAAATACGGCAACTCATTTGCAAACCACCCTAAGAGAATCTCATCTCTATTCAGACGCTTCACTCTGGGATAACGGCGCGCAAGTGGCCTCGCCAAAACGTATCGTCCAGCATGGTCACGTGGTGCACGAAAACGCTCCGCTGCCGGCACGGCAAATCAATAGCACATCATCCGCTAACTCGGAAACGAAAGTTGCAAGTTTGTTCCGTTTCCGTTTCTCGGAAAATGCCCAACCACGAAGTGGCCGGAGCCAGGAACCCCTTCCCCGGAGGCTCGTGAGGAAAAGTAAACAGACAGAGAGCACAGAGCTCATGCCGAGGAGGCACCGGCGCGGCAAGGCCGGAAGCACTTCCGTCGAGGCTCTCGCGTGCTGGCAACTCGATGCGTCCATGCTCGGCACGCTCTCCTTCTCCTGTGCAGTACGACGCTTTTACACTCAGATAGGATACACTCAGACTACACTCAGACTACACTCAGATTTAGGATAGATATGGATAGCTCATTAGCAGCTATCCACGAGTCTATCGTCTTTGGTTTCGCTACCTGCCGTGGCGCACGGTAAAGGCCAGCCGTGGTGCAGGGTCTGAAGCATCGATGGTGTGCGCCGGGGGGGGGGGGGGGCACCGCCCCCTGCGCGCGAAGGGGGCGGCGGCGGTGGGACGAGCTACTCACAGCGAGGTCGACGAGGTGAAGCTTGCCGACGCGCACGTGCTGCTCGCCATCACCGCCCTTCTCGCTGCACTCTATCGTCACGGTGAAGATGGCGTGCGACCGTGAGCTGTGCTGATTCATGTTGGTAGCACCAACCGATCCTGAAGCGAGGCCACCGGAGACGGTTAAAGGTGAAGGCGAGCAACGACAGGCGCCGGTCGTCGCATGGGAATCAGCCAATCGGATTACAGCAAAGAGAGCAGACAGCAGGCACGCACCCCCCTTCGCAGGAGCACAGCAGGCACACGCCCTTTGCGCGCATCTATTTAGGACAGCATTTAGCGGATCCCTGTGATTCGTCCTTTACGTGCTTATGCGTGCTGACACTGTGCATGCTGGCACTAACCATACTTGCATGCTGACCTTGTGCATGTCACCCCTAACCATGTTATACCTGTGGCTTATTGAGCATGCTACCACTAACCATTCGATCACACTTGCTTTGCAGCAAATGTAAAACACCTAGAGAGAGATTGAGTTCTCTGAGGGCGCAATATCAAATGCATTATTAATAATAACAATAATAATAATAATATTGCACTTGATAAAGCGCCCTCAGAGAACTTAATCTCTTTCTAGGCGCTTTACATTTGCTGCAAAGTGATACGCAATAGAATAGTAAGTAAAATCATGCTTGAAAAACAAACAAAATGAATAACATGATTATTCGCAGCAGACAGCAGGTACTCATCCTTCGAAGCAGGCAGCAGACACGCAAACAGGCGTGCACACATCACGACGATCTGGAAGTGCCTACAGGAGAAGGGGCGATGCACGGCCGATGTCAGCCAATGTCAAAATGGCTGACTCAAAGCGAGTCGCTTTTCTGGCTGTGGAGGTCACGGGTTCACCGTGTCCCACGCCTAGGGCATACGCAGCAGGAGAAGTGAGCAAACTTTATCAAAAAGAAAAATCCAGGTGGCAACATAAGTGCCGCAGGGAATGCTCAAATGCACGCCTGAAGCAGGAGCTAGGAGTGTGGAGGAGCTAGGAGTGTGGAGGAGCTAGGAGTGTGGAGGAGCTAGGAGTGTGGAGAAGCTAGGAGTGTGGAGGAGCTAGGAGTCTGGAGGAGCTAGGAGTCTGGAGGAGCTAGGAGGAGGTGCCGTCAGAGTCAGATGCAGATCCTTTGCAAGCTACGGTGCCAGATATTTCACGGGTGACGGTGCACGTTGAGTCGCAACGACGATGTCACAAAAATCTGATCTTTTTTTTGTAAAACTACTCACAGTCATCAAGCTGCAATCAATGCAGATCATCGTAGCACTTACGTTCCACAACTGCACATCTCGGAGAGAAGATCTCAGGTGGACCGAGCACAGTCCAGTCCTGAATCCGAAATTGCTACCAGGTTGTGCACACAAGTTTTTCTGAGGAAGCCACGGCCTACTCTTCGAAATGCAGTTGCAAGCCAGAGGTGGCAGAAGTAAGGTTAATTTGACATGTCTGCCCTACAAAGATTATTGCAGGGCGGCGCCGTATGACCACTTACGATTCTTGTTTCCGATGGACATTATGCGGTCCATGTCGTCTGCTGTGTTCACGACGAAAGCCGACAGGTCCTTAACGTAGACGCCAGTGTCCGGTCGCTCTTTGACCTCTAGCCTTGCATCCTGATCCTTGCCGAGCAAGTCGCGGACCTCCTCGTTGTATATCTCCAGATAGGACACACGGACGAGAAACCTGAAGGGATGTGTGGGCAAACGTTGAGTGCGTCAAACGAAACCTGTGCGTGCATGCACCACCAGCAGGCATGCTCACAGCTCAGCGGTTTCAGGAAAAAACGCATGGCACACAGTCAGCAGGGCGCTGCTTGCAAACAAACAGTGTGTCAAGTGATATTAAGCTATTTTGGCTCTAATAGGGCATGGCCGACAGACTATCGACGGTCACACGATGGCAAGTAGGCAGGATGTAATAGGTCAAAGCCGATTCAACAACCTCACTAGTTCTATCTGTACTAATTAAAGTGAGAGAAAGTCTGTCCTTTCCTCCGTCACGTGGCAAGATGGCGCAGCCTTGTCTTCCGTGACCAGCACTTCCACGAGTGACTTGTAATAGGTGTAATGTACGTCTGCTGTGACTCAGCAAAGAGAGTCCACCGCAGGCAGTGAGTGAGCTGCTCGTAGCGACAGAGGAGCCTTATTAGCTGCTTTCCCCCTGCTGCTTGCAGCCAGCACGAGGACTGTCTGAGGAATGTCTGCAGCAGGACTCGAACCCCCCCCCCTGTGTCGTCAACGAGGGCAAGCTCCATCCTGCGGGCAGAGCATGTCAGCGACGACGCTGATGAGCCATCGACAGGCTTGCACTCCGAGGGGGGGAGGAGAGACAGAGGGGGAGGCAACGACAGCAACAGCAGCAGCAGCAGCAAGCAGCAAGCAGCAGCAGCAGCAGCAAGCAGCAAGCAGCAGCAGCAGCAGCAAGCAGCAAGCAGCAGCACGCACCGACCTGGTGTCACCCTCGGCTTTGGCGATGTGTCCAAAGATGTGCGCAAATGAGTTGGGTATGATGCCACGCAGCTCTGGCACACTCCGCACTCCCTCCATGGTGAACGTCTTGCCCGTGCCGGTCTGGCCGTAGGCGAATATGGTGCCTGCGAGTGGAGCGTACCAGCGACCTGCCCCCTGCACCAGCAGCAGCAGCAGTCCCCTCCTCCCCTCCTAGCCACGGGGCAACCTAGCACCCAGCCACGGGACAAGTGTGGCAGCCGGGCATTCGACCGAAGGGGCAGCAGCGGGCGGCTGCGGCTAGCGTGGGGGTGCGCACCGTTGTAGCCATCGAGGACGCAGTCGACGAGCGGACGCGCCACTTCGTTGTACACGTCCAGCTGCTTGCAGTCGGGGCCGAACACCAGGTCGAACGTGAACGTCTTGTTGTGCTCGGCCGAGTCGACCGACTCGCCCGGCTTCTGTATGGTGAGCGAGCCGCGTGCCGAGTCCACCTGCAGCAGCAGCAGCCGGTCTCAACCAGTCTAAACCCGTGCCTACACCACTGACCGCGCAGCACTGGCGAGTGGCCAGTGCTGGCGCGGATGCTGCCGCAGGAGCCTGAGGCACGGGCCGCTAGGCGGCGCTCACAATCGAGCGTGCATGACAAGACGAGCTGAGCGCTCAGCATGCCGGACGGTTCGGAAACCAAGCCATGCTGTCGAGGCAGAGGACCAGAAGTGCAGCAAACTGCTAGCTAGCGCCCGAGAACGGTACGTGGCAGCGCTACGCTGCAAAACGACTTACGGACTTACAAGCACGAGCTAGCAGCACCTTCGAACCAGGCATTGCCTTTCAGCGCCCCCTAGCGATAGTTCAGGCTAGCAGACATCTAGCAGCTGCACACGAGCAGCTTTACACGCCTCGTGGGCTGAAGCCAAAGCGCTGAAGCCTGTCCAATCCAAGCTCGCTTCAGCTACACCAGCTCGGAAGCAGGAGTCACCTCCCCTTCCCCCTCCCCGCTAAGCTGACTGCTGTGCTGGCCGCCGGCCGAATAAACTGCCGTACGAGCTAGCAACGCACGTTCGAAGATCCCGGATCAGGCAAATCGTGGGCATGTTGCATGCACAGTGCAGGAGCAGTGGAACAGGAGGAGCACTGGGCCGATCGGGTAGAAGGTGCTCACTGCAGGCGATGCAGTCGCTGCAAGCTCGCTGCCAGAAAGAGAGAGAGAGAGACAGACAGACAGACAGACAGAGACAGAGAGAGAGACAGAGAGAGAGAGAGAGAGAGAGAGAGAGAGAGAGAGAGAGAGAGAGAGACAGAGAGAGAGAGACAGAGAGAGAGAGACAGAGAGAGAGAGACAGAGAGAGAGAGACAGAGAGACAAAGAGAGACAGAGAGAGAGACAGAGAGAGACAGAGAGGGAGACAGAGACAGAATCTCTTTCGCACGACGCCTACCTGTACTGCAAGCTTGCAGTTCGAAGACTTCTCCGTTTCGTTCATGGGACGACATCGTACGACCACGCGGACGTTCTGCGTGTCCTTAAGATTCCGTTGCTATAATGACATCAAAGAGACGCCAGTGAGCTCGCAAACGACGGCCGTCTAGCGCTTGCTGAAACGATGCCCCGGGCGGTTTCACGAGTCCCTTCTGGACGTCCGACGGGCGAGTGCCGCTCACACGCCCCCCCCCCCGCGCAGGCGTCGACCGGACCTCTGAAGCGACGGCGGCGAGGAGTGCAACTCGAGCAACGACATCGCCCGCACGACCTCTCCCGGCGCACTGCGGGCGCTATACGCTGTGAGGAACGGGACTCGGACTGGCAAGGCGATGGACGAACGACGCGAAGGTGACCGCCGTAGAGATGGAGGCTCTAGACTGCTGCAGAGGCCAGCGACACGCGAGCGGCAAGTGGCTTCGAGAGAAAGATTCAAAGAAGCGCCTATAGCGCAACCGGGTAATAGATGACCGCCGGCCTCGCTACGGCGCTCACACCGGTCCGGCGCGAATTCATAGCGACGCCGCGGGGCGAGCTACAGCGGCCGCAGGGAACGGATAGCCATCTGCTCACAAGCGTCGAAGCGCAGCGCTTGTCAATGCGAGCCTTCGAGGGCGTCCGTCACAGTTCGCTGCAAACCCTTACCTCTGGCATGATGGCCAACGCGACAATCTAGCGGTCGGCGTCGCCCAAGCCTAGCTACACGCAAGGCATTTCACTGCGCCGGGCAAAATGCAACGCCAGCTGCTATTGGATCAGCTGCGTGTCACCTGACGGAGCGCGGTCGGCTGCTCTGGCGGCAGCGAGTCCTTTAGCAATGCCGCGAGACTAGTTGACGCGCGAGGAAATAGCACTCGCAGCTGACACGACAGGACTGTCAGGTTCTGACAATATAACGTATCCTGAGCATTCTATGCAATTAAAAAGTGTAAACTGGCTGCCTCGTGAGACTGAGGGCCGCAAGCGTATTTGATGTTCAGCGTCAGGGGATTTCCTTTGCTCGAGCGGCTCAGTACAGAGAGTTAGCGGTTGCGCACTGGAGCGTAAACCTGGCGAAGAACCAGAATGTATGAGGAAAATTTAAATCAAACCGAATAAAGGAGAGTAGATAATTCTAGCATGCAGCAGACTGCCCTTCGAGCACGCAACCGTCGCGACCGCTAAACCGGGCTCGCTGACCGCACCTCCGCTTCCGGGCTAGGATAATATGGTAACTATGATGTGTATCACCCAGGAGAACTTAATCTCTGTCTAGGAACTTTAAATATGCTGGAGGTCAGCATTGTGGGTATTCACCAATATGAGAATCGAGGCAGGTCACACATGTGGACTTCAGTCGCTGTAGTCGCTAGTAGCTGCCGCGAATGTTTTCTGCTGGAGCTCACGTCGTACGCAATTGATGTCCGCGACTCCAAAGCGGACGGCAAGTGAGAGCAGGATAAAAAATCACGTTACCAGGAGATATGAAGAAAGGTATGCAGTCGTGACACCCTAGCCCTCGCGAGTTCTTTTGGGTCCATATAAATTGTCACTCGTCACGCCTACTCCTGCCGATGCTGTGCATGTTTCTCACTGGCCGTATTAACATACATCCCCTAAAGAATATGTAAAGGCCTAGAAAGAGATAAGTTCTCTGAGCACGCTATACATATTTGTGATTGTTAGTAGTAATAGTAGTAGCAGTAAAAGTAAAAATAGTAGCAGCAGCCAGCAGACGGTGCCGGTCTGTGGACATGTCATGCCGTCACTAGATAACCAACTCTAAATACATTTTTATTGTATTTATGTCATGCGACACTAGATAACCGACTCTATAGGAGCAGATCGTTTCACGTTTGCCTGAGCATTTTCGAATGGCTCAGTGCCCGTTTGCTGCTTCAATATTGAAGTGAGTCACACGAAGGTCTACCACCGAACGGTCGACGCCCACTGTGGGATGGCTGGGGCCCAGGGTCGTCATAGCCCAGGAGGAGGTAAGGTGCTCGCTCTTCACTACCGAAGGGTCGTGGGTTCGAATCCTGCAGTGGGCGATCCTGTGCTGCCAACTGCAAGCGGTGGTGACAGCCGTTAAAACTCGTCCGCGGCTATACAAGTAAGACTGCTAAATCAGCTAAGATTAATTTATTGCGAACGAAATGAAAGTTCAGCTCTGCTTAACGGCATGAGCAGATAATTTAGGAAAAAGCTTCTATCGGCCTATCTTTTTCGGGCATTGGGTTAGTGCCGAGTCGAGCTCGAAGTAACTCTCTGTGATGGGAGGAGACCGGAGCGATCGCTCCATCACACCGGATAGCTGGCACACAAGGCACAGCCAGACCGTATGGTCGTCATTCACAGATCAGAGCTGAGAGCTTCCACTTCGGTCACGGAATCAGCTCGTGGTGCTCAATACGTACCTTTGCTGAGGGGGAGCGAAGTTATTTTAAGGACTTTATCGACGAAGACGATTCAACGCTCCGGTTTAGGAATGGAAACGTGTCAGTCGTCTCGGTGGGAAGCATTGCTCAGCAGCTTCACCCTAAAGAATTAAACACGTATTATCATTACTTTTTCCGATATGAGATCCAAACTTAGTGGAAGAGTGTTTGGCTTTTCTGGGCTTCGGACATATACTTACTGCCTGCCACCAGAGCCCTTTGCTCGACCTAAAATGGTGCCAGTTGCAGGAATCTGGCCATTGGTCGAACGTAGGGATGTCTGGATGCTGCTTCAGCAGGTAGGTTAAGTTAACTATAAATTACTGTTTCCGGAGTTTCAGACGCTCGAAGTATTTGGCCGTAAAGATAAAGGACTGTGTGCAAAAAACCAAATTCGTCACAAGGTGCACTCTACGAGTCGTAGGAATCAACACTCTTACTCACATTTCGGCTTGGAATACTAAACGAATTCACTCAGTCAGACGACTTCAGCTTGAACGACAGCCTAAACTGTCTTTGGAAAAAAAGCAGCATCGCTGTTATAATACTGGGCGGACAATACGGCTGATGCTACTGGTGGATGGCAGAATTAGAACGCTTCGAACCTGCCGATCCAGAGAGAAAGGCCACCAGTGTGAGTAAAGGTGGGTGGGGCATCTGACCTGATTCCCTCCTTGCATGTAACCTCTGAGCTCTATATCTGTTCTCTTCGGCTGGCGAAGGTAGGCATCGAACGTATAGTCGAGTAATGAGCTGCTGCAATCTAGTTTCTTCTTTTATACTTGTATTCTATTTCTATTTATTTATATTATAATTCTAGTTTCTTCAAGATTTTATGAGAAATGCATCCGATGTGTCAGTTAAATTAGAATAAAGGTGCTATAGAATGGTGCAATATCCCATCGGGATTTTAAGCTCGATGTCGTACTGTTGACTCTCAGCTTTTTTTAAATGTAAGTGATGCAACTCTGGATTAACACAAACATTAAATATGCCAGCAACTAATTGCTGTAACTCAGAACATATATTGGGTACAGAGCCTGACAATTTGCCATGGCAACAGCAGCAAGGAGCCGCCAAGGCTTCCACAGGCACCTCTCTCGGCCAAGGTGCAGGGCCTGCTGCTGCTGCAGTGGTCCAAAGGAGCTCAGTCCTTGGTCAGGATGACGCACCAGTTACCCTTGTCGTAGTAAGAGCAAGTGATGCTTACGCCTCCTGCCTTCTGGCATAAGGACTCTAACTCTCCCCGAACGAACACGTGATAGTAGCGATGGTGCACCTCGGACGCTTCACGTGTCACGTGCGCCAAGGCAGACGGCTGCCGTCCTGCGGCAGCATCAGAGCAAGCAGCTGAGCTGCTGAGATCAGCTGCTGCAGCTGCTGCTCCACCATCTCCACCACCACCACCACCACTACCGCGGAGATGCCAGGGCACGAGCACATCACGGGCCTGGAATGGCGTGCGGTTCACGTGTACCGGCAGTCCCCAGTCGTTCTGCTCCAGTGCAGCCGTGGCTGGCTGCACAGGCGGGCAGCGAGTATCTGAAAGGTGAAGGGTGACGCAAATGACCAGCTACAAGCTAGAAAACCACACCACCCTGACCAGAATGCACACCAGCTCAAAATTATTCCGACTAGCTCTACGCTGGCTACGCCGACTAATCGATAGACAAGCAGCTTATCCACACGACTGATCCACACAGAGCCGTCGCCGCCGCACATAGACACCAAGCAAGAACGTCGCGCAAAAACCGGCCACAGCAGGTAGAAGTCACACTCAAACGTTTAGAGCCGAAAGCAGTAGCACAGCTGCACATTTATCATTCAACAGACGTGCATGTCAATACAATGATCACCATAATTCGCACTCACGTGCACGTGGTACAAAGCTCAGCAGCTCGGCTAGTCTGTCATCAACAGCAGCGGCTGCCCCATCACATCACTTCGTCAGAGCCTCACTGGCATCCAATGGAGAATCGCATCGACTCCCAAGATACTCTGCCGGGCCTGCAGGTCGCTTCACTTGTTTGTTTTAGCCTACCTATCCGACCCCTGTTGCTCTTCCAGTCATGTGCTCTCGCATCACGTGCTCCTTCAGTCATGTGCTCTCGCATCACTCGCTCCTCGGGCTTCCAGTTGTCTCTCAATATCCCAGACTAGATTGAAATCGTTTGGTGATCGGACCTTCAGTTTGTATGAAAAGTAAGTTCGGAGCTCGCTTCCGGCTGCTGTCACCAACTGCAATGTCATGGCATACTTTCAAGTCTCAGCTACAGGCGCATCTTGTCCAGTCAGCTTTCCCTGCGACCCAGTAAACTCGTCTTTATTTTCTTCCGCAATGTGCCTGCGTGCTTATCTGTGCAAGACTCGGTGCATGCTACTAATCACGGGCCCTAATTTCTTTTAAAATCACAATCAGCCCTGAGTGTCTTCTTTCGTACTTGTACGTGCTTATTTAGGCATTGATGCCTCGCTTGCTATGAACTCTTGGTACTGCTTTCCTTGCAGTGAGCTGTGAAGCACCTCGTATAGCCATTGGGTTCGCTCTTTGTTCAGCTCGTGAGCCATCGTGCGGCGGCAGCGGAAAACGTCTGCAGATGCAGCACAGGCCATTCAGAAAGCACGCAGGAACCTAAGAAGCCGACCGCAGACGCCAAGCAATGGATGCCGAGGGCAGCAGCTAGTAGACGGCAAGTGCTGCCAACGCTTTGCAGCAACGAAATCCGACAATTAACCGAGTGAGAACGACACTCGCTCAGTAGGCAAAGTACCAAGTCTCACGTGACATACGGCCAGCAGTGTAGGCGGCAAGCGTGAACGAAGACCACGTTTAGTCCTTCAGCTCAGTCACAACGGTGGGATCATATGGAGCAGCGAGTTTTGCGCACCTGCCTGCACATAAGGAGGGTGTGAGGTACATGAGAGCCAAAGCTAGCACGTGTAGCCATGCGGGAGATTCATGTCTTGTTCATGGAACAAAAATGCGTGGGTGGGAGATGGAGGGGGAAGAACAGGGCAGTCTCAGGCATGCCCAGGCAAGCTCACTAGGCTCAGCTGCTGCCACGTCACGGCAGTGGCAGTACCTTTTAAGTAGTTGGACTTGACATTGTCCAGCTGCTGCTCTTCAGCCCACACGTAGAGCAGCAGGCGACCGCCGCTCCGCACGACTCGGCACAGCTCATGTACGGCCTTCACCCGGCGGCCCTGCAATAGCGAGCGAGCAAGTAATAAATAAATGAGTACATAATAATAATAATACTAATAATCACAAATGTGAATAGCGAGTAAAGAAAAGCATATGTAAACGGCACGGCGGCGCCCAGCTGATGAGGCGTCGTAGGCAGATTGCAATGGCACACGCTGTCGACAAGAACGAGTGCCGAGACAATCAGCCACCAAGACTAAAACGGCAACCGTCGGCAAGGCGAAGGTCACACATGCTGCCTGGCCCTACTCGCTGCTGCTCTGCCCGCCATGCTCACCTCTGTGGACAAGTGATGCAGCACCGCAATGCATATGCACACGTCCACGGCCTCTGAGCGAAGCGGCAGCTTCAGCGTGTCGGCAACACATACGTTGTAGCCTTTCTCGTTGCATATCTGAGCTAAACCAAAGCTTCGTTCGAAGCCGATCTGTGCAAGAAAATGTAAGAATATGCGCCAAAGTCGACGATGCCACGTGGTGCACGGTGGCTCATCGGGGGAAATATGAGCGGTGCGTATGCCACGAGTCGTAGCAAGCAAGAGCCGACTGCAGGAGTAGCGCTTCGGGCGATAGCAGCTCCAACAGAAGCGGCGACGCCAGCGAGCGAACAAGAACCTCCGCCGCCGCTGATTCAAAGCAGCCACAGAAGCCGACCACGTGCAGCCAGCCAGCAAGTCAGCAGCAAGCCAGCAGTACTCGGCTAGAGCGGCACGAGTTAAAGCAAGAGAGAAAGCGACCTCGGCAGCAGCAGCGTAAGGCAGCTTAGCGACACACACCTTGTACACTCCGTGCATCGGCGGCAGATACTTGCCGTTGCCGCAGCCGACGTCGGCCACCAGACTGCCGGCGGACACAGCACTCAGCAAGAACTCGACCACCTTCGGCCAAGGGGTGTGTCGGGTGTCGCTGAAGTGGCCAGCAATGCGCTCGTACACCTGCCAAGCAATCGAGAAGCGAATACTTCATAGTGCTACAAGGCTCACGAGAACCGGAGGGGAGGGGGGCAAGACTCCAGTCGAATGATTGCAAATATGGCGGTCAGTAGCAGCAGAAGCAGCAATGGACAGAGCTAGGAAGCGGCAGAAGTAATGGATATACACACGCACGCACGCGCACGCGCACACACACACACACACACACACACACACACACACACACACACACACACACACAGTGGTACCTCGGCTTACCAGCTTCATTCGTTCCGTGCCGGATCTCATAACTCAAATTACTCGTAAGTCAAATCAATTTTCCCTATTAAAATGAATTGAAATGCCATTAATCTGTTCTAGACTCCCCTAAAAAGCAATTTGTTGTCACGTTTTTAAATTAAAAAATGTACTGTAAATAACGAATATTGTTTTAAAAACAATACAATAGAATGTCTTGCAATAAACAGGTTTTATTAATCCTAATGTACAGAAGTAACTTGGAGATCAGACGACTTGAAGATGCTAATATAGTTAGAAGAGAAAGGCTGAAATGAATATCCAAAAGCCTGGAACTCAGTTCCGACTGGCGTCATGACATCCCCTGAGTTGACCACATTAGAAAAGAAGCTAAAAACGCATCTATTTATTACAGCATTTAGTGGGTCCACATGATTCGTCCTATGTGTGCTTAAGCGTGCTGACACTGTGCATGCTGCCACTAGCCACACTTCCATGCTGACCCTGTGCATGTCACCCCACTAGCCATGTTATGCTCGTTGCCATTGAGCATGCTACCACTAACCCTTTGATCGTGCTTCCTTTACAGCAAAATGTAAAGTGCCTAGAAAGAGATCGAGTTCTCTGAGGATATTATAACAAATATAATGAAGGAATCTACACCTTCTTGCAGTTGTCTGCGGGCAGCAGTGGTCATACACTAGCAGGTGATTTGTGCAGAGTAGGTTAGCTGGTGCTTCATGCGGTATATAGTCAACCTACAAGCAGAGAGAGAAAAAGGTGTGTGTGTGTGTGTGTGTGCATGTGTGCGTGTGTGTGTGTGTGTGTGTGTGTGTGTGTGTGTGTGCGCGTGTGTGACGTCTTTGCTAGGATGAATATGTTGGCCATCAATGCCAAACAGACATGCCCTACCAGCTATCACCAACACTTGCAATGGGCAACAAAGAATTGCCAGCTCCACTTTCTTCCCGAAATATACACATGAAATACTGGCAAGGCCGAGCAAAACCCACACGCACCTCGTGCACAAACCGGGACTCGAGCAGTGCAGCATCGCTGAAGCGGTCTATTTCGTCCGACCCTTCAGCAGCAGCAGAGAGAGTAGCCTCCTCCTCTGCCGATGCATCGTGCCTATCGGCCGAGATCGCGGTAGCCATCTGTTTGCAGTCTGCTAGCGGTCGTCTGGAGTCACAGGTGGCTGGATACGCTGTAGAGGCACACGAGAAACGTAGAGTAGTGCTTCTAAAAATGCTTGCAGCAAACTCGAACGCACGCACGCACGCATGCAGCCACAAGAACCGAGTTCGAGCAGCAGCAGCACCACCCAGCCTCCCCTAGCGGAGGGACAGCGAGCAGCAACGTAGGTGCACTGAAAGGCGCCACCGATAGAGGGCACCACCATCGCTCGAACACTCCGACGAGAAGGCGGCACAGCCATGCTAGCACAGCAATGCGCTCGCACAGATGTCCCCTCAAAGACTCCTCAGTCGTTGCCTTGGCACGTGACCGTTGCACAGCTCAACCTTTTGCATCGGCTGCTATGGCTACCGTACTGTGTGCCCCTACCTCATTTGTTCATTGCCTCAGCCGGAAGCTGTGCGCTTTGCAAAAAAGTTTGCCAGCCAATGTACTTACGGCAGTCACACGCTGCCCCCCTGACTTTTCTGAAGGTGAAGGACACTCGCGTACCCCTGCGCATGAGAGTGAGGCCACGTGCTGGCGCCTGCGAGGGCACGACGTCGGAATGTCTGGGAGCGATGCCATGACTCCACGAGTATCGCGCCTCGCCGGACAGCACGAGGACACTGCGCCGTGTCAGGACGACGGGCAGCTGCTGCAGCTGCTCCTCCTGCCGACTGGAACCAGCCTCTAGGCGAAAGTCCATCACGACCTGCAAAATCGAAAGCGTTCTAAAGCAATGCATAAGATGAAGCACGTATCATAGTTTTACATAGGCATGCAGGCAGTTCGAGAAGTTTTCAGCAATTAAACTAAGACGGATCAAACAGCATTTCACCGACAGTCAAACGAAAAAGTATCGGCGGCTGTCTAAAATGGTCATCGGACCCAAATGCTTTGATCCTGGTACAAAATATGTTACTGCAACATGCTGCGATCATGCAAAGTATATACAACAAGCTAGACTAACATGTAGGCAAAGTTTCAATACAAGTATATTAATCGGTAGTTCTAAAATGAAGTTGCATCATCGCGATAAGCAAGCAATAGCCGGTCTGAGCTGCTCGGATATGGAGCAAACTAAGCATTTGCAAACATGTGGCCATATCGCTCTTCAAAGGTCATGCTAACTTGAGAAACGTGAACCTTCAGATGTGATACGACCCACATGAGCTCGGAGGAGCCTCCTGTCAACTTTACCCCAGAGAGACCAAATGAGATTAAGCCGAACCGTAGATGAACTAGACCAGTCCGTTAGGGTTTTGGCCCTAAACCTAACTCAAGTGTTGCCGAAAAAACTATGGAACATGATCAGCTGTGTGCTCATGCTGACTGTCCCGTTAGAAATGAAAATTCTCTTGACGAAGGCTAATTGCATTCGAGATTAAATTCGATGATATTACATTCGAGATCACACCGATTCGAGAGAGCAAAACTATGCACAACACCAGACAAGCCAGGAAATATGAGGGACAGCATTCACAAAGTGCCGTACTGATCGACGGAAAAAAATCACTATCCAGTGCTCGCTGCACGAGGACGACCCAAACAGGATGAAGGAAACTGCCAATGGCAAGTGATGGGCACGGCTGACAGGAGTCGGCGACTCTCACAGCAGCCGAAACACCGAAATGAAGAAGTTTCCGGGAGCCTCAGAGCAAATCTAAGAAGAAACAAGTTTCCGAAATGAAGAAGTTTCAGAGCAAATCTAAGAAGAACCTCCTCATCCTCCTTTCAGCAGCTGCACAGCAGCATGTGTTGCAAAGCTGGTCCCATAGGTTGCTATATAGATCGTGACAGGCAGGTAAAATTCAAATGAGTAAGAATACTTAAGAACATAAAGTATAAAGTAATGGATAATAATTAGATTAATTAATTATATATAATAATTTATACTTATATTATAATTGAATATAATATATAATTATAATTAAATAATACAATTATACATATAATTATATTATTTAATCAAATCATAATATATAATTACTTATAATTATATTTATAATTAATTATAGATAATAATTAGATTATCTTTATTACTCTTATTTAATCAGGCCCTAGTGCTGTAACTAGGACCGGATGAGACTGAGAGTTGGAGCAGCAAGCAAGTGCTACAAGTCAGCTGCGCCGATCGCTGCTGCCTTGTATGACAAGTACCTGACAGCCCAGGCTGAGCACGACGATCGTGTCCTCGAATGCCGAGTGCGTGTCGACGTGAGGCGGTATGCCTACAAGCAAGCCGGCAGAGGCATCGCAGGGACAGCTTTTTTGGGGGAAGGCAGGCAAGCACGGAGAGGCAGCTGCAAGGCAGGCATGGCGAGGCAGCAGCGGCAGCAACCTCTGACCCTGGCCAGGCTCGTACTTGTTGACGGTCAGCTGGTCGGGGAGCTGTCGGATGTGATGCAGGGCGAGCAGCCGGTCGAGCAAGCTTCGGCAGGATGCCGGCATGGCTCGGTCGGCAGGCAGAGGCCTGCTTGCATCCACGTTGTTCGTAGCGTAGCTGAACTCGTAGCCAAAATGCTGTACTTGCCGATGCTTCAGCACCTGCCCTGCTGCAAGTAACCGCCCCCCCCCCCGGACCTGGCTGTGATGGTCTGACAAATCTCTCAGCTCACAGCTTATAATCAGGACAGTGCTCGAAGCCTCGTGCACGAGTTCTTAAAGTCAATTGTTGCATCTCCATAAAATCGTGAGCACAGAAGCAGCTATAAGCAGCGCAGAAGCAGCTATAAGCAGCACAGAAGCAGCTAGTGTGCAAAAATCCAATCGCTTCAAAAATCGCTGCCTCTGCAGCCTGCTCAAAGAGAGCGCAGAGGCAGAAGGAGTGAAAGCGAAAGGTCAAAGCCAATGGTTAGTCGTTCGCCTGAGAGGCTGATGCTCGAAGATTCATCAGCATTCCAAATCTGGCAGACTGCTAGGGGCCACAGGCTGATTGCAGCACGCAGCCCCACGTGACAACGCGTGTAGGCAGTGGCGGGTGGCAGCGCACAGCTACCAGATGGCACGCATTCTTTTGTCCAGCAGATGCTCTGAAGTAGGGCAACCTCGTCCTCAGGAGTGACGAAGTCTTCAAGCAGCAAAAGGCCCGGCGGCAGCTGTGCAGCAGGAGGCCACGATGTGACGATGCCATCATCTGGAACTGCACATCGGCGCAGAGATCAATCTCAATTCATATTCACCACACAATCAAGAAACCCATGCAGCAGGCACGCATACAGATAACAGATAGCCGCTAAACGGTATGACATATCGCAATGCTGAAAGAGCTTGGCAGAAACGAGCAGAAATAGTAATGCAGCACATTGGCAACAGGTCGCTTTCCATGAAGCTCACGGAGTTTGCACTGAGGAGCACAATTCACTGCTGCTCAATTCAGCCAATTCACTGCTGCTCCTCCGGCTTGCAAAAGGAAAAACCTACTAATACAACCCGACACGTTGCTAGCCACTTGGCCATGGCACACCAGTGACAGCAGTGCGCAGAGTGCCGAATAGGGGAGGAACGATGCTACATGCTATCCGATCGCTCGAGTTTTTCAGTGAGGACAGCAAATGCAATCGAAGCAGGTTTTCCACCACTGAAGAAACTCGCGTAATTCTCGATTCATCAAATTCTTAATGCATGGCATACATTTGCCGATGCATAGATTTGCCGAGGAATGCTGAGTGCAGGGTCGCAAGTCTACTTCCGTGCGGAGAAAATCTGCTCTGGTCGGGGCAAGTGCCTGTTGCAGGTCCCTCTGTTAATGAAGCACAGACGACAAGTGCTGGCCAGTAGAGCTGCAGTCTCCTATTCCAAGAGCTCTTTGCTAGCAATCACAAATTTACGCCAGTCAAGTTTGCCTTTGCCATCAACTACATCTCTGCTGAGATCCACCAGGAATATCCGGCCCAGCTTTGCAACTCCGACATCCAATGGTTCAAGGTTGCAATGTAATGTAATGTAATGTATCTCCGTCAGTAACTCCACAAAGTCATAAAGACCATGTGAGTGTTAAGCAGGAGAGTTTTGTATAGCGCACTCACAGCCTAAGCGGCTTTCGGTACGCATTCGGTAGCCAACAGACTTCGTCTCACGCAACAAAGAGAAAGTGGCAAGCATAGCAGAGTTAGGAGAGCAGTTGAGGTAGTGAGTAGCATAGAAGTAGCAATTCAGGACCGCTGAAAAAGATGTGCCATAGTTGGCAGTTGGAGAGTAGATGTCGTTGCGTAAGAATTGTGAGAGCGAGTTCCACAGTCTAGGACCTGCAGAGCTAAAGCTTCTGTCGCCAACTGTCTTTAAGCGGAGGAATGGGACAGCTAATTTATTGTCCACACAGGACCTGAGGGTGCGAACAGGCTGAAACTGATGCAGCAGTTCAGCTAGGTATGAAGGAGCCAAGCCGTGGCGGGCCATGTGGGTCAGCGTAAGAACTTTGCTCTGTATCCTTTGCTCAACCGGCAACCATCCTAGCTCTTTCAGTAAAGGTGACACGTGCTCAAACCGCTGGGACTTGAAGACCAGCCTTGCAGCCATATTCATAGACTGCTATAGTGGCATAATAGCTTTCTTTGGTAGCCCAGCCAAAAGGGAATTACAATAATCAAGCCAAGACAGAACTAAAGAGCTAGTTAAATGTTTTACAAGCCACTGTGGGAGACAGCTTCTAATCTTGGATAGGGATCGGATGTGATGGCTAGCTGTAGAGGCAGTCTTTTGAATGAAGCTTTTGAAATTGAGGCAGCTGTCGAACACGACACCTAGATTACGAGCACGTGGTGAAGGTCGCACAATAGCATCACCTATTAGAACAGCAAAGCCCTTTAATCCAGCTACACGCTTAGAGAGTCCTATGAGAAGCAGTTCGGTTTTATCGTCATTTAATTTCAGGAAGTTTTCCGACATCCAGGATCGAATATCGGCAAGGCAAGCATTCAGTTTCTCAGTTGCTGCAGCAGATTCCGACGGTTTAAATGACAAATACAACTTAGTATCATCAGCATAGAAGTGATATCCTATTCCACGGGCCTTAATCACTTTTCCCAGAGGTTGCGTATTAATAGAGAACAGCAAGGGACCAAGTACAGACCCTTGAGGGACTCCACAGGTGACCCTTCTCATGTCTGAGACCTGACCCCCACACGACACGGATTGAACACGATCAGACAAGTAGGATTTAAACCACGCCAGTGCTTCGTCTGCCAGACCGATCGTTGTTCTCAATCTTTCAAGCAGAACTTCGTGATCAATGGTGTCGAAAACAGCAGACAGATCTAGCAGAGCTACGGCAGTGACATTCCCGTCGTCGTTGCCACGTAGAATGTCGTTGTTAACACGGAGGAGAGCAGTTTCAGTAGAGTGCTGCCTCTTGAAACCTGATTGAAATGTTTCTGACATTCCATTATTTTCAATATCTCCAACTAGCTGCTTAGCAACAATTTTTTCAAAAATCTTTGATAAGAACGGAAGAAGGGAAACTGGACGATAGTTTGCTAGGACCTCTGTGTCTAATCCAGGCTTTTTAAGAATAGGTCTAACGATTGCCGATTTGAAGGACTCGGGGACGACCGCTTTTCCCAAAGAAGCATTAAAAATCTTGGTTATGGCAGGGCTAAGTTGGTCTGCAAGTGAAGACCACAGAGATGAAGGTATAGGGTCTTCAGGAGACGAGCTCTTTTTGCTAGACCTTATTAAGGCAGCCACATCACAGGCAGAAACATCAGAGAATCTTTTAAGAAAGGTCACAGGTTGAGGAACGGCGATTGCTTTGGTCGGAGGGGGCTTAATGGAGGCACGAATGTGCACAATTTTTTCAGTAAAGAAGGCTGAAAACTTTTCGGCTGAGCCCTTAATATCTGGGGAGTCAGACCTGACAGCATTGGCCAGTAAATGGTTTACTGTCTTATAAATCTGTTTAGTGTCCGACTGGCAGGAATTCAGTTTTCCTAATGAAAAAAGAAGCCCTGGCTTTTTTAAGCTTTCGGGTGTAAACTCGAAGGAAGTCTTTAAAATTGACTAGGTCTGCCTCAGACCCAGATTTCTTGAACCAACGTTCCAGCCTGCGCTTAACAAGGGTTCACGTCATAGACTATGGACAGGTCTATTCACACTACTACATCTAGAGCAAAGGTGACAACGACTGCTCACTGCCTGCATTACAGAGCTCATTCCCGACAGCGGCTGCTCTCACTACATGCCACGTGCCTCCTGCTTCGGTCACCCCAGTCACACGTTAAAACATGCTCCTTTTGGCTCCACTTTGAACAATGGCGAGCAGCAGTGACAAGTGACTGACAGTGGCACTCGTCGGTTGGTGATCCCTGCCATTGCACGAGAGGCCAATCCAGGTATTCACTGAGGGTAGCTGATCAAACCTCGTGATCATGTGCTATCGAGTTCTTCCACGAGGAGGTGGCGGCTGGGTAGCCGCCTAGCTGTATGCGTCGTGCTTTACCCTTTTATATTGTTTGCCGATCAATGCTGCGGCTGCAGGCTAATGTCTGGCCGTTGCACAGACCGATGCATCCCGGGCAGGATCATCAAAGCGATTCGCATTCATTGTTTGTCGTTCATGTGACTGGGGGCATGGCAAATAAGGATGCAATGCAGACAGCACGAGGTGTGTAAAAGTCAAATGACTAGACTGCTGAGAGGGGCTCTGAGAGCATGCTGGGAGCCCTCGGTCAGATCCGAGAAAGCTTCTGTCTTAGTCAACGTTGCACCTCCTCAATTCCTGCTGTGTGTGACCTTACAAGCCTTAAACTCTGCCAAACTATGCAGTCAAAGCAAGCAGCTATGCTCTGGTCCTGGAGAGACAGGAACAGAGCATAGCTGCACGGCCCTCACTGAAGCAAGATGGCCACTAAAGCTACATAACAAAGTCGCATGCATGGACGACCTACCGCGAGCAACAAAGTCGACATAGAACGTCACCTCGGTTGCTGCTACTGCAGCTGCTTCCGAGTCGTCTCCTCCGCCAACTTTCCGACGTCTGCCATTTTCACCCTTCTGTGCTGCAACCGCATCCTCTTCGTCGGCATAGCAGACGAAGGAGTAGGGTTTGGCAGGTTTCATGACGACTTGAGTCACCTGACCATAGCCACCAAAGCTTGCAAGAACGTCCTCGCGAGAAACGCCATTGCCCAGACCAGCATTTGCTACGTACAGGTTCTGCAATGACACGTGGAATAGTAAAAACTACGGGGCATCTGACAATGAATAGGGTTCACAGACTGGAAAGGCTGCAGCTGCCAAAGGTGAAACGGTTTAGCATTACGATTCTAACGGACATGTGGATATGTCGCGGCAGATGCTGCAGTGGATTCATGCTGGCCAGCGCTGGCTGTTTTGTAAGATGCCAAACGGACGTCACGAATATCGCGGCGCTACGTGGCAGGCAAAAACTCTGGCACCCAGGCAAGTATTAGTGCTCATTTTGCTATGAGGCTGGCAGCCCTAGCTATTATTGGCACAGAGCCACGCTTCGGCAAGAGGACCTTCCGCCGGTGCCTTCACACAGCGAGCGAAGGAAATTCGGCCGGCAGCAGCTTCAGCAGGAGTAGCAGATCGCGGAAGCCGCCCGGAAATATGACATTAGCTGGCACACATGGCGCCATAACGATACATTTAAAGAGCTCCAGTCATCGCTCGGCACTGATCGCGCGGCTTTCCTTCCTTGCCAACTTATTCAAATCTAGTATTAAAAGAGCTGCGCCCGAGCGATTCACGGCTAAACTACTCGCGATGAGGGGAATCGGTAGAACGATTGCCCCATCAAGTTGCTCTCAGGGCCGCAAAAGAAATCGCCGATCGCTGATCGGCAGCTGGGGAGGTAGCAGAATTTCTTCCGGGCTTCTCCACAGTCTGCGGAACCGTCAGCGGTCGGAGACCTACCAACATATCGGCGAGTGAGCTGTCGAACCAGCCCGATCCTCATCGTACGGGGACAACTACACGCACTAGGTCACGAGCTATCGAACCACTTGTATGGCTCCGTGACTATGCAATTGACCGATCCTCCTGCCATCGTCCGTGAGAAATCAGAGGGAGTGAAGCTGCGGCGTGCTACGGCGGCCAAGGACAACGCCTACACAGTTGGACGGATGCTCACGTTGCCTGCCGCGAGTGCCGCAGAAGCGGCGACATACCGGCGCCCGCTCGACGGTTGCGAGGCCTTCGTGCTTGTAGAGCATAGCTCGCGCTCGCTGCTCCTTCTTCCGGAGCCGCGCGCCGCCGCCGCCGCCATCACCGCCAGCTTTAACGCTGCTGTAGCAGCCGGCATGGCATGCTAAGTCACCGCGACTCGCCATAAACGGCACAGACTTCCGCTTCCGGAACACCAAGCAACATCAGACCGTGCAATGGTCGATATAGTGACATGCTGTATACATCTCGACTTTAAAAAGTGAAATGTTTTATATATGTTTTTTATTGTGGCTATGTCTAGTATCTACAGAGTCCCGGGTTTGGGAGCTCCTGACCGGCGTGCTCGGCGGCTGCTTGCCGCACCAGCTAATCTGCCGTCCTGCTATGAACACTACGTTCATACCCGCGGCCAGTTTTTCAGCGACCAGGGACTACAATGAAGCCGCATGAAACTAAGTAGCATGATAGCTAATACGTAAGTAAATGGCAGCTCTCGGACCAAACAGGCCCCCTGCTGGTCAGTCCTAGAGGCAGGGCTTCTCCCTTCCCTCAGTCCAGTAATAATAATAACAATCTCTTAATAAAGCGCCCTCAGAGAACTCAGTCTCTCTCTCTAGGCGCTTTACATTTGCTGTAAAGGAAGCACGATCAAATGGTTGGCGGTAGCATGCTTAAAAAACGACAAGAATAAACTGGTTAAGGGTGACATGAGCAGGGTCAGCATGCAAGTGTGGTTAGTGGCAGCATGCACGGTGCCAGCACGAATAAGCACATAAAAGGTTGAATCATAGCGGCCCACTAAATGCTGTCATAAATGTGGTCAAGTCAGGAGACTTCGTGACACAAGTCAGGAGTGAGTTCCAGGCTTTGGGAGCATACGAACTAAAGGCGCGGTCTCCAAAGAATTTGAGGTTTGTACGAGGTATAGGTAAACAGTTAGATTCCGAAAAGCTGGTGGTACGATGCTTGGCCTGGTGGGGGAGTAGAGCTGATAGGTAGGCTGGAGCCAAAGAATGAAGGGACATAAAAGTGAGTGACAAAACCTTGAAGTCGATGCATTGCTTGACCGGTAGCCATTGCAGGTCTGCAACAAGTTGTGATGTGGCAACTGCTACATTCACGACAGATAAGCCTAGCTGCAGAGTTTTTCACCAGCTGTAAGCACCTAATTGCACCTGCCGGTACGTCAGCAAGCAGTGAGTGTCGGGCACAGACGAGATCGCACCCGAGTCGTAGCATCGAAGCTACGTCATAATCATCAACTCGGCATAACCATTTGATCGTGTTTCCTTTGTAGCAAATGTAAAGTGCCTAGAAAGAGATCGAGTTCTCTGATGGTACTATATCAATGTAGTATTATATATATAATATATAATTCATTTATAAATAAATATAGTGCCCCAAGAGAACTTAATCTATATTCAGGCGCTTCACATATGCCTCGGGGCTCGAGCCCACGACCTCAGTCAGACCTTGGTCGGGACGAGCACCTTAACCGCTAGACCAAGCCAGCTCGGCGTGCATCAATGTAGTATATATAACTCAGCACTGTTCGGCTGATGTTTTGGAGAACCAAAACCGAACCTGCCCCATTGAGCCTCTCGTAAGTGGGTCTCACCATTAAAGCTGCTTGTCTAGCAAGTCATGCATCTCCAGTTCTCAGAGTAAGGGGGACACAAGATGGTGCTCTTGCAATCCTGAGATCACTACTACTGAGGGTTATGTAGACAACATGCAAAGAACCTTAAGGGCTCGTGTATATATATATATATATATATATATATATATATATATATACACACGAGCCCTTAAGGTTTCTTATATATATATATATATATATATATATATATATATATATGTAGCGCCCTGCTGGCTTTGGCTGAATTTTAGCGCGAACAAGAGCTGTTCGGCGGCGGGCTAGAGCCCCTTTGTCCTGGAGCAGTGAGCCAGAGAGGAGCGTCAGTGCGGTTAGAGAGGAAGCGCTTAGGAGCAGGCCAGGAAGCTCGGAGACGAGCAGCGGCGATTCGGCCTTTAGAATTGGTCCGATACTCGCGGAAGCTGCTGATAGATGTTGGCTGGCCTGTCAACCCCCGCCTTCCCTCTTCCCAAGAAAGAAGCGTCTGGAACCCATTCGCCATTCAAGCTGGACGGAGGTGCCCTGCCAGTGGCCTGGGAACGGTAGTCATTCCTTTCCGTAATGGGCCAAGGTGTCCGGGCCCAATACCACTAAGCTCTTGCCCCATTGTCTCAGCCAAGTATTTAAGAGTCGAGCGACGCTCGCTCTGGGTCTTTTGCCTCGTGTCTTTTGCCTCGTGTCTTTTGCCTCGTGTCTTTTGTCTCTGGTCCGGCTCTGCGCCTCGACGCCGTCGGGCACTCGTTTCTCTAAAAGCGAGGGAGGAGGGCGGGCTGTCCGCCGACGATGGACGGAACAAGACGAGACAGCTCTAGGAGGATTCGGTGGAACCCCACCGAACACGGTCGTATCGCGCCCGAGCTGACATTTTGTGTGTTCTTTCGTGTTTTGTGTTTCTTTTGTGTCGTGTGTGTGCGCGCTAGCACGTGGTCTCGGCATAGGGATTTGCCGGCGCGAGCTAGGCGTAGTTGGCGTGTGTGGAGCTCTAGTTCACCGGGTAGGGTTTAGGCTCCGGATCGCGCTTCAGTGTGGAGAAGTATTTCCTCCGCAGGAGTGCTTGAGTTGGCGTGTGTGGAGTATTCCGGTCGCACTGGTGGAAACCGAGTTCTAGTTCACCGGGTAGGGTTTAGACTCCGGTTCGCACTTCAGTGTGGAGAAGTACTCCCTCCGCTCGAGTGTTTAAGTTGGCGTGTTTGGGGTATTCCCTCGGCACAGGTGGGAACGGATTCCTAGTTCACCGGTTAGGGTTTAGGGTCCGGGTCGCGCTTAGTGTAGAGGAGTATTCCCTCCGCAAGAGTGTTGAACGTGCGAGGAGTGTGGAGATAAAGCTGAACTAGACGCGCAGCGACTTTGTGCGCTTGCGAATAAAGTTCAGTAAAATCCCCAATTTGTGTGTCTTGCTTCCAATTCACGCCGCGGACTCACGACCCCCTTTAGTAACGGTAAGCAGGTCAGCGCCAGAAACGCTCGTTTCGTGGCGGCCAGCTTATTGCGCGTAGGCGCGCACCGAACGGCATTAGGCGATAGGCTACGCCGCTAGGTAAGCGGCAGGTCAAGCTTACCCCGCCGAGCCTTCGGCGTTACATATATATATATATTATAATGTGTGTATAGTGCCACACGAGCTTAATCGCTAATCAGGTGCTTCACATATGCCATGGGGCTTGAGCCCACGACCTCAGTCAGACATTGGTCGGTCGCGGTGAGCACCTTAACCCATTGGGTCAAACCGAAGTGATTCAGTTGAGCTTTATTAGCCGTGGTGAAATTCAAACAGATGCTCAACTGCAACATTGGATGGGCGTGTGATATCGTCACGATGCAGCAGCAGCACTATCGCTATTGCTGGTTGAGCTCAAGCGGCCGAGTTAGCAGAGCGGCAACACATACGAGCTGCTAAAGTCGTCGGTTTCGGTGTCTGCTGCGATACGAAATTTCCCCACCTAGCAAATTCAAAGCAGTGAGTGGAGGTGGCATGCTCCCGAGCTCGATGGCTGCTCGGAGACTGCGCTGCTCCAACTTGTTTGCTTGACGTTGCTCCCTCAGCAGCTGAAGGCACACAATTTCGAGCTGGATGTTCGAGCCGGAGGACCACAGCTAGACTGCTAGATCCACTGGTCACGTGCCTTTACATGAACATCAAAGCAGAACGCCAGCCAAGCTCCTTCCAGCTTCGACAGGCAACGACGCTGCAATGCAACCGTCATTTATATTTTATTCATATTCATTTAAATTTTGTTGGCTCAGCGGAACAAGTCGTCAATGCCATCTACTTCCTGTCGGGCAAGTAGGTTATATATGAAGCTACTTCAGAGACAGCGACCCTTTAAATCAGTACTTAATAGCGGCACCTTGCAAACAGCATCCCGACGACCCAACCGTGGGTACATGAAAAAGCAGACGACAATCTGGCCCAGCCGGAAGATTTGTACTATGGACACAGCAGCAGCAGCAGCAGCAGCTGCTGCTGCTGCAGCACAAAGTCCCAATCGTATACGCTGACACACGCCACGAACTGTAGAAGCGTAGCAGTCAGCATCGGCGCCGACGACGTCACAGCAGCAGCCTTCACTGGGAGGGGGACGGCGGCTGCTGGCTGCCGCCGTCGTCAGATGTGCCACGCCTCACGGTACCTGCAATACAGCGCTGCACATTGTCATCAGCTGCTAGGCAAGGCACCGGCTATATGAACACTGAAGGCTGACGGGCGGTGCAGTGCATGCGCCTTCACTTGAGAGCGCCAGGTGCGCAGCACTACAGATAGAGAGCCGGAAGGAAGCCAGCCGAGCCACAGCGGCGGCACAAAAGAGCTACCTAGCTACTTTAAGCAACGTTCGTCGCTGCGCTGACTCCTCCGAAAGCTTGTGCGCAGCCGACCGAAGGCGAGAGCCGCAGAACGGGAGCAGGTGCGCGAAGGCGAGGGTGCACAGAAGAAGCTCTAAACTCTGACCCCGTCTTCATGCCGGCACTGCTGCCGCCACGCTGCATCTTTCCGCCCTTAATCGGCTCATGCGGCGGCGGCGCACGCTCGGAGAGGGGCGCATGCGCGGGTGGCTGGGCGCCGGCCAGCCTCCTGCGTCGACGTCACCTAGGCTCAGGTTCGTGATGCGAACGCTGTCGACGAACTTGGCGAGCAGCTCCTCCATCGACTTCATGCACTCGGCTACGATGGGCGGCATGGGCTCTATCTCGGGCAGCAGCAGCTGCGGCGGCAGCAGCTGCTGCTCCCGATTCGTCGCTGACGATCCGAGCGACGGCCGCCTCGCACTCGATCGCCGCGGCCTCCTGCCGCAGCGAGTGCTCGAGCACGCGCTGCTCGGCCTTCTCGAACATGTCGACGATGTCTCGCTCGGCCTCGATCCTCTTGCGCCGCATCGACTCGAGCTGATTGCGCCGAGCCGCCTGCAGGCCCTCGAGCAGCGTCTTGCTGCTGGCGGCCGCCTCGCGAACCAGCCGCAGTCCCGGCGACGACGTCACGCGATTCAAGGCGGCCAGCAGCTCCTTCTTGGCGTCGTCGCAGGCGACCTCGGCCGGCGTGAAGTGGTGCTCCTCGCGAGAGCACTTGAGTTGCAGGCAGACGGAGCACGCCAGCGAGTTGCATGTCTTGCAAAAGTATGACAGCGGCTTGCCGTGCTCGCCGCACTCGCGCACCACCCGGGCGCCAGCTGCCACCGCCGCGTCGGCGCCAGTGCCCGGCCCCTGCTCTGCTTCATCGCAGTCCGAGCTCACGGGGACGACGTCGTGGCCGCGCATGAAGCGGGCGTGATCCTTCGTGCAGTCGTCGCACAGGAGGAGGCGACACTCGGGGCAGCGGTGCGTGCCGGGCACGTCGCCGAGACGATTCTCGCGACACACGGAGCAGTGCTTGCTGGCCTGCTGCCGCAGCTCGGTCTGGATGCGCGCGATCCGAGCGGCCACGTGCGTGTTGGTCTTAGCGAGTCGCTTGGCGTCCATGCTGTGCGTCTCCTTGCAGCGCGGGCACGTGACCGACGTGCCCTGTGCTTGTTCGCCTCTCGATCTGCTGCCACCGTCGCTGCCGCTGTCGTGTGCCGCCGGGGCGCTGATGTCGCCGATGCAGGCACGACAGACGTTGTGCAGGCAGCTGAGCAGGATGGGCTGCTCCAGCAAGTTCCGGCACACCACGCACGTGACGATTGCCTCATCGTCTCGCTTGAAGAGCTTGGACATGGCGGTGCCACTGGCGCGCCACGTCGTCCAGCTGAGCTACAACAGCGGGCAGCCGAACAGTTGGCAACAGCTGAGCCTCAGCAGCTGAGGAGCCGGTGGAGCAGCTGCTACGGCTGCCAGGCTCTTCGAAACAGTGCCAGCTTTAGTGAACAGGCACTGACCAGGCCGATACCGCATGTTTTATGGTACATGCTGTTGGAAGCGAGTCTACAGGTCGAAATGCTGCAAGCGAAACCTGAAGTAAACCCTGCACACGCCGTGACGAGTGTTAACGCACTCGGCCACTTTCAATGACGTACCTAGGCATTGCTAGCATGGCAGCAGACAGCAAGATTGTACTGCTGCTGCCATAGTACGTCAGACCGAGGCCGACCCTTGGCCGACTAGACTACATGGCTACATGGCTCGTGCATAGTTGGACCTAATTAAGATGAAACCTCCAACCATTTGGCAACGCTAGCTGGCATTTCCAGATGCCGAGTTCTGGCTCAGCTGTTACGAGACAGAAAACCAACCAGCAGCCGGACAGATAAAGAGCCAAAGTCGAATCAAACGAGGTGCCACCATAATGCAGCTGAATGGGCGGCCATCAAACGAGGTGCCGCCTTACTGCAGCTGGATGGGCGCCTTACTGCAGCTGGATGGGCGGCCAAGCTCGCACAGCCAGCCTGTCGTCGTGTGTAGCCCGTGACAGGGCTCCAGTTATCGACAAAATCGGTGTTCATAACTTAGAGCACCCAGCGTCCAACTAACAAGAGCAGCTTCCACTCGTGAACGAATGAGCTCAAAATAGGCACCGATTTAGGCTGAAAGTACCTGGCGTAAAACCAGCCCTCTAACATGCATTCCGACAGGAAATTGGCTCGATACAGCTACTCGGGGGTCAGCTCGTGCGTCAGCGAGGGAACTCAATATCGCAGGTCGTAGGCGTGACACGGACACGAGCGAGCTGCAGCCATCAGCTGTTACGAGAATAGAGGCCCTCCCTCTGCAGAATATTCCCGTTTGTCGATCGCGCGAGGTACGCCGTGTAGCTGCTGATCACTCAGACCACACCCCACCCAATTCCTGCCCCCCTCCAAGGTTTGGCAAGACTCGTGTCGGAACGCCAAGTGGCTGGCTCATCGCATTGCCAAATGGCAGCTGCTGCCAGTGTACATTTCCTCTCAAATGGCCAGATGTTTAAAACATGGCGGCCAGTCAAGCGACTCGACGCGAGCGCCAGCGCCGGGTGGACAGGATGCCTACGACTGTCTAGTGTCTCGAGCTCCCATTGTGACAACGGCCATTGTGACAACGGCAATAATGGCGATGACGAACATATGACCGTACAACCTAAAAACGGTCTCGGTTCCACGTGACGCTTGGCTCGCAGTAGCGCTTGCTCATGGAAATTGAATGAGAAATTTCAAAATATACCCACCGCTGCACGAAAGTAAGAAATACTGCGTCGGCGCGAAGGCCGAATAAACACGTCGCTGCTGCCTTTGTCTAACGACGCACGATGCGAAGTTTCTCGGCCGCGAAATGTGCTACTGACCTCGGAGACGGTGGAAGCGGAGACGGTCACTGCGGTTCTTTCTCTGGATGAGACGTTGCGATGACCGAACCTACGATGCTGGGGAAACCCGCGCGGAAAATCCAGCAGCAGCGGAAAATCCAGCAGCTAGCGGCAGTTGTGGCCCCTGACGCGTGCGACTGCGCTGGCGGCGGTGGGGCTCAGGCGGCGGGTGAGTGACAAGCAGGGCTCCGCCCCTAGCAGCTGTAACCAAGGGGCACTGACCGTCGCCGCCCCGTCGGTCCTCTACTCGCTGCGAGTATCCGCCACCCAATTTTCTTTCTAGCACTTTATGCTGACATGCTGAACAGGAAGCATGTTGATTGCTTAGGCATATCGTGCGCAATTTCCGAACACCCTTGCACATAGCGGGCGATTTGTTCATACGGAGCAATGACCGCGAAGCCCGCGAAGATGCATGTTTTTGCGGCTTCACATTTTAAATGGCGTCCAATCGAGAGATGATTCGGTGTCAGTCGGTAAACCAAGGCTGCCAGTCAACGCATTTTTAATTCGACATTCGGAGCATGCGTCCGCAAAGCATGAACACTAGGACTGCTGGCCAGCTGCCATTACCATGTAAGATATGGTGACGTCCTGGGGAACCAACCCTGCCGTAGCCGCTGCAGCCGCGGCCGCCGTAGCCGCGGCCGCCGCCGCAGCCCAAGGCCGAACTCAGAGCGTCGCCGCCCGGAGCATCCACGAGACGGATAAGAGAGTCCAAGAGCACGCGAGTCAAAGACAAATGCAGGACACTGTGCGCCGGGGAAGCCAGACTTTCCGCTTGGCATCCCAAGCGAGGCGCGCACCCGGCGGCGAGTCGTTGGCCGATCGTCGCAGCTGACGGCTATGAGGCCGGGCGCCCTGAGCCTAGGCCAGGCGCGTGCTAGAAATGGCTCCATTAGTAAACCAGTCATTTACAGCCGTTCAACCGCGGACGCCGCGGACGACCGACGTTTCCGCGATGAGTCAGTTCGACAGCGTCGTCACGGAAACGGAAAAAACGCGCCGAGACAGTGCAGATGCCGCGTTGCGACGGCCGGTTAATGCGCGCTTATGTGGCCGCCGCCGGCTGCCGGCCGTCTGCTGCCTCGCCGTAGTTGCACGGGGCTGGTTCGCCGGAGTTGCACGGGGCGCGACTTCAAGATCGCGTCGCCGACGCCGTCCGCCGCACGGCGTTTGCGAAGGTCGTGCGGTTGCTCTCTCGGCTCCAGTCCAGAAGTGCGCCGTCCTCGCCAGACGTGCGAGTCATCCGGTCAGCAGGTTGCTCTACGATGAAGTCAAGATGATAGCTTCAGAGGGGGTGGACAACCGACAACGTGCCAGTGCGCGTTCGTTCGGGAGCGGTTTTCAGAGGGGCCATCGCCTTGATCTTGAAAGGAGCGATCGTATTTTAAGGAGCTGCTGAGGACTGGTCCATTCTTTATGGTCCATAAAGGATTCTTGCAATGAGATATAATTTGAGACCAATTCAATAATTAATAATTCATTCTTAATTAATAATTCATTAATAATAATTCATCCTTAAAAATTGCCTCCTGAGGACTGCACAAGCCTCGACGCGCCTCCTAAGCGCTCACGACATTCGTCAAGATGGGCGATGCGCTCCTTTTCAGACGGGTTCCGGAACCGCGAGGCGCGCCTTCAAGATGGGCGATGCGCTCCTTTTCAGACGGGTTCCGGAACCGCGAGGCGCGCCTTCAAGATGGGCGATGCGCTCCTTTTCAGACGGGTTCCGGAACCGCGAGGCGCGCCTTCAAGGCGAAGCTTATAATAATCATAATAATAATAATAATAATTGTGTATAGCGCCATTGAAGAAATAATCAGATATGCTGTAGGAAGAAATGCACTTCGACGCGGTTGGGGATGAAATGCACAGTGTGTGCACGCTGCGGTAGAGCCAAGATTTTCATGCAGGGAGCAAGACTGACAAAATTTTCAAGCAGATGGGACTAGACCCACCATAAGTGAAAAACTATTGTGTAAAAGTGTAGTACAGCGCCGGCCCGACTCAATCTTAGGGCTAACGAGAACCGCTCAGCAGGTAACATCTCTGTCCTAGGGCCTAGAGCAAGAGGACGCAGCCATTGTAGTAGGACCATGAGGTGATTGATATTGGCTGGTCTGTCAACCCTATAGTCCCGGCTAGTTATTTAAGAATAGAGCAACTCTTGCCCACGGTCGCCTTCGCCGCCAGCCGTCCCAGAGTGGCTTGACGCGTTTCCATGAGAACGAGAAAGATGGCTGAAAGCACCAGCGTCCTCTAGGTCGCAGCTGGCTTGATAGCTCGAGAACGCAGAGGTCGCAGTAAAATCATGAGGTGTTTGAAAATTGGCTGGCTTGTCAACCCCATTGTCCCGGCTAGTTGTAACGCCAAAGGCTCGGCAGGGTAAGCTTGACCTGCCGCTTACCTAGCGGCGTAGCCTATCGCCTAATGCCATTCGGTGCACGCCTACGCGCAATAAGCTGGCCGCCACGAAACGAGCGTTTCTGGCGCTGACCTGCTTACCGTTACTAAAGGGGGTCGTGAGTCCGCGGCGTGAATTGGAAAGCGAGACACACAGATTGGGGATTTTACTGAATTTTATTCGCAAGCGCACAAAGTCGCTGCGCGTCTAGTTCAGCTTTATCTCCACACTCCCCGCACGCTCTCAACTGCACCAACACTCTTGCGGAGGGAATACTCCTTCACACTAAGCGCGACCCGGACCCTAAACCCTAACCGGTGAACTAGGAATCCGTTCCCACCTGTGCCGAGGGAATACCCCAGACACGCCAACTTGCACACTCTTGCGGAGGGAATACTCCTCCACACTGAAGCGCGAACCGGAGTCTAAACCCTACCCGGAGAACTAGAACTCGGTTTCCACCAGTGCGGCAGGAATGCTCCACACACGCCAACTACGTCTAGCTCGCGCCGGCAAATCCCTATGCCGAGACCCCGTGCTAGCGCGCACGCACAAAACACGAAAGAAACACAAAATGCCAGCTCGGGCGCGATACGACCGTATTCGGTGGAGTCCACCGAATCCTCCTAGCGCTGTCTCGTCCTGTTCCGTCAATCGCCGGTGAACAGCCCGCCCTCCTCCCTGGCTTTCAGAGAAATGAGTCCGACGGCGGAGCCGGACCAAAGACAGAAGACCACAGACAAAAGACCCAGAGCGAGCGTCGCTCGACTCTTAAATACTTGGCTGAGACAATGGGGCAAGAGCTTAGTGGTATTGGGCCCGACACCATGGCCCATTACGGTAAGGAACTAATACCGGCACTAGGCCAGTGGAATGTCCCCTCTGTCCAGCTTGAATGGCGAATGGGTTCCAGACGATTCTTTCTTGGACCGAGTGAAGGCGGAGGTTGACAGGCCAGCCAACATCAATAAGCAGCTTCCGCGGGTATCGGACCAATTCTAAAGGCCGAATCGCCACCGCCGGTCTCAGCTTCCTGGCTTGCTCTTAAGCTCTTGCTCTCTAGCCGCGCTGACGCTCCTCTCTGGCTCACTGCTCCAGGACAAAGGGGTTCTAGCCCGCCTCCGAACAGCTCCTGTTTGCGCTAAAATTCAGCCAAGGCCAGCAAAGTGCTACATAGTTATGTAATGGTAGGGCGACGCTCTCTCGAGGTTCCTCCTTCGTCTTCGGCTCCGGATTCGACGCTGTCACCAGTATGCCGGTAGTTGCCGGACCCGTCTGTCTGAAAGCGAGGGAGGAGGGCGGGCTGTTCGCCAGCGATGGATGGACAGGACGAGACAGCGCCAGGAGGATTCGGTGGACGCCACCAAATACGGTCGTATCGCGCCCGAGCTCGCATTCTGTGTTTCTTTCGTGTTTTGTGTGTGTGCGCGCACGCGGTCTCGGCAAGAGCGCTTGAGAGTGCACGAGGTATTCCTGCCTTCGCGGTGGAAGCGGAGCCCTAGTTCTCCGGTCAGGGTCTAGGCTCCGGTTCGGGCTTCTCGTTCTATTTGGGTCGTTCCCCATAATAGACGTGGGTAGCCTAAGTGCGGGGACGTATTCCCCGCCCGCAAGCGCGCTTGTTCTGTTGTGAGCCTGAGAGAAGTGTGGAGGATAAAGCTGAGCTAGACGTGCAGCGACTTTGTGCGCTTGCGAATAGAGCTCAGTAAAATCCCCAATTCGTGTGTCTCGCTTTCCAACTCACGCCGCAGACTCACGACCCCTTTTAGTAACGGTAAGTAGGTCAGCGCCAGAAACGCTCATTCAGCGGCGGCCTGCTTATTGTGCGTAAGCACGCATCGAACCGCGCATTCGGCAGTAGGTCACGCCGCTCGGTAAGCGGCAGGAAACGCCTACTCCGCCGACGTTCCTTCGCGTTACAGAAGTATCGTTTCAATTTGACACGAAATCTGCGGTGGCTAATTGAATTGAATTAGAGCATAGTTTCATCGTTGGAATAGGGGCGGCAGGAACGCTGTCAGGGGCGAAGACGGCCGCTGCCCCTGACCCCGCTGCTGTCTGCTCGCATAAGCGCACAAATGACAATGAGCGATAGGACCTTGAAGTCGATGCGTTACATTTGGTAGCCAACAGACTTCGTCTCGCGCAACAAAGAGAAAGTGATAAGCATTGCTGAGTCCGGAGACCAGTTGAAGGTAGTGAGTAGCATGGAAGTAGCAGCTCACGATCGCTGAAAAGGATGTGCCATAGTCGGCAGCGGGAGAGTAGTTGTCGGCAGTAATATGTGTACCTAACCTATTCTAGCGAAAAGTCTTCCAGCAACAATTACTTGCGCATTAACCTCTAAGATTTAACCTCTCATGTACAAAGAAAATTCTGTTTTAAACAGGTCTTTTTTCGGCTTTTCTGAAAAAGCAGCGTCAGAGTAGGGGGGCGGGGCGCGATGAATTCCGGAGTGTGGAGTAGCTACGGTCAGTATGCCGGAACCAGAGAACGAAGGGACGAGTAAGCGACAGGACCTCGAATCAGAGTGAGGCGCAAAACAGAGCAAGAGAAATTCAAAGAGATGGGGTAGAATGCAGCAGCTGCGACGTTCACTCCCAGCGATGCGTAGCCACGAGTGCTGGCCGACGGCGTCAAAACTAGCCAGTGCCGGGCGAGAGCGTCGCGGCCGTACCATGGCGACGGTTGAAGCGGATGTGACCGTACTTTAGCAGAGGAGGTAATATTTATTGCGAGAGGCGCATTGCTTGGTCCGATTGTCGGTGAGCGCTGTCTTGACTTTATACGAGGAAATCAGGTAAATGCTACGGCTGCGATCTGGTTAAAGGCATGCGTGGACGTGGCCACGCCGCGGCTTGACGGTGAGCGAGCGGGTGGCGAGCCAGCACGCCCGCTCGAGCCACCAAGCCGCAGCCGCCGGGGCTCTGCGTCGTATGCCGGTGTCTCGCACGGACCCACTCGTCAGCGTCGCCGTTGGGCGCTGCCACAAGTGAAAGAAATTTTGAAATGAATGCGTTCCTTATTAGACTTCTGAGGTCACATGATGACCATATGCAGTGACTGTTGGTCGCCAAAGGGTGACTTCCATTTTCTTTTCAATTTCGAGCTGTCATGGCTGGCCAAGATCTTGGCCGTTCATCAAAGCGGTTTCCCGTTTCCCGGTGCACATCTGCGCGCATACTTCCGTTCACGCACTGTCTCGAATTTTATTTTAACGATATCATGCGGCTATGTCTCCCGGATTTAATGAAGGTTTTACCCTTGGAAGGCGAGTACCATTCAATCACTAGAAGAGCGCACTAAGCATCCACTTTTCGTTCACATGCTTGTCGCGACTGCAATCGAGGTCAAGATGGCAGACAGAGTCTTAGAGATGCATAGTCATCTCTAAGCTGGCTGATAGCTCTTACTCTTCTCATAGCTCTTACTCTTCTCATAGCTCTTACTCTTCTCATAGCTCTTACTCTTCTCATAGCTCTTACCCTTCTCATATCTCTACGTCAGGAACCGATATTCAGTTGGTTTTTATTTATTGAAGCACTGAAAGCAGCTCATTGTGCTACTGATTCCTGTCTGTCGGTCGTGTCTGGTTAGCTGGTTAAAAAATTAACCACCCGTGTCGTCATAGCTCGCTCATTGCTGCAGTAAATTCTAATCCAGTTCGGGACCACCTTATGTAGGTATAGCTCGGTCGTTTGTGCCGTGAATTCTATTCCAGCTCGGAAACTACTATCTATCCAAGTTGGTCCATGCATTCGTGACATCCCGTCTCGACTTCTGCAACTCACTGCTTACTGGCCTACCGGCATGTGCGATCAGGCGATTGCAGCTGGTGCAAAACTCTGCAGCTAGGCTTGTCTGTCGTGAGCGTCGCAGTTGCCACATTACTCCACTTCTCGCCGACCTGCACTGGCTACCAGTCAAGCAACGGATTGACTTCAAGGTTTTGTCGCTCACTTTTAGGTCCTTTCATTCTATGGCTCCAGCCTATCTGTCAGATATACTACCCCATCAGGCCAAGCATCGTACGACCCGCTTTTCGGAATCCAACAGTCTAGAAATACCTCATACAAACCTTAAATCCTTTGGAGACCGTGCATTTAGTTCATAAGCTCCCAAAGCCTGGAACTCCCGACCTGCGTCAGAACATCCCCTGACCTGACCACATTTAAAAGGAACCTAAAAACACCTATTTAGGACAGCATTTAGTGGGTCCCTGTGATTCGTCCTTGATGTGCTTATGCGTGCTGACACTGTGCATGCTGCCACTAACCACATTTGCATGCTGACCCTGTGCATGTCACCCCTAACCATATTATTCATTTCGTTTGTTTTTCAAGCATGATTTTACTTACCATTCAATTGCATTTCACTTGACAGCAAATGTAAAGCGCCTAGAAAGAAACAAAGTTCTCTGAGGGCGCTTTATCAAGTGAATTATTATTATTATTATCTGCTGGCTTCTATGCTTTGTACAGCTCAAATATTGCTGGTAGCTCTATCAGTGAGCTGGCAGGACTGTACGATGTTGTAGTGATTCTGTGCCCCCTTTGTTATCTGGTTGGTGAGCAGAGTCCTCTCGTACTACTGGCATACTACATGCTTTCGATTGCTCGCAATCCCTCGCCTTTCACTCCGCTCTTGTGAACTTTGATTATGCCGATATTGTTAAACCATATAGTTTATTTGTGGCGTTGCCTCTCTCTCTCTCTCTCTCTCTCTCTCTCTCTCTCTCTCTCTCTCTCTCTCTCTCTCTCTCTCTCGGTCCTTGTGTCGCTGTAACTCTCATGTGATGTCACTGAATGTGGCTGACCTTTAGCCATATCTCAAAACTGTTGGAAACCGTTAGTTCCTATCCTATGCTCTCAAATCCTGGAAATCTCTACCGACGCACGTCACAACGTCCCCTGACATGACGAAATTAAAAAATAAGCCTAAAACGCATCCTTTATTACAGCATTTGGTGGTTCTTTGTGATTCGTCCTTCGTGTGCATGTGCCTGCTTACACTAAGCCTGCTGCTTGCGGATATTACCACCAAATATTTGGTAATTGCTTTACATGCAGCATCTGTAAAGTGCCTAGAAAGAGATTTGAGTTCTCGGAGGGTGCTAGGCAGGTGTATTATTATTATTATTATTATTATTATTATTATTATCATCACTATTATCGCTATCTTATTATCGCTATCTTGTGTCTGACAGCTAGCTCTGCTAGCAGACCTCCGGGAGGACTGCTAGAATCCAGAACGTCCAGACCTAGAGTGCTCTCACCTTCGCTGGGAGGGGGTGCTGTCATGCTGCATGACTTCGTTCGGATGGCCGTGTGTTGTCAATCACTCGGGCAACGTATGTTCTGTACCTCTTGAGCTTGTGCGGGAAGTTAGGTAGGGGAGGTTCCTGAAAACGTTGGTGAGACTGACTGAATGAATGAGGAAATGAATACATAATCCTTGTGCCATTGTTTGCCGAAGTGCAACAGAAAGCAACTTCTAGAACTAGACTTCGATGCAAATGGCGCAAAACTGACAATTGCAAGAATAGCCACAGCAGCTGCTCTCATGTAGCAGCTACTCATATAACAGCTCGTGTAGCAGCTACTTGATCGTGCATTTTTTGCAGAAAATGTTATGTGCCTAGAAAGCGATCGAGCTCTCTGAGGGCGCTAACGTATCAAAGGTTTTATTAGCACTCATGTAGCAGCTGTTCAGATTCAGATCACAAATCACGTTTAAATGTATGCTGCAAGCTAACAATTTCGGTATGCAATGCTGATCAGAATGCTTAGCATTGTGGCCTCACCAAGAGCTGAAATCCCTGCAACCGTTATCCTTGGTGTCATTCATTTGCATCTCTTCAAATATTCTTTTGAATTCCAGGCACCCCATTTTGAGTATACCACACCTGGTGTCCTAAAGCGCCTTCATGCCATGTTCAAGGTCCTGCTCATGTTTACGTATTCCATCTAGTTAATGTCACTGTCAGCCACTAATTACTCATCCAATTTGTGTTGGCCGATATCAGTTTCTGCATGCGCAGTGTTGTAATGCTATATGGAGGCCGATCAAACCTTACGATGCTCCATAATAGCTGGGCATTGTTCATCGCTGTCCTATCGCTTACTGTTGCTGGCTCTATTTTTTCTTCCATCCATTGCTCTTGCCTGCTCTGCTCAGTGTCGTACACCTCTTGTGTAGCTGGTCAAATATGTTTCACGCCTATAATTTCACATGCACACTTCCTGCCACCCGCTTCACCAGTCAGGACTCACATTGGGTGAAGTTAAAGCATTGAGGGATAGCTAAGCGTAGTACGAGCCCTGTTCTTGCTGAGGCTGCCGTTGAGCATGTGAAGTTTCGCATTATAGACCGTGAATAGAAGTACGGGATTGGCTAGGGCAAGAAAGCGAGGAGTAATGTGAAGTGGCTTGTGATGGAAGCTGCAGCAATAGCGCGCACTTCAGGGCGAATAGAGTTGCTCCGATGTAAGAATAGCTTGTTGAACCGGTGCTGCCTCTCTCTTTCTCTCTCTCTCTCTCTCTTTTGTCTCCTTTCTCTTTCTCTCTCTCTCTCTCTCGTCTCCTTTCTCTCTCTCGCTCTCCCTCTCTCTCTTGTCTCCTTTCTCTTTCTCTCTCTCTCTCTCTCTCTCTCTCTCTCTCTCTCTCTCTCTCTCTCTCTCTCTCTCTCTCTCTCTTGTCTCCTCTCTCTTTCTCTGTCTCCCTCTCTCTCTCTCTTGTCTCCTCTCTTTCTCCTATAATATAATAATAATTATAATATTGCACTTGATAAAGCGCCCTCAGAGAACTTAATCTCTTTCTAGGCGCTTTACATTTGCTGCAAAGTGATACACAATAGAATAGTAAGTAAAATCATGCTTGAAAAACAAACAAAATGAATAACATGGTTAGGGGTTACATGCACTGGGTCAGCATGCAAATGTGGTTAGTGGCAGCATGAACAGTGTCAGCACGCATAAGCACATCGAGGACGAATCACAAGGACCCACTAAATGCTGTCCTAAATAGGTATGTTTTTAAGTTTCTTTTAAATGTGGTCAGGTCAGGGGATGTTCTGACGCAGGTCGGGAGGGAGTTCCAGGCTGTGGGAGCATACGAGCTAAATGCACGGTTTCCAAAGGATTTAAGGTTTGTACGAGGTATTTCTAGACTGTTGGATTCCGAAAAGCGAGTGGTACGATGCTTTGCCTGATGGGGTAGTATCTCTGAAAGATAGGCTGGAGCCATAGAATGAAGAGACCTAAAAGTCCTCTCTCTCTCTTGTCTCCTTTCTTTATCTCTCTCTCTCTCCCTCTCTCTCTCTCGTCTCTCTCTTGTCTCCTCTCTCTCTCTCTCTTGCCTCCTTTCTCTTTCTCTCTCTCTCTCTGTCTCCTCTCTCTCTCTTGTCTCCTTTCTTTCTCTCTTTCTCTCTCTCTCTGTCTCCTCTCTCTCTCTCGCTCTCTCTCTTGTCTCCTTTCTCTTTCTCTCTTTCTCTGTCTCCCTCCCTCTCTCTCTTGTCTCCTCTCTCTCTCTTGTCTCCTCTCTCTCTCTCTCTCGTCTCCTTTCTCTCTCTCTCTCTCTCTCTCTCTCCTCTCTCTCTCTCCTCTCTCTCCTCTCTCTCTCTCTCTCTCTTGTCTCCTTTCTCTCTCTCTCTCTCTCTCTCTCTCTCTCTCTCTCTCTCTCTCTCTCTCTCTCTCTCTCTCTCTCTCTCTCTCTCTCTCTCTCTCTCTCTCTCTCTGCGCATCGTCCGTCTGCCTGCTGCATCGTCGGGCTCTCCGGCGCTGATGCTCTGCCCCTCCCTCGCTCTCGCACCGGGCGGCCGCGTTCTCCACGCTTCGCACGCTCTCGATCCCTTTTTCCAGGCGTCGCTCGCTCAGGCATTTAGCGCCACCTAGTGAATGGAGCGCCTCGTAGAGCAGCAGCTGATCGAGGCGACGCGTGTCGTCGAGCAGCAGCTCGATGCCGAGATCGAGCGCCTCGAGCGACTCGACGACGACGATTTGGAGGCGCTGAGGCAGCGCCGCCTGGCGGCGCTGCGGCGCCAGGCCGACCAGCGGCAGGAGTGGCTTGCCGCCGGGCAGGGAGAGTATCGCGAGGTGCCTGGCGAGCGCGAGTTCTTCGACGAGTGCCGCAAGGGCAGCGGCAACGTCGTCTGCCACTTCTATCGTGAGTCGACGCTGCGCTGCAAGATCATCGACAAGCACCTGGCGCTGCTGGCGCCGAGGCACGTCGAGACCAAGTTCGTCAAGATCGACGTCGAGAAGGCGCCCTTCTTGACCGAGCGGCTCAAAGTGCGCGTGCTGCCGACGCTCGTGCTCTGGCGCGACAACAAGGCCGTCGATCACGTGGTGGGGTTCGACGACCTCGGCGGAACAGACGAGTTCTCCACCGAGATGCTCGAGTGGCGCATAGCGCGTGCTGACGTCATCAACTATAGTGGCGACCTCATGACCCCTCCGAGCGCTGGCGGCGGCGGCAAGAGCGGGAAATCGATCCTTTTCGGCGACCGCCATGCGAAGAAGAACTTGCGAGACAGCAACAAGGCCGGCGATGACAGCGATGACGAAGACGACTGGTAACGATGACAGCGACGCCGTGTGCTGGAGAGCATTCGTCTGCGGGCTGCTGCCTCTTCGCTAGTTCGGTTTGCCTGCTTAATTCGTCGTACAACTGGACCACTTTTGCTTTTGTTGTATACATACAGTTTATTTCAGCCTTTTTGTTGTATACAGTTTGTTTCAGCCTGGAAACTCTGCATGACATCTGTCTTTATTTGTGCTATTGTACAACGAATTCAAGTAGTGCAGCTTATTTTTAATTTAGGCGTGCTTTACAATGGTCACTCCTGTTTGTCTGGGCTGCGCCAGTGCAGCCACAGCAGCTTTGTCAAAGGTTTGTGTGAGTGGCCACCTAACGCTGGAATTCGAGAGTTCAGGCGTCAGAATTCAAGTAAAACAAGAATGAATTCTGACGCCTTCAGCAATGCATTTCGTGCACTCTCTGACTCATTGTCTCCTATGACTCATGTGCACGGCCCTATTCACATCAATGGTCACACACTCGACCGAATTTTCTACTAGAACTGCAAGCTATTATCACCTAGTTTTACCAAGTTCTGCTTAGATAATCACATGCAGATCTCATTCGGTCTACAGTGTATGCCCTTGTCTGCATCCAAAGTCACTCTTGAATCGCAAAACCCCACACAGTCCCCACAAGAGTATCATCTTCACCCCTGTGGCTCAATCCTTCTTCGACCTGACATAATTAGTTGAATGCTTCAACATGACACTAGCAGACATGCTTGACGAGTTTGCACCTCTGACTAAGCACCCTCGTTTGCCCCTCGCCCAGACAGCTTGCGGTATACCGAAGACATCTTGCTTTCACGATCTCGGTTCCGAGGTCGTGAGTTCGATTCCTGCGGTGAGCGATCCTTTATCGCCGCTGCAAGCGGTGGTGATAGCCCTAAAGGTTCTTCTGTCGCTATACAAAAGAGGCTGTTTAATCAGCTAGGATTTTTACTATAAACAAGCTAGGTCTATAAAGCACAAGCTTGAAGAAGCATATAAAATATGAGGACTTACTGCAGATCGAATCAATCGATCCTAGCAAAGACCAAGTCTAGCTTGTATAAAAAAAATGCTGAATCACAGATGCACAATCCAAAAATGCTGACGACGATCAACCATCTCTCTAACCGCTCCCAGATTAGCTCCTTACCTAGTGATCCTTGTAATAATAATAATAATAATGTACTTGATAAAGCGCCCTCAGAGAACAATCTCTTTCTAGGCGTTTTACATTTGCTGCAAAGGGATCTATTCATCACTTCTCTAGCTTCTTTGTCGACAAGACAGACATGATCAGGTAGTCCATCCCTACGATGGCAGCATCCCCTCTTGAATCCGATCCCTCGATCCCATGCAGCACCTCAAATGTCTACTCAAGCAGGCCACGAGTGCTAGTATGTTCCAGTATGGTTTTAGAGCTAACTACTCCACAGTCAGCATTGCTTCAGGTGTGTAACTACCTTAAGAATTTAGATTTAGGTAGAGTCTTTCGGATGTTTTGCTCAGTCTTTCAGCAGCTTTTGATACTAGCGATAATTTTTCTTTAGGCGTGCTTTACAATACCCACTCTTGTTTGTTGTGGGCTGAGCCAGTGTTGCCACTTCAGCTTCAGGGTTCAAGTGGCTCCAGGGGGGAGTCCACTGCACGACTTACCTGTTTGGACTTCCTACCTGCTGTGGCTTGACTTCACTAGCTGAGTGGTGTTCTCAACTCTCATCGAAAAGCAGACTGAATTAGCATGTGCCACCAAATCCTGTGCTGCTTGCATAATGCTCGAAGCCAAAGAAAAAATGTAATTTACTTGCAGCAGTTTGTGGATGTGAACCACTTGAAACAAGTTGCTAGAACCGAGGCTGTAGCACGTGTCTCCTTTGCTGAAAGAGCTAGAATGGTTGCCGGTTGAGCAAAGGATACAGAGCGAAGTTCTTACGCTGACCCACAAGGCCCGCCACGGCTTGGCTCCTTCGTACCTAGCTGAACTGCTGCATCAGTTTCAGCCTGTTCGCGCCCTCAGGTCCTGTGTGGACAATAAATTAGCTGTCTCATTACTCCGCTTAAAGACAGTTGGCAACAAAAGCTTTAGCTCTGCAGGTCCTAGACTGTGGAACTCGCTTCCACAATTCTTACGCAACGACAACTACTCTCCAACTGCCGACTATGGCACATCTTTTTCAGCGGTCCTGAGCTGCTACTTCTATGCTACTCACTACCTCAACTGCTCTCCTAACTCTGCTATGCTTGCCACTTTCTCTTTGTTGCGTGAGACGAAGTCTGTTGGCTACCGAATGCGTACCGAAAGCAGCTTAGGCTGTGAGTGCGCTATACAAAACTCTCCTGCGTAACACCCACATGGTCTTTATGACTTTGTGGAGTTACTGACGGAGATACACACACACACACACTAATACATAGCTGCATCTCCCTCAAGAGGTAATACTACTAATAATAGTGATAATACATTTGATAATGCACACCCAGAGAACTCAATCTCTCTTTAGGTGCTTTACAATTGCTGCAAAGGAAACACGATCGAATGGTTAGTGGTAGCATGCCTAATAAACAACAAGATCAACATGGTTAGGGGTTACACGCACAAGGTCAGCATGCAAGTATAATTAGTGGCAGTATGCACAGTCAGCACACATAGGCACATAAAAGGACCCACTAAATGCCGTCATAAATAGATGCATTTTTAGTTTCTTTTTTAATGTGGACAAGTCAGCCGACGTGACGCAGGTCGGGAGTGAGTTCCAGGCTTTGGGAACATATGAACTAAATGCACGGTCTCCAAAGGATTTAAGGTTTGTACGAGGTATAGGAAAACAGTTTAGAACAGATTCCGAAAAGCAGGTGGTGCAATGGGGCAGCCTGGTGGGACAGTAGATCTGATAGGTAGGCTGGAGCGAAAGAATAAAGGGAACAAAGATTGACAACATCTTTAATTTTAATTATTATTTAATTATATTTAATATAATAAGTGTTGTGATGTGGCAGCTGCGAAGCTAACGACAGACAAGACTATTTGCAGAGTTTTGCACTAGCTGTAAGATCCGAGTGCACAGGCCGGTAGGCTAGCAAGCAGTGAGTTACAGAAGTCAAGACAGGATATGATAAATGCATGGACCAACTTATATGTGGTATCCCTGTCTAAACAAACCCAAATTTTCGCAATGTTGTAGCTTAAAATAGGCAGACTTGGGGTCAACTTTGGAACGTGACACCTAAATTTCGAGCAGATTCAACGAGAGATGTGCTCCCTCGAGATGCTAGGATTTGATTGCAGCACCTATTTATCGCAGCATTTAGTGGGTCCCTGTGATTCGTCCTTCATGTGCTTATGCATGCTGACACTGTGCATGCTGCCACTAACCACATTTGCATGCTGACCCTGTGCATGTCACCTCTAACCGTGTTATACATTTTGTTTGTTAGTCAAGCATGATTTTACTCATCATTCAATTGCATTTCCCTTTGCAGCAAATGTAAAGAGCCTAGAGAGAGAGAGAGATTCAGTTAATAATAATAATAATAATATTGCACTTGATAAAGCGCCCTCAGAGAACTTAATCTCTTTCTAGGCGCTTTACATTTGCTGCAAAGTGATACGCAATAGAATAGTAAGTAAAATCATGCTTGAAAAACAAACAAAATGAATAACATGGTTAGGGGTTACATGCACTGGGTCAGCATGCAAATGTGGTTAGTGGCAGCATGAACAGTGTCAGCACGCATAAGCACATCGAGGACGAATCACAAGGACCCACTAAATGCTGTCCTAAATAGGTATGTTTTTAAGTTTCTTTTAAATGTGGTCAGGTCAGGGGATGTTCTGATGCAGGTCGGGAGGGAGTTCCAGGCTGTGGGAGCATACGAGCTAAATGCACGGTCTCCAAAGGATTTAAGGTTTGTACGAGGTATTTCTAGACTGTTGGATTCCGAAAAGCGAGTGGTACGATGCTTTGCCTGATGGGGTAGTGTATCTGAAAGATAGGCTGGAGCCATAGAATGAAGAGACCTAAAAGTGAGCGACAAAACCTTGAAGTCAATCCGTTGCTTGACTGGTAACCAGTGCAGGTCGGCGAGAAGTGGAGTAATGTGGCAACTGCGACGCTCACGACAGACAAGCCTAGCTGCAGAGTTTTGCACCAGCTGCAATCGCCTGATCGCACATGCTGGTAGGCCAGTAAGCAGTGAGTTGCAGAAGTCGAGACGAGATGTCACGAATGCATGGACCAACTTGGACGTGGTATCCTTATCTAAACAAGCCCTAATTTTAGCAATGTTATGAAGCTGAAAACAGTTCTCTGAGGGCCCTTTATCAAGTGCCATTATTATTATTATTGTTATTAATGCATGGACCAACTTAGACGTGGTATCCATATCTAAATAAGTCCGAATTGTTAGCTATGTTATGTATCTGAAAGTAGGCAGATTTGACTGTGGAGCTGGTGTGGCCGTGTAACGAGAGGTCACTTTGAAACATGACACCTAGATTTCGAGCTGAGTCAACAGGAGATATGATGGCAGAGCCGATTTCACTGGGCTGCAGAGCTCCTGCAGCAACAGCACGAGTCATCAGAACCAGGAGCACACAAGCAGCACGAGCATCGGCTGCGGCTTCAGAGGCAACCCCAGCAGAGGCAGCTGCAGCAGCTAACTGTGCTGCAGCGGCGCGTGCTCGGTGCAGCTTGCATTGATGACAGCTCAAATACTTTATTTCAGCCTTTTTGTTGTATATTACAATATATATATATATAATATAAAAAAATTGTAATAAAAATATATACTTACATAAATATAAATATACTTGCAAAAATATAATATACTTACCAAATATACTGTACTTATACTATATAGTAGTGAACGCTTTTATTAGCCATCCCACGCGGAGAAAGGCTCCGTAAAAAGGTTCAGCAGATTGCATGAGAGGCTGCAGTTCATCGGCTTTCGTTGGTCGGCCACTCGAGTTAATGGACGTCGACTAACGTCGGCGCGTACACTTGGAAGCTTCGTCTGCTAATACCAGTCATCAGGCCGCTTCGAGTAAGCTGCTGTCAGCTGCTCCAGTCACTCAGTTGCAAGCTCTGGCAGCGCATCTAACCTGAGCGGCCGGCGCGTTATGGTGCGTTTGGCATCGAGCGAACCTTTAAACTTCAAGCGATTTAAGCTGAATGACCCACTAGCGCCGCGCGTGCGTGGCCGTCCATTCCCACGTGGTCGCTGACCCGCGTGTCCACACTACATTTAGCCTACGGTCTAAAAACGAGTCCATACCCGCGCCGCCGCATGGTGCGCTGGAGTTCGCGTGCCGCCCAAGTTGCAAGCAGTTTGCTTACGTCACGGCGACGGTACGCAGGCGAACTGTTCGCTAGCGAGTTCTCGCGAGCAAAGGTCCCGCCCACCGCCCCTCGCGACGCCCCTTACGCCTGCCGCAGTTCCCGCCTCTTCGTGACGCATGTCCGCACGGATGTACTGGTCGACATGGTGGTCTTCCGCCGCGGCCTCAGTCCGAGGCGCTAGGTCTTCTCCGCGGACCCCCGAGCTTCCCATTTCTGCTACCGAAGTCGTACAATTTTAAGGTAAGTGCAGCCATGGCGCATGCCAGCGCCAGGCGGAGTCACGTAGCCTGCGGCGTGGTTAGCGCTGCTGCGCTGTTGTGGCTTGCGGAATTGCGCACACCGCATTGCCGCCGAGGGCGCGCACGTGGTTGCGACTGCACGGCTGAGCGCACGGCCGCGCAGCGGAAGTCGGTGTTAGCTCAGTACCTAGTCTCTGACTTCAGAAACAGACCGGCGCGGCGTCAACTATCAAGCTTGCTGCATTCTGCCCACATTGCGGACCTCCCAGGTAGCCATTTTGCACGTGTTTCGGTTTAGCTTTGCCGCGGCTACTGCGGCGGTGCGTTTGTGCGCACAAAAAGCTTGACGGCGGATTTTGCCGCGCACGCCTGTTCATTCGCTGTGCCGTCTCGATTAAGTGACTCTCTTGCGGCCGCCAAAGCCGCCTAGCGGGAACTCATTGCTGCTGTATCCGTCGCCTGCGTCTATTGCGTACTGCGGCCGGATGTTTGCGTTACGTCGAGCAGTAGAAATACCTAGAGCGCCGCTCGGGTGGGGCTGTAAAAGCATTTTTTCATGCGACCACTATGCGTCACGGTGCCGATATACTTTAAAGTCGAAGTAGCTCGAATTGCTGGAGTGGGTGGCTATTGCTATTAGCGATAGATAGCCATCCATCCCCGAGTGGATCTACAATCCACAGCATAGCACTCGGTGTACGTTCGTCAGCCTCTAAGCGTGGCTCCCTACACAGTGTTAATGAGCCGTATAGCCACATCGTTCGGCTGGGAGCTGGCTCTTCTGCCACACGTGTACTATTTTTGGTGAGCCGTTATCGCTGGCCCACTAGCTAAGTTGGTTGCTTGTCGCGACCTCGATCCCGAAGTACGGAGGTGGTTGAAACCTGCGGTGGGCGATACTTTATTGCCACTGCAAGCCGTGGTGATAGCCTTTGAGGCTTAATAATAAGAATAGAATAATAATGCACTTGATAAAGCGCCCTCAGAGAACTTAATCTCTCTCTCTCTAGGCGCTTTACATTTGCTGTAAAGTGAAATGCAATTGAATGGTAAGTAAAATCATGCTTGAAAAACAAACGAAATGAATAATATGGTTAGGGGTGACATGCACAGGGTCAGCATGCAAATGTGGTTAGTGGCAGCATGCAGTGTCAACACGCATAAGCACATCAAGGACGAATCACAGAGACCCACTAAATGCTGTCCTAAATGGGTGTTTTTAAGTTCCTTTTAAATGTGGTCAGGTCAGGGGATGTTCTGACGCAGGTCGGGAGGGAGTTCCAGGCTTTCGGAGCATACGAACTAAATGCACGGTCTCCAAAGGGCTTGAGGTTTGTACGAGGTATTTGTAGACTGTTGGATTCCGAAAAGTGGGTGGTACTAGGCTTGGCCTGATCGGGAGTATATCTGAGAGATAGGCTGGAGCCAAAGAATGAAGTGACCTAAAAGTGAGGGACAAAACCTTGAAGTCAATCCGTTGCTTGACTGGTAGCCAGTGCAGGTCGGCGAGAAGTGGTGTAATGTGGCAACTGCGTCGCTCGCGACAGACAAGCCTAGCTGCAGAGTTTTGCACCAGCTGCAATCGCCTGATCGCACATTCTGGTAGGCCAGTAAGCAGTGAGTTGCAGAAGTCGAGACGGGATGTCACGAATGCATGGACCAACTTGGACGTGGTATCTTTATCTAAACAAGCCCGAATTATAGCAATGTTATGAAGCTGAAAATATGCAGAGTTGACTGTGGAGCTGATATGGTCGTCTAACAAGAGGTCGCTTTGGAATATGACACCTAGATTTCGAGCTGATTCAACCGGAAATATGCTGGCAGAGCCAATTTTGAGCTTCAGCCTTTCCAATTTGTGAATCACAATGGGTTTGCCCATAACTAGTAAGCTAGTTTTATCGTTTATTTTTTGAAAATTTGCTGCCATCCATGTGCGGATGTCATCAATACATGCTGCAAGTTAGTTGAGAGAATTCGAGGTGCTCGAAGGCTGGGAGAGATCAAATCAAAGGTACAACTGAGTGTAATCCACATAGAAGTAAACGCCTAGATTGTGCTTGGCAATCACATCAGCAAGAGGGAGAGTATAAACCGTGAAAAGAACCGGACCTAGCACGGAGCCCTCAGGTACCCCATATTTCAGAGGTACCTCAGATGATCTTTGTCCATTCACGTCAGTACTCGGGAGTCTCCCACTGAGATAGGCTTAAATCATATAGTATGGTAGCTGCCTGGCTGCTGCTGCTTCATACCCACAGGCAGTCCTGCAAACGATTTGACTATTGCTGCTGCTTGGCGGTTGGGGGAGCCCAGCTGTTGATGCAGCTTTCAGACTGGCTTTTGCACTTTTGCATCGGACCTGCAAGGCCTCAGCTAGGCTGCTTGTCGTCAGCACAAGTCATTAGCTAAAGCAAAGGCTGTGGCAGTTTTCGGCCGTCAGCTGCTGTACCGAGTTCCACGTTGTGCCAGGCCTTCATTTCAAAGTGCCTGTTAGTCCATGCCACCCCCTTGTGGTCTGCCACCACTCTGACAGGGTAGCCAGTGCCTGCTTGCCTTGTGTTCGTGTCCGAGTGAGTGAAGTAGCACATGTTGTACGGTCAGTCTTACTTCGGCCCTACGTCAGTCTTGCTTTAGTCTTTGGTTCATACGTCTGTAAGACTGAAGAGGCAAATGGTTCTAGCTCTTAGGGTCCAGGCTGATGAAAGATCGAAAAAAGCGACCAATCATGTGCCCCCTCAAGGGCACGCCTTCTTCATTGCACTAAAAGGCATGGCGGACATGTTTGGCAAAATCATTTATACTTCATCAATCATTTATATCATATATATATCATTATAATCGTTTCACGAGTCACAGTTTATAGGACACCATGAGCTGTTCAGGGACGAGTAGGATCATGAGGTGGCGGGCTAAAGAGCCAATTGCCAATCGCGTACTGTTGACATTCTACTGCCGGTGCATCGAGGAAAGCCATATCCTGCCTCCCTAACCCAGGTAGCTTTCACCTGACCAATATGGTGTGGAGCTAGTAGGCAGCTAGAAGGAAGCAAGATGGAGCCCTAGACTAAACCCCAAAATTTACTAGAAAAAGGAAGACCCAAGAAAGACAGGTTGGCTGTACAATCCTGGCCCATCCATCAATGGTTCTGGCAAGAGCCGATGCAGGGTTTGTTTCGTGATGCCAACAAGTTTGGACCCGATTCTTACTGTCCTGCTCCTACTTTGCATTGATCTGTTGCTACCATGCACAGCTAACATCATTAATATGTCATTAGCCTCAGGTCACGTCCCAGCACCTTTCAAAAAGCCACCTCAAGAAAGCAACACTAGACCAAGAGAACTTGAGCAACTACCGCCCAGTCTCCCTTCTACCATTCCTATCAAAGGCACTGGAACGGATCGTGGTGGACCAGCTGAACTCATATATTAAACCTCACACCTTGCTAGTAAATTCCAGTCTGGCTTTAGACTCCACAGAGTCAGCATTGCTTAGGGTATACAACGACCTACTTAGGAATGCAGGAATGGGTAGAGTGTGTCTGCTTGTTTTGCTCGATCTTTCGGCAGCTTTTGATACCAACGATCACAAAGTTCTTCTAGAGCGCCTCTCATCTCGCCTGGGCATCACTGGCACTGCTCTGCAGTAACGACATCTACTCTCCAACTGCCGACTATGGCACATCTTTTTCAGCGGTCCTGAGCTGCTACTTCTATGCTACTCACTACCTCAACTGCTCTCCTGACTCTGCTATGCTTGCCACTTTCTCTTTGTTGCGTGAGACGAAGTCTGTTGGCTACCGAATGCGTACCGAAAGCCGCTTAGGCTGTGAGTGCGCTATACAAAACTCTCCTGCGTAACGCCCACATGGTCTTTATGACTTTGTGGAGTTACTGACGGAGATACATTAGAAATCTCAGTGGGAGACTCCAGAGTATTGACGTGAATGAACAAAGATCATCTGAGGTACCTCTGAAATATGGCGTACCTCAGGGCTCCGTGCTAGGTCCGGTTCTTTTCACGGTTTATACTCTGCCTCTTGCTGATGTGATTGCCAAGCACAATCTAGGCTTTCACTTCTATGCGGATGACACACAGTGGTGCCTTTGCTTTGATTCCTCCCAGCCTTCGAGCACCTCACATTCTCTCAACTCGCTGCTTATATTGATGACATCTGCACAATGATGGCAGCAAATTTTCTTAAACTAAACGATGATAAAACTAATGGGCAAACCCAGTGTGATTCAGAAGTTGGAAAGACTAACGCTCAACATTGGCTCTACCAGCATACCTCCTGTTGAATCAGCTCGAAATCTAGATGTCATGTTCCAAAGTGACCTCTCGTTAGACGACCACATCAGCTCCACCACAATCAAGTCCGCCTACTTTCAGCTACATAACATTGCTAAAATTCGGGCTTGTTTAGATAAGGATACCACGTCTAAGCTGGTCCATGCATTTGTGACATCCCGACTTGACTTCTGTAACTCACTGCTTGCTGGCCTACCGGCATGAGCAATCAGGTGCTTTCAGCTGGTGCAAAACTCCGCAGCTAGGCTTGCCTGTCGTGAGCGTCGCAGTTGCCACAACACACCAGTTCTGGCCGACCTGCGCTGGCTACCAGTCAAGCAACGGATCGACTTAAAAGTTTTATCGCTCACTTTTAGGTCCCTTCATTCACTCTTTGGCTCCAGCCTACCTATCAGATCTACTGTCACACCAAGCCAAGCATAGTACCGCGGCTTTTTGGCATCCCACGGTTTACCAATACCTCGTACAAACCTCAAATCTTGAATACTCACTGCAAACGGGAAAGCTGCTAATTCTTTGCTGCTGCTATATTAATGAGATTGTTGAATCAGCTGTTCTTTGCCTTTTTTTGTAAGTTGGGTGTGACTGGGCTTGCTTAGCTGTAATGCATGGCCTTCACCTGATGTCTGCTACCATTCTCTCTTAAAAACAGATTGCAAAGGAATGTTAAGTCACATGACACTTCTCAGTGGAAGCATCGTATCGCCCTCAGCATATGAAATGCAGCAAATGCTTCTGCTCGACAAACCGCTAGATGAGGATGAGTCATTGGATGATTCCGACGGAAACGTCGAACGTAGTCTCAAGCCTCAGTACCGCTGTGGCGAGTGCTGTGTACGCTGTGGCGGTGCTTACGGTGAGGCACCGGGATTGTTGTCATGTCTACACATCGTTTGCAAGGCTTGTTGCTCTATCATGGTATCCGAAGCGGCAGGTGATCGGCGGTCGTTGTCTACTGGTGACACAGACAGCCCTTTGTCACCGAGCGGAACTACTTCGTTGTTGCACAGCAACAAGAGAGAGAGCATCCACTGTCCCAAGTGCAAGCAGGTAATGTGAAACGGTAGCAGGGCATATTTTTTGCTAGTATTGTCAAGTTGCTGCATGATGGTTCTGCATCATATTGATGGTGCTAGTTGCAGGGGGGGGGGTGCATGCAGTAGCTGCTCTTGCTGTCGTGCCAACCGCCGTATAGTTATGGTCATGAAGTTTTTTCTGACCGTTAATAGCCCATTGCGTCTATTGGTTTCATAAACCTTGCTTACCTGTCCTGTTGTTAAGCTTGCTGATCTTTCTTTCGACGTAGGCCACTCTTTGTGGACACATTGAGACAGTGCTGCTGTTATCAAGTGAAATCGTTTCGCTGTCAATGTCAGCGGACGCCCGTGGAAAGGGTCACGAGCAGCAGCAGCAGGTAGCAGCAGCTCAGCTCGCCTCATTCAGTTGCTCGGATGTAACACTCGTGTGCACGAGCTGCAAGGCCAAGGAGGCGGCCGTGGCCCACTGCTGTGACTGTGACAGTTTCATCTGTCCTAACTGTGTGGCAGCGCATCACTACATGAGGTGCTTTGAAGATCACAAGGTGAGACACCCCCACTTTCTTTGTTTTGCATTGCAGTCCTGTGGAAGCCTTGTCCCATTTCTGGTTGGTGGCCGTTGTGATTTCTGACTGGATCATGTTAAGGTGTGTCGAGATGAGGTCAGGCTTGCTAGCTGCTTTTCAATTAATGGAGGGCACGGGGAGCCTGTAGAATGAAGCAGTTATGGCTGAACAAGCCTGGTAGTGTTGTGGCAGCACTTATCTTTATGTGAAGGCGTTTCTCTTAGGTCACAGGAATAGTTGAAGGCTGACGTGAGTGCATGTCGTCTCTCGCCTAGATATTACTGGCTTGGTGCTACAATGGTTTGGGTACTATCTCAGTGGTGGGATTCAAAGAGTAGATGTCAACTACCAACTTTCGTCCAGAGAGTGTTCCAAATGTATGCACATCATTTCGACGATATAATCACCAAGCTCAATCTAGGCTTTCGTGATTCTGCCACTCACGCCGTACTCTTGCTCAGACCTGCACATCTGAATTAAATGCTAAACAGGCCTCCAGTTGCACTACCTCTTCTTCTAACTTATGTCATTTTTTCAGATCTCTGAAGAGACAGTGCTCTCGGTATGCTCCCCTTTACCGATCCGTGTGACGTCATTTCCGGATTCGACGAGTTTCAAAAAGAATCTAACAACAATAATAATAATGCACTTGATAAAGCGCCCTCAGAGAACTCAATCTCTCTCTCCAGGCGCTTTACATTTGCTGCAAAGGGAAATGCAATTGAATCTGTTCTTCACAGCCTTTTCTTCGTCCACCTGAAATTTGTTTGTTTGCCTGTGTATAAAGTGCACAGAAAAAGTTTATTATTATTATTATTATTATTATTACTAATGTTATCAACCTAATCAACGGCTGACTTCCAGCCAGGTGGAGTGCTGCTGCTTGTTTATTGAGAAATCAATACTCGAGCGCTAAGTTGGTGTGGCTGCTCATATTCTCATTACTTTTTTCGGTTCTGTGACTGCTCTCATTGCATAGTTTACAGGCATGTCTGGTAATATTCCATTACTGCCTACTAGCTAGTCTTTCTAGTTGATGTGCCCTGATCTCCACATGTAAAGTGCCTGGAAAGAGATTCAATTCTCCGAGGATGCTATGTGTTTTATTATTATAATTATTATTATCCAGGCATTCTAATACGTTAGTTTTGGTAGTAGCCAATGGGTAGCCTAGTGTTTAGCACTTGGTTTGAGGTAGTCTCACTATATGTCCTTTGTGCAGCTGTGGCCTGCTGCTTACAGTTCCCAGCATCCTAACCCACCGACCCACTCATCATGTCCGCTTGCTGTGTCGGCACGTTTGCCGTAGCCCCATCGGCCTGTGGCCACCGCTGTCCTGCAGTGGTGGCAGCATTGTGGAGGACACCGTGTGTTTGTGGCAGGTGGTTCCACTTGCTAAGAGTGATGATGATTGGTCTGCACCTGCTGGGCGGTCGTTGCCGACCTGTGGTGGAGCGAGACGAAGCTGCTCGGCTCACCCTCGGGAGATGCTCGCGCTTTTCTGCAGGTCATGTCAGGTGAGAGACTTGCTGATGATGACCGCTTCTCCTCCTCTCTGCTCGGCGTGTCAGACTGCTGTTGCCTAGTGAAGCAAATGCTTTTATAACATTCTCGAAACGGCCCTTGCTCGCAAGCTCATGGTTGTCAGAGTGTTAATCTAATTTGTGTAGGCTAGCTGTCATTAGCTGCAGGTATTTATTTTTTTATACTTGGAGGAGCTTACACACAACATCCACACCTGCGCCCGCACACGCATGGTGAATGCTGTTCACTAATTGCAAACGCCGTTTTGGCTGGTAGTAGCTGCATGCGTGTCAGCTGTGCTGCACAAGTAGTGCGGTGAATGAAAGCCAACAGTGTAGCTTGATGCATGCTTCAGCTTTGGGCTTACATGGAGTTCCGTCGGACAGGCTCGCAACCTAGGCAAGCATATTCTCACCACTAATTCGGCATTCTGATTTCTATTAATATCACGTGCCTGTGCATGCTGACACTGTGCATGCTGCCACTAACCACACTTGCATGCTGACCCTGTGCATGTCACCCCTAACCATGTTATTCATGTTGTTTATCAAGCATGATATTACTCACCATTCAATCACGTTTCCCTTTGCAGCAAATGTAAAGCGCCTAGAAAGAGATTGAGTTCTCTGAGGGTACTTTATCAAGTGCATCTTTATTATTACCCTGGGGGCAGCATACATTTCCCTATCGACTTAGCGCTATATCCAGCAGCCCACAGAGTTTGTGTACTTTGTGGTGAGGCAGCTTCGGTGGGACTCCAGGCGATGCCCTGACCAGTCTATGGTGGTGGGCTTACTGAAAGCTCCCCGTGAACACAGCAGCACAAGGTGCTACTGGGCATGCTCGAGATGCAGTGAGGAAAGAAACAAAAAATATATGCGGCATAGCAAGCGATCAAGACTCCTTCAGCTGAATTTTCCCAAGACGCCAATGTGGCTCGACTGCAGAAGTATGTGGATTGCCAAAAGAAAGATCCATTCCTTCATTATAGCACTGTCCCCAATTATGGTTAGGCTAGGAATTGTGTTGCCTTGATTGACTGATGATATAGTTAGAAATAAGGATAACACTAACAGGCAGTTCCTCAAAACACTCACAATTGAAATGCTTTAATGTTTCTCCATCCAAATATTAATTTTTGCCAGTTTAGGCAAAGGGAGATGAGGGAGTAGAGCCATATTCGAGTGATCTCTAAGGCTGCACCGCCTCTTTTCCACCTATGGATCGAAATATGGTAATGTGCTCGCTCTTCTCCACCGAGGTCGTGGGTTCGAATCCTGAATTTGGGCGATCGTTTATTGCCCACTGCAAGTGGTAGTGATAGCCGATTATGCTCTGCTGCTGCTAAACCAAAGAAGCTGGTAGATCAGCTAAGATTGTTTACCTATCCTTGAAAGAGGCAATAGGTAATGCCCGAGAAGTGTTCGTCAGTTTTGATGAAGTGCGGTGGAAAAAGTGGTTGCATGTAACTTGAAAGAGCTGGAGCTCCAGCTCAGCCCTTACTGCCACCTGTGGAGTTTGAGTTACCTCCCCTCGGCCACGCCCTACTTTGCTGGATAGCTGAGGACTGTAGTAAAGATTTTATGTGCGCAAAATCATCTCCCTATAAGTTTCAAACTGTTCAAATGCATATATTGTGAGTTGATGACCCAATCAAACACTATCACACAGATTCCTGTCGCCTGCAGTTGGTTGTTTTCGAAAGCGATATAGTGTTTTGGAGCTTTGCCAATGCTGCTAGCTTGAGTCCAGTCATGCCCACTTGTTATTATTAATACTCAAGAAATAAATTTAAGCCGTACTCGGAACGCTTACCTCGAAGGATTGATAACCTGCACACTCATGCCCACTCTGAAGGACCCTGAGATAAAGTAAACAGGGCCTCATTTAAATATTCGTAGTCGAGCTGTTGCGATTACAATGTTTGTAGTCGAGCTTTTGCGGCAGTCCCCTAACTTGCAGTGGCCATAAAGGAAAGCCTGCTGCAGGACTTGAACTCACGGCCGGAGCTGTGAAGTGTGAGACACCTCACCCCTGGGCTAAGACTCCAAAGAGTCAGAAGATGGTATCCTATATTGCCAGCTGCAGGACTTGAGCCCACTTGAACCTGGTTTGTTAAGTGCGAGCCCCATACCCAAGACTCAGACCTAGGGGCAGTATTATGCCGATTTCAGACCAAATAAAGTCTTATGTGTAATTTCACTAATGGAACTCTCACGTCGTACTACTAGCGGCGTGTTATTTTTTTATATGCACCTACAGTGAGTGTTGGTAGCTACCAAACTGCTGCCCGCAACTTTTTCCGCACTTAATCACGTGAGCTGTGTGTGAGCGTAACGATTCTTAATAGTAATATATGATAGTAGTTCATTTGTATAGCACCCTCAGAGAACTTAATCTCTCTCTAGGCACTTGACATATGCTGTAAGGGAAGCATGATCGAATGGTTAGTGGTAGCATGCTCAATGTTAAAAGCATAATGTGGTTAGAGGTAGCATGCCTCTTTGTCTTACCAACTTTTTGCTTGCAGTTAAACGGGTGCCTGAGCACGTGCTCAGGTGTGTTCCTGGCAGCTGGGCAAAACAGTGGAAGTGACACACAGCTTTAATTGGCTGAAACATAGCTCCTGCCTGCAATAGTCTGGTCAGGCAGATAATAGTTATAATAATAATAATAATAATAATAATGATACATTCGATAAAGCTCTATCAGAGAACTCAATCTCTTTTTAGGTGCTTTACAATTGCTGCAAAGGATATAGTCGCGCCTTACTTCGTCCGATGGCAGGATAGGCTTATATGGCTGCCACGTTGCACAATGTTTGTTCCAGTAGTGGCCATTGTGTATTGTGTTTCGAGCCACTTCACTGTTAGCATGCTTGCTGCCGAGTGACAGCGATCAGCAAGCCGTCCCTCCTCCCCCGTATATCTGCCTTCTCTCACCGTCCAAGCTCTGTCGAGTGTCGGCACCTGCAGTTGCCCCCGAAGCTTAGCTGTGTGTGGATCGCTTCCGAGTCGCAGGTACCTGCCTGCGAGCTGTGTACCGGAGCCGGCGGCATGCATCGAGCATCCGCCGCTGGCGGCTCGCACCAGTGCGAACGCCTCTCGGCCGCCTTGGAGCAGCGCGAAGCAGCCGATCTCGCCTGTCTGGTGGACGAGGCTCGCTCCAAGGTGCGACTCTGTGCCGAGGCCGGCATCGACCTGCAGGTTGCTCTCACCTCTCTGCAGTCGCAACGAGACGATGCCAAGAGTCGTCTGTTCGAAGCCCTGCAGGTACGGCGACGAGCCGCCACCGCCTCTGCGAATCCATGCCACGCCCACGCGCATAGCCGTGCCCCCCTGCAGTAGCCGCCGCCCCGCTGCGGCTGAGCTTGGCTTCGCCTTGAGCTCGTGCTCCTAAGTCTTGCTGGTTGGTGGCAGTGGCCGATCGAAGAATGGTGCGTCTGATGCTGTGCAAGCCCTAATTCTCATTTGCTTGCTAACTTTGCTGTGCGGTGTTTTAAGACCACACACACACACACATACGATGAAGCTTGGTGCTGCTGCTACGAGCATGCAAAAAAGTTACACCCAAGTTTGTAGGAGTGGCAGATAGTGTTAACGTTAACGACTTTGCAGTTTGTATGGTTGGTGCAGCAGGGGCTAAGCAAGAAGAACTCGGAGAGTTTATTTGCCTGTTGATGAGTGCTAGGCGGCTTAGTACACTTGATCCATATGACCTGATATGTTCGACCGATGGCGGAGAAGTTGACTTAAGGGCAGCTTCAGGCTCTTGGTATGAAGAAACTCGAGCCTGCCAGTAGGGCGATTACCATACTTGCTGAAGTGCACGAACACCTCGAATCTGTAGTGCCAGGTTGAATCTACAGACTGCAATGATTACTAGGACGAACAGTGTTTGGTAGCTAAGAACTAATTTCAGGGAACTGATCCCCCCCCCCGATGACTAATAGTTTCTTATCATCGCCTCTGGCATTTTCCCAGGTCTTCATTGCAATAGCTCTCAACTGCAGGGTAGGACCCCAGCACATCCGACAATGCCAGTAAATAATGGATGGGGGTAGAGCTAGCAGATGTGTTAGTGAAGAGTGTGGACTCCTACCCCCAGCCACTCATTCGAGCTTTTGCCCCATCCCACGGCCTTGTGATGAACATGTAATTTCTCGGATCTCGGTTCATTTTGGCCTCTGCTGTTCCAGACCAAGCCTCTCTGTTTGAATGCGGTGGCCACTGTACTGCCAGTGAGCAGCCAGGGATAGTTGTTTTGAATAGCAGTAAAATGTATGCCATTTGCATATTCAGGATTAAGTGTGAAGGAGGGGCCTTTTTCAGGGGCACACAATCACAGGTTAACGGGTATGTTGAGCATCGAAATATCTCGACCTATTCTTTTTTGGTCGATCCTTGGAGGCCTGCGGCCATTCTTCCTTTTGCGCACGATATTCTGTCTGTGTGCCATCATGCCGTGGCACATATTCTGCGTGCCATCATGCCTGGTCATATATTCTGTGTGCCATCCTTTGCACATATTCTGTGTGCCCTCGTGCCTCGGCATATGCTAGACGATGCTTAATCGTACCTAGTGCCGTTTGTTCAACTCACGTAATATTTTTCTTTATGCCTTCTTGGCTACACCAGGTCGAAGGTATGAGAAGTGTTGTTGCTTTTGTTCTGCACTCAGTGTGCTCTCGGATGCAACTTCTGCTTTTAGCAGTCGATGCTCTGTGCTGGCTGGTCGGTTCTTGCGATTGCTCTTGTTGTCGTGTCTGTGCCCGCGTGGTAATCCTGTTGTGGCGGCAGTTTTCTACCAGGGCACTCGTACTTGGCTAGGCCCGACTAGTTGTGCCATCGGGCAGATGTCTCACCTGATGGTAACCGGTAGCTGAATAAGTCGCTGCATTGTAAGTCTATCATAACCACTTTCCACGTCCGCTTGTTTCTCACCCATATTGGTAGCAGCTGCTGCTGGTCGCGTGGAGGCGTCGTTACGCAGCTCGGGATGGCACCGATCGTTTGCTTGTTGGCTGTATCGTGCAGAGTTACAAGGCTGTACTGGACAGGCGCCACGAGGCACTCCTTCGCGAGCTGGAAGAAGCGCACGGCGAACACGAACTGGCCGTCATGGACAGCATTGAGCTTCTCAATCGCACCGTAGAGCAAATCGAGGATGGCTGTAAGTGTCCCTGCCCCGACCAAGCAGGGTGCACACTCGCTGCTGATGCAGTGTGCTAATTGTTCACTTTTTTAACCCCTCGCTCGGCTGTTGGTCGCGATCCTATTTATGTGGAAAATTTGGATACTTGCAGGTCTATTTGCGGAAACAGTTCTCAAGAGTGGCGATGGCCGAGAGCTGCTATTCTTGAAGAAAACTATATCATCTCAGCTGCTATCCTTGATCAACAACTTACCAAAGTGTGATGAGGCATCAGACTCACGCCTTGCATTTCACACTGACTCAGTCGAGTTTACTGCTGCGGTGGAGGCCTCATTCGGCTTTATCAAGTCTCACGGCTCTTCTTGTCGCCGTGGAAGCAGCGTGTCGCCTGGTTCGTCATGCCATGCCCAGGTAATCTTCTCTAGTAGTTAGTTGCTTCCAGTGTGCTGAATAAAACATTCTTACCACATTCTCGCTCAGAGCACCGCTGTGCCGATTGCCTTGACACGTTCAGCAGCTTGCTAACTTGAATTAGCAATATGTTACACATGCAGTGGTAGTATTCTTTGGAGTTCCATCTCTGCTGTGGCTTGCTGGAAGCCTCGAGCTAAGCTAATAGATGTTCTGCTAACTTGAAAAAGTTAGCCTTGTATCAGCCACAGGTAACTTGGACTGGCTACCAGTCAAGCAACGGATTGACTTCAAGGTTTTGTCGCTCACTTCTAGGTCCCTTCATTCTATGGCTCCAGACTATCTGTTAGATATACTACCCCATCAGGCCAAGCATCGTACCACCCGTTTTTCGGAATCCAACAGTCTAGAAATACCTCATACAAACCTTAAATCCTTTGGAGACCGTGCATTTAGTTCATATGCTCCCAAAGCCTGGAACTCTCTCCCGACCTGCGTCAGAACATCCCCTGACCTGACCACATTTAAAAGGAACCTAAAAACACCTATTTAGAACAGCATTTAGTGGGTCCCTGTGATTCGTCCTTGATGTGCTTATGCGTGCTGACACTGCATGCTGCCACTAACCACATTGGCATGCTGACACTGTGCATGTCACCCGTAACCATATTATTCATTTCGTTTGTTTTTCAAGCATGATTTTACTTACCATTCAATTGCATTTCACTTTACAGCAAACGTAAAGCGCCTAGAGAGAGATAAAGTTCTCCGAGGGCGCTTTATCAAGTGAATTATTATTATTATTAACTTTAAACTCCGATTAACTGTAATTGGCCGGTGGCAGTTAGTAGCTGGCAGAATCAAACCAACAGATAATTGCCATCCTCCCAGTGGCCCTACTGCTTGGGTATCGATGCGGCTCGAGGTTCAGCAGACATCGGATGCTTTGTGATTGGAGGTACAAAAGACAGATGTAAGCCACAAAGCTAAAGAGAAGGGCTAGAATGCACTCTGTTTATGAAAGATGCATTTGTGAGCATGTGTATTGAATAAGGCCATTTGTTTGGAAGGAGGCTCGTGTGACTTTTTTCTGTCTGAGAATCAAGTGAAGAATAACATGCCTATTGTCGATTGGTCAACTCATCACTCCAAGCAGATGTATTTTCTATGCAGACGTCAGCACAAGTAGGTTGAAGCTTATAATGCCATATGCTATGTTTCTCGAGAATGCAACATGGAGCACTTGGTTTAAAATTTAAAAGCGAATTGCGTAGACCTCGGAACGAATGTTGTGAGCATGTTTTAGTGATTATGCTATTGCTATTTAGTAATGTTTATTCAAAGCCGAGGCGTGCTCTGCCTCCTCCTTACTGAGGGCATGGTGAAGGCAATAACTACCTGCCATTTTGCCCAACTGCCACGAGAGACTCATTAGAGAAGAGCTGGTTGTGATCCTCTAACGTCTGAAATCCAGCAACCTGGTCGTCTGAATCTGCCATGTTAGTTAGCCTCTGGATTAGTCCATATCCTATTGATTATGTGCTTTAGTGTTAGACTGCATTACCGATCTGTGCTCGAGTGGTCTGTGCAGAGCCCTTTTTTCATGCATCCCCGTGGTTTTTGTAGATGACTTTATTAACGTTAATGCCGGCTATATATGTGGTTCGCTGGCCCTCAATTCAGCTGCACGGGATGCATTATCTACTGAAGCTCCAGCTGTTCGAGCTTCTGTTGGATGTTGCGTGAAACTTTCTGGTGTTGCTGCTTTACACACCTGCATTTGCTGTTGTGTGCATGTTTACACGTTAGTGGTTGTCTGCTTTAGGACGAGACTGTGAGCATGTCACGGGCGGTGCTGTTGGATAGACAGTTCGATGCTGGTAGTGGTAGCAGCAGCTTGTTACCGGCTGACAGCCTGCTCGCTGGCCTGCCGACGTCGGTGAATTCGTCTCAGTCTTCTGCTACTGCGGCTGCACTCGGTGGCAATCTTGGAGCAATCGGCAGCCCTCGTCTGCCACCTGACTGTATGGGTTCCGAATTCACCTCCGGCAGCCTGTCTTCAGTCGACCACATGCTGCCGAATGTGGCGCATCAGCACGAGCCCGCCTCTGGTTAGTGAATGGATATGGTTTCCTTTTAGCCCATGAGAGTACCTTGTCCATTGCGTTTGCACTATCACGTGTCGAACCACCCATTTGCTGCTGCTGCTGCTGTTGTAGCTGCCGCTTATTTTCGGGAACTTGCCAATGCTTTATCGGCTCCGTCCACTTCGGCATGTAATCCTTCGATCGCCGAGCGCACACTGAGCCGCCAGTCGTTGAGTCCTACGATGTCGGACAGCGGAATTGGCATGGACACTCCGGCCGGCGCAGCTGCATCGTGTCATCTTAATAATGCTGCTTCAGCTCAGCTACAGTTAGCTGAGCTGGCAATGTTGTCCAAGATTGGCAATATAACACTCGGCCCTAAAGGTATGTAAACATATATTGAACATGTTCGAATTCGTTGAGATGGAGAGAGGATGTCATTTCTATAGCTCCCTAAAAGAACCTAATCTCTATCCATGCACCTTACTTTTTGGCCAAGTCGGGGATGTATGGAAGGAGCCTGGGTAGTGGTGACGGAGGAGCGAGCAATAGAGCTGTAAGGAAAACTGTTCATTGCAGGTTGGCTTGTTATGACTTGCCTAATGCTATCTAGGTAACTTGTATAGCACCTTGTCCTAATGAGTGTAGATGGTGTCGTTGCAGCCATTCTGGGTGGAAACTGAATTTATACTCTGTCAGGACGACAAGGTGTTCCTTCTAGTGTCGAGTGATCCTAATGCACACACACTAAAGATATATATGGCCTAAAAAATCTACGGGTAGGAATCGTGCTTTTGAAAGCGAGTACACATTGAGATCCTGCTGCAGCAAAGGGGATGCAATTGCAAGCTTTGTGGTTACCACACAAATAATGCTAATTTGGTAATGCCAATTTGGCTGAAGAGGCTTTTGGTGGTCAATAGGGCTCAATGGATGATGAGCATATTTTTTAATCTCTGAGTGCCAGAATAATGTTATCTTTGCAGCAGAAAATACAAATATGCTAATAGTTCTATGCAGTTAAAATTGGCATGGCAGAACTTGACAGAGTACAACTTGACGAACTCGGAACGTATTGGGACATTACAGCTCGACAATACCGGGTGATAAGAAATTGATGATGGTGGCAATAACAAAAGGTTCGGCAGTTTGTCGGCAAGTAACAAGGAATGAGAGCTTGGAGGGATTACGGTTAGTGCAAGGATGATTAGTAAGAAGCTTGGAGAGCAGGGTATGAACTCTTCTAGAGAATTGCTAAAAGGAAGCTGCTACTAAGCGTTGTGCCTAGACGTGAAAGGCTTGCTTTTGGCCATAAATGCCCGCATTAGATCCAAGCCAAGTGGAGCAACCTTTTTTTTTTGTCTGCCGACGAGTCTAGCACATGCTCTTTGCTATATCATCCACACTCAGTGAATGTGGAGACAAATAGAGGAAGTGTATCTAGATTGTATGTCCAAGCAAGTGAAATGCATTGGTAGTGGGGTAGTATGTGGGGTAGCTCTTGTTATTCAGCTGAAGCTTGTACCGGGGTACGATTGGCTAGTGAGTGGAGAGCACTGCTCCTAGAACGTAATTGTGTCATAACACCCATAACTCTTCGGGCACCTGCATCTGCTTTCATGCTGCTATGGCTAGTGCATTTTTTCAAACCCTGCACTGCCATCTCTGTGCTGCTCACTTTTTCAACTCAGCTATGCTTACCACTTCCTCTTTGTTAGGTGTGATGATCGTGTGAGATGATCTTTTGGCTACCGTATGCGTGTCATAAGCCACTTGGATGCACCATTTACTAGAAAAACACCTTATCCACTTAAGTATGTGTGGCTTCGAAGAGGTTCAGACAATGATGCATGCACACATACCTTTAGCTAAGTGTACACTTAGCTTGATCATGCTTCCTTTACAGCATTTGCGAAGTATATAGAAAAAGATTTCCTAGGGTTCTATGCAAAGTTATTTTTGCTATTACTAAGTAGGCATACCCTTATGCTCATTCCTCAGTGTGAGGTTAACTCTGGTGAGTAATGAAAATAGATTTTAATGGGTGTTAATTAACGTTGGATTTCGGTGGCAAGCAGCACCTGGTAGTGCATAATGTCCATAATGGACACAGGCAACCACATTTTTAGGAAACAGATCATTAGCAGTGTACCCTAATGCTTGCAGGTCAGGTGATGGTAAATGGCCAACCTCTGCAAGGCATTGGCATTGCTCATCTGCCAAATCTTCCCAATGGCCACCCAGCTCGGTCTGGAGCTGACAACGGTAAGTAGCCTTTGGCTGCTGTAATGTCTGATTGCCAATGATGCCTATTGTTATTAATTGCGTGGGTCATATCTCATAAAAAGATGTGTGAATGCATTGTGAGATTCTCTCCTTGCTGCCTAGCCTAGTTCTTGACCGGAGTGCCTTGCAAAGCTGTTTTGTTAACTAGATTTATATTGTCCTGTTTGTTTTACTGTTTGAGTACCTAATCCTGACTGTTTTGCCTTCTAATTGTCAAGACATGACAGCTGTTGGTGGCCCTGTGCTGGGTGGAGCACTGCTAGGCATGCGAGGAGACATGTCCTGCCTGGACAGACTGACCGGCCTGTCAGCACAGCAATCGACTCAGCTGCAGCAATCTACTCCACCACCCGGGGTGGCAGGCATGCACTCGATGCCATCCTTGCTTCCTCCACCGGGGGCGGGGGCTATATTGGGAGCCTCGTCTTCGCGTTCGTTCAGTCCCATCCGCCATCAACCTGTCATTGCTCGAAGCCAGTCGAAAATGGCAGCTATGCAAATACGGTAACATCTTGCTGAGAGGAGAAGCAGCCTTTCGGTAGCTGCTGCTGCTAGCTGCCACCTCTGATGTTTTTGCTCGACTTTATATTGCTGAGGGTGGCCAGCAATTGAAGGGGTGTCGATTTTTTACAGCTGCAAGTTTGGTCAGCTGGGACCAGGCAGGGCTCAGTTCAACTCGCCACATGGCTTCTGCCTGGGCTGTGACGAAGACATCATCGTAGCCGATACCAACAACCATCGCGTTCAAGTCTTTGATAAAGCAGGGGAGTTCAAATATCAGTTTGGAGTTCCGGGTATGTCCTCTGTCGATGTACGGCGTGTGCAAGGCTAGCTTGTCACTGTCTTGGCTTCTCTTCTGCCTGCCCTAACTTTAAATTGATGCCATGTACTTGGCATGTTTTGTGGTTGAGTAAACGGTGTATGCAGCAGCCTTTGGGCTGTGGGCAATGGCCTGCCGTCCCGTGGGTGATCTTAGGTAGTCTAAAGCCGCATGGTGCCTGCATGCCTGCCGACCGTTTATGTATCGGCTGCCTCGTGTTGCCTGCCTGCAGGGCGAGAGGAAGGTCAGCTGTGGTATCCTCGAAAGGTGGCTGTAATGAGAAGTAGCGGGCGCTTCGTCGTCTGTGACCGCGGTAACGAGAGGTCTCGCATGCAAATATTTACTAAGAGCGGTCATTTTCTCAAGAAAATTGCGATTCGATACATCGACATCGTGGCTGGCCTTGCCATCACCAGTCAGGGTAGGTATGCCTGCTAGGCTGGCCAGCTATCCCAAGGTGGCCCTAGTGCGGCACTCATAATGAACAGGCCGTTAACATGCGTATGTACTCACTGTTTACCTCGGTAGTGATTGGGCCGTGTTTCCAGGAAACATCGTAGCTGTGGACAGCGTCTCGCCCACAGTTTTCTGCATTTCTGAAGCTGGTGACTTGGTCAAGTGGTTTGACTGTTCCGACTACATGAGGGAGCCCTCTGATATTGCCATTAGTGGAAAAGAATACTTTGTGTGTGACTTTAAGGTGAGTTTTTTGCCCGATTCTCTTGTGCAGGCTTTAAAGACTAGGATGAGCATGCCAAAAAACTGAGTGCTTTGTGTTTTGTGTGCGGCAGGGTCACTGTGTTGTCGTGTTCAACGAAGATGGTCTTTTTCTTCGACGCATCGGCACGGACGTGATAACAAATTTTCCCAACGGCATCGACATAAGCGACGCTGGTGACATACTCGTTGGCGACAGCCACGGCAATCGCTTCCATGTGGCCGTATTTCAAAGGGAGGGCATCCTCATAGGTGAGGCTCAGCACCTAGTGGCACTGCTGCCATCTGTTGGCCCAGGGTTATCAGCATAGCCGTGTTTAAATTACGTTGTTCTGAAGCTTGCCGTCAGCCAGTGACTGTTGTCTGCTGCTGTGGAGCGTATAGCTAGTAGGAGTGGCATAGCTGTGGTTTATCTACACGAACGTCTCTTTTTAAAGGCGAGTTCGAATGTCCTTATGTCAAAGTAAGCCGTTGCTGTGGCTTGAAGATCACATCGGAAGGGCATGTCGTCACCCTGGCAAAAAACAACCACCACGTCCTAATATTGAACACGCTGTACATCACGTAAGACGAAGGTGCTCTGAGTATGCTGAAGGTCGAACAGCAGCTACAACGATCGTTCGGCCTCTTGTCTCCTCTTGTCTTATTTAAGAGGCACCTGGAGATCATCCAGAAGGGCAGCAGCCGTGCTGCTGCCCAGATGAATGCAGCGGTCTATTGACTGAGTTAATCGTTCGTTTGACTAGGTTGCAAACGTATGTCCAAATGTTTATTCATCATTCGTATTATTGAGCCGGTTTTTTCATGGGTTGTCTCGTGTCTTCCCAGGGTGACATAGAGCCAGAGTTGGCCGGCATTCGTGCATGACTGGAGTGGTCGATAAGCAGCTTTACTTATAGATGTGGTTCTTGCTGCTGCTGCTGTGGCCCACCACCACCACTCAGTCTGGGTCACCTTGGCTTTTAATGCTCCCACATATTTTCGTTTGGCTAGCACCCTCCCCCGAATGACAATCTACTGGGCCGGTGCAGACAACCTTGGTTCTGTTGCTGCTCTAGTGTTGTTAAGTAGTATTACTGTTTTCTTTTTGTAAGGCGAGGTGACGAGGCCACTTGATCCGTCTCCCTCTTGGCCATCATCACTGGCCTTTTCTCTCTCACTTGCTCCAGTGCTTGCTGTCTCGCGGCAACAGTTTTAGGAATAGGTTTTGGCAGACGCTGCTCTATATAAAGAGGCTAGCCTTTTACATGCTACTGTACACTTGGGTCGCGGTAGCGACTGCTCCCTATCGTGGCCGTGGCCTTCTAGTGGCTACCACCTGTTATCATCTGCAGAGCCAGGTCATTCAATGTGTCTGCAACTACCGAAGCAACGTTTCTGCCTTAAAGCCGAACCGTCATGAGCTTGCCACCGTTTCTAGACATCTGGACCTCGCTTTGCTGTGGTGCTTGTATTTGTTGGGCTCGCCTGCACGAGATCCCATTTTTGTTTCCGTTTATGCTTACCAGTAAGCCTTTTATTTTAATCAGGTATAGTGTTGCATGTTCACTTCATTTTATCGTTTAGTCGTAATTTTTGTCATGTTGGGTCATCATCACGTGCAGTACCTGCTTGTTTTACGTATTTGATTTTATCTAGCTTGGTTCTTAAGCAGTATTATGATTTTTTTGAAATACTTTTATTGTCATAATTAAGTCGAAACTATTCATATACAGTTATATATTTGATAATGTTTGCAACGTTATATATTTTTAAGTCTCAGTGATAGAGCAAGGGGCAGGTCACGGTGATTGCATTGGACAGAGATGGCTAGCGACAGCTGCTCCTGTCAGTACTATTCCATCGTTGCTTGCAGCATTCGTTGTACACTCTGTAGTGGGCACATTTGCTCACCGTATAGATCATATTGGGCTCCTGCAGTGCCTGGTGCTTTGTTGGCTACTATTTCATTCCTGTATGCATGAGCTGTCTTAACCTTGTACTCGTGGCTAAGGGTATCAACACAGAGCAGCATCCTTGTGTGGATGAATTGTCTGCCAGTTTTAATCTCTGCAGTTAACCAATAAATTTATTCCTGAGAGCAGAATATTGTGTTATTGTGTGCATGTTTCAGGCCGATCTTGCTCTGGTGCTTAAAAGAACATATTTTAGGCTCTTGGTATGTCATTGGGTTCAGGAGTGCAGCCCAGAATATAGCCCCTATCAGCTGATTTATTTGAATAGAAGCTCATCTAAGTGTGGTCAATATGAAATAGCATTTGGCATTGTACGCAAGTTCAATTTCGTAGGCAACAGTTTCCATTACTATTCAGTGCCTGATTATTGATGCCATTAAGATGCAGTCACCAAAATAAAAGTCAAGCTATCCGTTCGATAGGCAGTTCTTGACTTTGTTGTATCGATCAGTTTATACATTTTGATCTACTTGGAGATTCTAGGAAGATGGCACAGCAAACTGCAAGAAGTGACAAATTGAGTTTACCTAAATACCAATGATAACTTTGCTAGCTCTAGCAAAAAATGTGCTGATGCAGTAGTGGTTCTGTGCAGGCCTGGGTTGCCTGCCACTGGTCAGAGCTTGGTATGAAGGAACGACGAATCGTGAGTCCACTATAACTATAGTAGTTCCTGAATGAGTTATGCATGTATTTAGTATACTACACAATGCACCGTTGATCAATTTAGTCAGGAACCTTGAATATGAAAATGTACTGAGTTCATTAAGGAGCATGCGACTTTGAACCGGATTTAGATTCTATCAGTGACTCGATAAGTGTGACAGTCTACAGCTAGACTTCTGAATAGCCAGCCTGACTTCAGTTGGGGCTCCGTTGTTATAAATACCTTGCAATTACCCAAGCATGCATATCGAATGCCTAAATAAATATTAGCTGATTTATCAGTCATTTGTATTCTGGAGAAGACCATTAGCAGCTATCACTGCTGCTTCAAGTTGGCAATAAAGGATCGCCTGCTTCCGGATTCCAACCCACGACCTTAGTCGTGAAGAGCGAGCACCTTACCTCCGGAGCTATCACCCGTGTGAATGGTGCTTGCTGCTGCTACGATGGTGCGACTAGTCATCGGACGTGCACCGGAGCTAAGTTTTCACCAGCTTCGGTTGTCCGGGGGCCACCTGCAGAAACTTAACGAGGATATAGATAGATGTGCCAAGTGGTCTATGCCTGAACGTCAGCCGCTGAAACAAAACGCTAGTTACGAGTTTTGTCATGCAGCTATGCGGGGGCCGGTCCAGGGAAACGAACTATGTCTTCCTTCGGAATGAGCTCTCTCATGATCTGGACGCAGGAAGCCGTTGAGAAACACTGGCTCTGCTCTATGTCAGCAACTTGGTATTCTGGTCGGAAGAAATCTTCAAAACTACTACTAGGCGTTCTCACTAATTCTAATAAAATCGCTGGTAATATCGAATGACGAGCAGCCGTGCTCACAAGAATAACGAATCGTATGTGATATATCATTACTAAGCGACAATATCAGTTTCGTTGAGTGCATATAGTTTCAGTTTTGCTTTAGATTTAATAGCGTTTTATTGGTTTAATATCATGGCATTTACAAAGCCTGTATTAACTTTGTGGACGTGTCTGTCTTTAAAAGTGTTAAGACAAGAAATAGCTAGCGACCCGACCCGTTCGCATCTCGGAAGGAGATGGAGAAGCAAGTTCGCAAGCCAGCCTTGGTTGAATCATTGCAGAAAGATCGCAGGCCGGGCGTGCCAAGTCAAATGATTCCTGTGCTCAGCCTGCCAACAGGCAAGGGACCTATTGGGCCCTGTCTCCTATCGCCTATAGATGCACTGAATGGATCTGACTGCTTATCCACACTTACCTTTGACTCTCAGGGACCTTGTCGGCCTCCTATAATGTACGACAGGCAAGGGGCCTGACCTATCATGTGACATGTGCTCGTATACACCCAGTCGATCGCCGGTGATCGGGGAGGGGGTGTACGTTACGACTTGCCGCTCAACTTGCGACACGCTCGACATCCTTTCGGATGCGTCGATGGAAAGAAGTGTTTCTTTCGTTGAACACTGACGTCTACACGGTACATCCATAATATATATATATATTTTTATACATTAACGTACCAAGTCCTTACAAAGCGGTTGGCTCATGCATGAGAAGTAACGAGATGTTCATCTTATCGGTCAAGATGTTCGGAAGCCCCCTAGTTGTCGCCGCCTTGATGAATGAAAGTGGGAGCAAACATAGCATGCAACTTTGCAAGGAATTCCTCCTCGCATGCGGTAGAGTCGGACGCGGGCATAGCTGCATTACTCAGAGGCGTGCAACAGGTGTACGACTTATCTCCCGTACCTGCAAGTAACCCGCTTAATTCTACCTTCCTATCCTACATGGTGTCATATTCCAGCGACCTCTCGTTAGACGACCATATCAGCTCCACAGTCAAATCCGCCTTTTTTCAGCTTCATAACATTGCTAAAATTCGGGCTTGTTTAGATAAAGATACCACGTCCAAGTTGGTCCATGCATTCGTGACATCCCGTCTCGACTTCTGCAACTCACTGCTTACTGGCCTACCGGCATGTGCGATCAGGCGATTGCAGCTGGTGCAAAACTCTGCAGCTAGGCTTGTCTGTCATGGGCGTCGCAGTTGCCACATTACTCCACTTCTCGCCGACCTGCACTGGCTACCAGTCAAGCAACGGATTGACTTCAAGGTTTTGTCGCTCACTTCTAGGTCCCTTCATTCTATGGCTCCAGCCTATCTGTCAGATATACTACCCCATCAGGCCAAGCATCGTACCACCCGCTTTTCGGAATCCAACAGTCTAGAAATACCTCATACAAACCTTAAATCCTTTGGAGACCGTGCATTTAGTTCATATGCTCCGAAAGCCTGGAACTCCCTCCCGACCTGCGTCAGAACATCCCCTGACGTGACCACATTTAAAAGGAACCTAAAACACACCTATTTAGGACAGCATTTAGTGGGTTCCTGTGATTCGTCCTTCCATGTGCTTATGCGTGTTGACAGTGCATGCTGCCACTAACCAGATTTGCATGCTGACCCTGTGCATGTCACCCCTAACCATATTATTCATTTCGTTTGTTTTTCAAGCATGATTTTACTTACCATTCAATTGCATTTCACTTTGCAGCAAATGTAAAACGCCTAGAGAGAGATTAAGTTCTCTGAGGGCGCTTTATCAAGTGAATTATTATTATTATTATAATTACATAATCCTACCTTCCTATCCTACCTAATCGTGCCTGCAAGTAACCCGCTTAATCCTTGGTACTACCGCGGCCGAGATTAAGAAATGATAAGACAGGTGCCGCTAGCTCATACAAGTTTACTTACGTAGTACCAATTATGATAATTATAGTCTGTGTCCGTTCGTACAACTTCGTATGCAGGCAGGCCTTTCACAATGTGCAACCTGTGTAGCAGACCAATTCTAAAGGCCGAATCGCCACCGCCGATCCCAAAGCTTCCTGGCTCGCTTTTAAGTTCTCGCTCTCTCACCGCACTGGCGCTTCTCACCGGCTGGCTGGCTGCTCCTGGGCAAAGGAGTTCTTGCCCAACGAACCGTTCCTGTTCACGCTAAAATTAAGCCAAGGTCAGTGCGGCGCTACACATTGATTCTGACGTTGACTACAACCGCCACTACGTAAAAATGTGCAGCGAACAAATGCTTATTCGGAGGCACAGTAGCATCACACTTGAGATCAAATGCATGCACATCTATCTGTCCTTGTGTTAAACGGCGGCACAATTTTATACTGGGAATAAACAAAGAAATAATTTATTACTTTCCGCTAAGACGAGTTGCTCGTCATTTGGATTCTAAATTTATTTTCAGTTATTTGCAAAATAGAAGTTACTGTTATTATAGCAACGGATTTAATTATAATTCAATAGTTATACATGAATTGGCTGGTGTGGCCCAGTGGTTAAGGTGCTCGCCCCGACCAAGGTCGGGCTGAGGTTGTCGGCTTGAGTCTCGTGGCGTACGTGAAGCACATGAACAGAGATTTAAGTTATCTTAAGGCGCTGTAAAAATGAATTATTATATTGTATATACTACAGCTAACCATCACATCCGATCCCTATCCAAGATTAGGAGCTGTCTCCCACAGTGGCTTGTAAGAAATTTAACTAGCTATTTAGTTCTGCCTCGGCTTGATTATTGTAATTCCCTTTTGGCTGGGCTACCAAAAAAAGCTATTATGCCACTATAGCAGTCTATGAATATGGCTGCAAGGCTGGTCTTCAAGTCCCAGCGGTTTGAGCACGTGTCACCTCTGCTGAAAGAGCTAGGATGGTTGCCGGTTGAGCAAAGGATACAGAGCAAAGTTCTTACGCTGACCCACAAGGCCCGCCACGGCTTGGCTCCTTCATACCTAGCTGAACTGCTGCATCAGTTTCAGCCTATTCGCGCCCTCAGCTCCTGTGTGGACAATAAATTAGCTGTCCCATTCCTCCGCTTAAAGACAGTTGGCGACAGAAGCTTTAGCTCTGCAGGTCCTAGACTGTGGAACTCGCTTCCACAATTCTTACGCAACGGCATCTACTCTCCAACTGCCAACTATGGCACATCTTTTTCAGCGGTCCTGAACTGCTACTTCTATGCTACTCACTACCTCAACTGCTCTCCTGACACTGCTATGCTTCCCACTTCCTCTTTGTTGCGTGAGACGAAGTCTGTTGGCTACCGAATGCGTACCGAAAGCCGCTTAGGCTGTGAGTGCGCTATAAAAAACTCCGCTGCGTAACACCCACACGATCTTTATGACTTTGTGGAGTTACAGACGGAGATACATTATATTCTATCTCATTAGGCTGCTCACAGGCCTTTATTATGTTGGTCCTCCTTTTTGTTTTAGGTATTACTGAACAATAATTACGCCTGTCTGAATTTAGGCATGACGGGCAGAAATGCCATCAGATTGGACACCCTTATATATCCTCCGTAGGTAACGGTATCGCCGTTGATGAGCAGGATTGTCACTTATACAAATTGACTGGCAGAGAAAGTACAATACAGTTTACATTCCCCTCCCGTTAGCGGCGAATGACTAGAAAACCGCAGCCTGAAAATATAAAAATGCCATTTTTTGAGATTCACTTCAGTATGCTATCAGGAATTTTGACAACTATAAGAGACGCTGGCTTTCTGGCCTGTTTCTAGGTGCCACCAACACCTTCACTGCCTCGCTGCAACGCTTGCTCGTTTGCCCCTTTTTACGATCCTGACAAACTTTTGTAATTGCCGACTGCTTGAAGCATTTCTTTAGAGCGAGCGTTGCCCTGGTTATGCTGAAATTCTGTTTACGCGATGCAGTTTATATATTATAACCAGTAATGCGGCCGTTTGCGGCCGCTTTAGATGCACCGCATCTGAACTAGAGACGCTGTACGGGCGTGAGGTTTGCGCTCATTGTAAGCGTACCGTTACAAAAAGTATTGAACTACATGAAAAAAATATCAATGCTTAATTTTTTGCTTTAATTTTTTTATTCAGATGTTGGCCAATATATTTCAGCCTATTTTACGTTGTTTACTTGCCTGGACAAGGGAGATAATTCCACCGCCCCGCCCATGCTTTTTACATGGTAATGGAGTCGCTCAGCACCGAGTTCACTTCCGACTGAGCCGCAGCGGCGGGGGAAGGCTTTTCTTGTCAATTGAGGTATTTTGATTCAGCCTCGATGAAGCGTTTTCCATGCGATTAGTTTGGTTCATTTCGGGGACATTTTATTCTGGTGGTCCACTGCCGCCCAACTGCCAGTGCATAGCCAGAGCGGTGTATTAGTGGTAGAAGGCGGGCTGGCGGCGTCGTATCGGCCTGGGCGTCGGAGAGCTGCCGGCGCCAGTGTGACGCAACTGCGTGCAAAGTGCTCCTTTCATAAGAATCTTGTGAATTTCGCTAATCTTCGTGGTTCTCGCTAATCTCGCTAATTCTCGCTAATCTTCGTGACGAATGGCTCTCGAGCATCCTTCGTCTCCGCTCGCTCACATCCCTATTAAGATTGGCCATCACGAATCGAATGCAACTCGTCGTTTGCAATGACGTTTGCATGTTCGCAACGTTCTTTTGCTCTTAGATGCTGAGATTCGAGTGGTTATTGTCAGCTTGATGATGCTTCAGAGAGTGTAACCACTCGATCTGACGACTGTAGCCGTAGTAGTAGCGGTCGCATCTTGCTCTAGGCCTGGTGAGCGGATGGCTTTACGCCGCATGCGTAAGTCATATGCAGGACTGCATCACAGCAGTATATGGTCGTGGAGGGCTGCATCACTACTTTGTTCCGTGGGAGGGCTGAGATAGCATGCAGTTTTAGGAGATTGTGTGCTAGACTCAAGCTATCCTAAATCGCTTTTTCTGGGGCCCCTGAAACTGCGGCTTTCTAAAAGATTTAAGATTATGAGATAGCCGAGATAAGCGCTAGTCACGCGATTCCTTGGGCAAATTTTGTGTGATAATCAATGGTTAGGCAGCATAGAAGCCGAATTCGTGTAACGTGGGCGGTCAGCTGTGTTCCAGCAGTTGAGAGCTGAGTGGTGCTCTAGGTGCTCTGCAGAGGAGCCAGGCAGAAGCGCTCGAAACCTCGTGTCAGCCATTCGAGCACTGGCGCTCTGGCCGCCGTGTGAGAGCTGCTGTTATATTCCACGGACTTTCCTCGGAGCCAGAGGCGTCGGAAAAAGCCCCTATAGATATTAGCCTCGTTCGCGAGCAGTAGCAGTAGCTCTCCAAGCGGGTGCTTGGATATGCCAATCTAGTTTGCTAGGGAGCTTGCTATCGTGGCCTATTATCACTAGCTGGGGCGAGGATGTCCGATAGCTTGGCTTTTCTTGAAGACTTGCCATATTGGGTCGACCATGACGCGTCATTCCTAGTGCAATGCCATGCTGCTTACTCGACGACTCTGTGTGCAGCGGTGTGCGTGAGCTGATGCGTGTGAAAGGAACCGCGGAAGTCTTTGAAATTTGCATGCTGACCCTGTGCATGTCACCCCTAACCATGTTATTCATTTTGTTTGTTTATCAAGCATGACATTACTCACCATTCAGTCGCGTTTGCCTTTGCATCAAATGTAAAGTGCCTAGAAAGAGATTGAGTTCTTTGAGGGCGCTTTAGCGAGTGCATTATTATTATTATTATATAAGTCGATGCAATGTGCGAATGCATTGTTAAATTGTACATGCTCAAGTGTAGTTCGTCTCTTTGTACAGGTAGCAGCTGCAGTCTTGAGTGACTGCATCTTATTCACGATCGTGGAGTGGAGTGCTCCAGTGGAATGCTTCTTGCTTGGCCAGCTATTATGTAGCTTCTTTGCAGATGGCTGAGAGGCCAAGGTTTCTTGTCACCGGCAGCCTTGACATTACTCGTACCAGCATTCTGCTAAACGACCATGGTGAGATAATTCATCCGAGCCAGGCGAAGCCGCGTTACGTTCCAGTCGAGCCCTTCAGAGCAGCGACCTGCAAGCGGCAGGAGCCTGAAGTCGAGCCGACCGCTAGGCTAAAGCATGTGCCGTCACCGGCCTCAGCCTACGGCCAGCCTCGCAGCAGCGGCGGCAGCAGCGGCGGCAGCAGCGGCGGCAGCAGTGGCGGCGCGGCCAGCCTAGCAGCAGCCGGCGGTGCTACCGTTGCCCGGCAGCTGACCGCTACTTCCGCCGCCGCTGCTCCTCCTTCTATGCAGCAGATGCACGATGCCTCAGATGTCCGGCCAAAACCGGTCAACATTGTTGATCCTATTGTGTCGTCGAACAGTAGCCTCACTGTGGAATATCCGTTGGGAATTGATGGGTCGTCGGGCATCGGTCGTCATGGTGATACCGGAGCCGGCCCTCGGGATGAGACTGGGCTGGGCGCTGCTGCTGCTCACGAGAGCGTACACGGTGCCGACTCGCTGGAGCTGGCAGTGCGCTACGACAGGCAGTTACAGGTAGTTGGTCGCTTTGACAGCTGTCGTCCACCTACCTGATCATCCAGGTTTTCAGACTTTGCTACCTTACGGCTATCGAAAAGCAGCAGCTGAAGAATTTTTTTGGGGATAAATCGTCAGTATGCGAGTTGACCTGGCACTGATTCTCGCAGAGTTGTTTGGCTGGTGTATGTGCTCACGTGTGTGCGTCAATGCGTTTTATTTATGAGTGCAAGTGCAAGTCTGTGTGTGTTATGTTTATCCGTGTGTCTGTTTTTTGTCACTGTGTGTCACTTATGTGTGCATCCCTTATTAATTATGTGCATCCCTTGCAGCAGCCATCCGTCGGTGCGTGCGCTCTGCTGCTATGACTTCTCGAGTAACTGACCCTGCGATTTCAATGGCTTCTAGCTAGTTCACCAGCTTTGCCAGCCTCGTGAGAATTCTGTTCTCTCTTCTAGTCCTTTGACGATAGCCATTTGATGTCAAGTGAGAGATTCAGAGTGTAATCCCTGTGAATGGCAGTTATTCGACAACTACTCTCCTGCTGCCGACTATGGCTCATTCTTTTCAGCGGTCCTGAGCTGCTACTTCCATGCTACTCACTACATCAACTGCTCTCCTGACTCTGCTATGCTTCTCACTTTCTCTTTGTTACGTGAGATGAAGTCTGTTGGCTACCGAATGCGTACCGAAAGCCACTTAGGCTGTGAACGTGCTATGCAAAACTCTCCTGTGTAACACCCACATAGTCTTTATGACTTTGTGGAGTTACAGACGGAGATAAATTACAGTACATTACATGTGCCCGTGACTGCGACAATGGCACAGTCCAGAGCGTGGGGCATGTCTATGAGATGGACCCCGTGCTCTGGCATGTATCCAAGACATCTGAGAATCCATAGCAAACATAGTTAGCTTCCTAGTGCTGCCCGGTGTCAAGAGATCTTGTCTTCTCTTCGTAATGAAACCAATGTGTCCTTTATACAGAGCCTTAAGGGAACATAAACTCTAGCCCTGCACTTTAAAACTCGCTGCAAGTAAATCAATTGTCAAGGGTTAATGACGTGCACTATATCAAGCATGCGAAAGCAAATAAGTAGTATGCTTATGCCAACATGCTAAATCAAGCATGAAGACACTCGTGCCCACTGGTTAGTAAAACCTCTGGCTACTAAATGCACTGAATCATGCATAGCTAGGTGCACAAGCACACCTCAACGAAAGACAGACAAGTTGACTTCAGAAAAGGAAATGCTTGCTTGCACGAGCATGTGTGGTGAGTGTGTGTGTGCAGCCTGTGTGTGTGTGTGTGTGTGTGTGTGTGTAAGCAGAATCATTGAGCTGCACTCACACTTACTGTGTGTGGCTAGCCACACACAGTAAGCCAAAACTAAAAAGAATTTATGCATCGACTTGACTGGCATGAAAGAATCTGCACCATATACATTCATTGCTTATTGGCCTCTATAGTGCCGTGACAGAGCTGCTGGTTATGGGCACTTTAATGGTTACCAGAAAAGTTTCAGCGAAATTTGTAATTTGGAATGGGCGTAGGGATCTTTATCATTTAAGCTTATCTTGATAAATTGAGTCGCTTGAAAATATTCAAATATGCTGTGCCCTATACAGGCTCGCCCCTATTCCAACCCGGTAGGTAGGTGAGTGCTGCTATGACTGTGTGTGCTGGCGAATATGATTGTGGTCTTGTGAGTAAGAATCCAGTTGCAGCAAATGTGCAGCACGCCATGCAGCACGCCATGCAGCTCCACGTGTCTCCATCTGTAGCTCCACAAAGCAGCACAACTACTGTGTGGGTGTTACGCAGGAGAATTTTGTATAGCGCACTCACAGCCTAACTGGCTTTCGGTACGCATTCGGTAGCGAACACCCTTCTTGAGTATTCCTGGCCACTTCTGTAAGATAGACACCCCAATCTAGAAAGAGGACATATACACTCGTCCTCAAGGGACCTTTTCAAGTTGGCATTGTTGACCTTTCACCCTACCTGTGTATGCTTTTAGATAAATGCAGAGCTCAAACGGCTGCTGGTTGCCTCCCTTGGAAGTGATCTACACACCCGACTGGAGAGGCTCACAGAGTGAGTACATACATAGCAGAATTCAGAGCGACTGCCGCCACTGCTGCCACTGCTGCCTCCGCTGCTGCTGCGGCTAGTAGCAGGCAGCAGCAGCAGCAGCAGCAGCGGCGGCAGCGGCGGCGGCAGTCGCTCTTCTTATCGCTACTACTGCTGCTGCTGCTCATATTGGTATGTGAGTGAGTCATAGTCATTGTAGAGCCGACTGAAATGTCTGTAGTGGATGATGTAATTGTCCTTCTTTTGCTGGTTACGGTTTGCTCTAAAGAAAAACACACACAGTATAGCAGGCATATGCACACGAAAGACGAATCACAAAGACCCGCTAAATGTTGTAATAAATGTACACGAAGGACGAATCACAAAGACCCGCTAAAGGCTGTAATAAATAGGTGTAATTAAGTGATGCTGAGCAATGTAGCCTCCTGTCAGGACAACGTGATATGTTGCCATTTTATTTAGCCACACGCTTAGAGAGTTGGGTGCAGTGCAAGGAGTGCACATCTGATAGAATGAGACCTTCGAGAGACTGCACTAGCGTTCAAACGAATAATCAGCAAGGATGAGCTAAATTCAACACACATCATGGCTTTCTTCATGTCATCAGACCGTCTCTCAAGATTTAGCGAGTTAGGGAAATGTTACTAATAGCTAGGCGGGGTAGAAAAGACGTTTTCATTGCTTTCTGCAACAGATCAGCTGCCTAGGGCCTGCTCATGGTGTGAACAGTGAGGGCACGGAAAGAAATGTAATGCACATGTTCATTATTATAAAATACCTAGACATGTTAAACCGTCTTGCATATGCCGTTAAGGAATATATTTTCACGTGTTAGAAAAGGCATGGGCATTAAATAAATTGTGATGGAAAACTAAGCCCTTGGTTGATCGTGGCAAATGCTATGCAGGCCATTGCTAAGTATGGGGCCCTGACCTCCTGACGAATCAAGCAAGAGCTGGTTGAGCTGGGAGCAATAGATAGAATTGTTGATGGCCGATGGTGATGACGCTCAGGTTTCTGCTTGGAAGGATCCATCTCCATCTGCTCGTGCTGAATGATTGGGAATCTAAGCTAAACCTAAAGCTGTAGCACCTAAAGCTGTAGCACCTAAAGCTGTAGCACTGCGCACGGCATGCTGTTCTTGCATTGATGTGGCTTTGACTTTACAGGGACAAGATTGCACTGTCTTATGCGGTAGGCGAGTTCAGTCGCCGTCAGATGGAAGATTATGAAGACCTAGATCGCGTGTCTATTCAGGCAGACATGTGGCGGAGCAAGTACCTAGCAACCAAGTACGATGAAATGCTGTTTTTGTGGATTCGGTGTTGCAATGCAGCTATGGATGCTGTAGCCGATGGTTTTTATCAATTTCTTCCGGACGTGCGTACACTTGAAGGTTAATGGCAGACGAGCAGGCAAAGGAGAGGAGTGCTCTGGCCAGGCAGTGCAAGATGATGGGTTCTGCATTGCACGAACTGCTACACGAAAGACAGCTTATTCACTGTGCTTTGCGTGCGACGAGGCAGTAAGGGTTCAGCTATCGGCAAGGCTTTGTTTGAGCAAGCCTTGTACTGATCCATGCTCTTGTGCTCTTTAAAGTTCCCACGTGCATTGTCTTGGCTTGCTATAAATGGTTGCACTTGCCTTCGGTTCCATCTCTCAATATTGCTGTCCTGAATTCCAAGGAAATTGGCACTTAACGCTGACTTTCCCCGACCGATTGTGTGGTCTATGTCCTCTCTGCTACGTTGTATCCCAACTTGTTTCTGCCATTTATTATTCCGAGGCATCCGCTTCTGCCACATCTGCTGCTGCTGTTCCTTCTTGTGGTCCTGTGTCCTAATGATGCCACCCACTTCTACCGATTGTTGCTGCTGCTGCTGCTGCTGCTGCTCCATCTGGCCAGATCCATGTGGCCATCTGGCCATCTGCCACACAATTGCTGCTGCTGGGTGCTGCGGTCAGCTAGTCTATAGCTGATTGCTGTATGGCTGTGCTAAAGTAAAGGTCAGCTGACTCGACAGCCCCATTTATTTAGCAGTAGAAGACCCCCAACAGCTATCACTAAATCGGCTGCAGTAGATGAAGCAGGAGTAGAACCGACGACCAGGGTCGTGACGTGCGAGCACTTTGCCCCCCCAGACTAATACCCAGCTCATACATTCATTCATTAGCTGAAATCCCAGTGACACATGCTTGCCAGCTGGTCCTGCTAAGAATCCTGGTTACGACAGTGAATACAAGTAGTTAATCCTGCAGGGCAGCCGATTCAGCAGCACTCCACCGGCCTGTTTCGCGCCGAGCAGCTCAAACATGGCAGCAGCAGCCAGCAGCCAGTGCAGTGCTGCAGGGGTTTTCTCTCGCTTGTACTTCAGAGCCTTCAAAGCTTCCAAAGCAGCTCGCCGATCTTGCGGGCGAGGCTGCTGCCATGTTTTCTTTAGATGTGATTGCCTCAGCGTATGCAACCAGCTGCTGCTGCTGGGCCTCGGTGCCGCCTGCCAGGCAGCTGTGCCATCAGAGCTGGCAGTGGGTATTTGGTGTCCTTTCAATATGAGGCCCGATGGATGTATGTCTGTAAGATCGAATCCCTACCCCAGCAATCCTCCTGTCCGGTAAGGCACAAGGCTGTCGTCTCTACTGCCTACGCTGTCTGTTCTATCCTACAGCTGACTAGCTATTTGTCCGCACATTACAGCCTAAGCTTCTAGTTCTTGCTAGCATGCTGTGTAGCCGTTTGGCTCTGCTGATTCTGTGTATGCCGGTCACGTGTAATAGTAATAATAATAATAGCAATAATAATAATAATAATAATAATAATGCTCTTTATAAAGCGCCCTCAGCGAACTCAATCTCTTTTTAGGTGCTTCACATTTGCTGCAAAGGGAAACACGATTGAATAGTGAGTCATATCATGCTTGATAAACAACATGAATAGTATGGTTAGGGATGACACGCACAGGGTCAGCATGCAAGTGTGGTTAGTGGCAGCATGCACAGTGTCAGCACGCATAAGCACATGAAGGACGAATCACAGGGACCCACTAAATGCTGTCCTAAATAGGCGTGTTTTTAATTTCTTTTTCAACGTGGTCAAGTCAGGAGATTTCGTGATGGAAGTCGGGAGGGAGTTCCAGGCTTTGGAAGCATACAAACTAAATGCTCGGTCTCCAAAGGATTTGAGGTTTGTACGAGGTATTGGTAAACAGATTCCGAAAAGCTGGTGGTACGATGCTGAGCCTGGCCGGGGGGGGGGGAGTAGATCTGAGAGATAGGCTGGAGCCAAAGAATGAAGGGACCTAAAAGTGAGCAACAAAACCTTGAAGTCGATGCGTTGCTTGACTGGTAGCCAGTGCAGGTCGGCGAGAAGTGGTGTGATGTGGCAACGGCTATGCTCATGACAGACAAGCCTAGCTGCAGGGTTTTGCACCAGCTGTAGGCATCTGATTGCACATGCCGGTAGGCCAGCAAGCAGTGAGTCACAGAAGTCAAGACGGGATATCACAAATGCATGGACCAACTTAGATGCGGTATCCTTATCTAAACAAGCCCGAATTTTAGCCATGTTATGTATCTGAAAGTAGGCAGACTTGATTGTGGAGTATAATTGTAACACGTGTTAATGTAGGTGGCTTTGGCCCGACTGGCCTATGTGTGTTACTTACTTAGCATATAGATGTTGCAGTTAAGCTGCTGCTGGTCGTGTTCATGATCAACCTCGGCATGATCATGATCTTGATCATGTCATGATCATGCTGGTCGTGTTCATTGTCTGGGACTGGCAGGCAGCTGCTCGTCGACTGCAGTGCTTCAGTGCACTGCATGATCAACCTCGAGGCAGCAACTAATTAGCTGAGTGACCCCTGATTTCCTGGCATTATCTCTGCAGATTTCTTCAGAAAATCGGAGCTGAGCAATCAGGGATGCAGCAGCAGCTGCTGCTTCGCGCTAGACGTGGCCGGACGGGCTGCATAGGTAGCATTTCCAGCTCTCAGGCTCCAACAAACCAGACAACGACTGTCGGTCTGTCTGAAGAAATCCTCGACTCGGTCGAGACACATGCCCAGCTTCGTCATATGTCCTTGCAAAAGGACAAAGGAGGACTAGACTTGACCAGCTTTAGTCCTGCTGAGCTGACAGCATACCAGGTAACCATGGTAACCATGTATCCATACCAGGTATTGCTGTATTGCACTCTGAGGAAGTTGCCCACTTTGTGTGTGCACAGCAGTGTGTGTACCTCTCCTGCTTCGGCTGCTGCTATGCTCGCTGCTGCATGCCTCCGTGCATTCGATAACAGATGGCATAGCTGTGCCTGCCTGTGCTTGGGTTGCTCTCTCAGACGCCGAGCTGGTTTGGTCCAGCAGCCAAGGTGCTCGCCCCCGACCAAGGTCTGGCTGAGGTCGTGGGCTCGAGCCCGGAGGCATATATGTGAAGCGCCTGAATGGAGAGATTGAGTTTTCTTGGGGCGCTATACAAATGAGTTATATTTAGACTTCCGGCACATACAACTTGCTCTCTCGGCCCCCTTGCTGCATGCAAGTGTGCCGACATCCGCCCTTGTGGGTGGCAGCGTAGTTTCTCAAATTGAATGAAGGTACAACAAACTTGGTAAATATGGGAAGCCTAGCATTAAAAATAGATGGGAAAACCTGTCCCGTAGAATGGTCTCGGCCAGCGGCTCTCCTGGATCACAGGTGTCCTATTCCAAAGTGACCTCTCACTAGACGATCATATCAGCGCTACAGTCAAGTCTATCTACTTTCATCTGCATGCTGCCACTAACCACATTTGCATGCTGACCCTGTGCATGTCACCCCTAAACATGATATTCATGTTGTTTATTTATCAAGCATGATTTTACTCACCGTTCAATTGCATTTCCCTTTGCACCACATGTAAAGCGCCTAGAGAGAGAGATTAAGTTCTCTGAGGGTGCTTTATCAAGTGCATTATTGTTATTATTATTACACAATATTACACCAATGTGGGCCTGCTGAATTTGCACTTACCTGGGGGCAGCTGTGGCAGGTGCTTTGAGGGCCCGAAAAATGCTGAAAAATTTCCAGCATTTTCTGGAAAATTGGCTGAAAAAAATACTTGACGTTTGGCAGCAGTTTTGCTGTGGCTGCAAATTCGTTTGGGTACCAAGAGGGTTTTCTACGATTTCAGGCCTACTAAAGTTATGAGCAGCATGTGAAAATATTGTTGACAGCCCAACAAAGCACATGCTGTATGGTATGGATGTATTTTGTGTAACGTTGTTCTAGCAGCAGGATTTCTTTATTACCTCCCTTGTCTGGCCATAGAGGCCACCAGCAGCTTATGCACTGTCTCCTTGGCTGTAGCACATTTCACACAGAGCCTGAGTTTGACTGAAAAGTTCGGCTACTGGTTAAGGCCGAACCCCCCAGCCTCACCCGCCTATAGTGATATCGATATACGGTCGTTGCATGGTGAAAATCAGGTGACTGGCTGGGCCATCACAGCATCAGCAGCCTGCTAGGATTCGTCAATAAGTATTTTGCTGGCTTGCCGGTGTGGGCATAGAGCTGTTATCTTGCTGCCAAATGTAACGACATAGTGCATGAGCTTTGAGATCCAACTTGCTCGACCAAGAATAACTTGAGCAAAGTAACTTATTGTTGCTGCTCAATTCTTGCTGAGAGCCTGGCAGAAGGTTGTCTACTAGGATAGCGACATCAACTCCTCAAACTCCTGATGCTAATAATAATTGAAAAGCATTTTAGTTATGCTTAAAGAAAGCTAATTCTTTTTCTGGGCACTCCGCATATTAGGAAACGTAGAATTTCAACTGATTGATGATCGATAGCAGGGGAGTTTGCAGCACGAATAAGCATGTTAAAATAAGGATTCAGATGTACGAACATATGCTGTGAGTAACTGACGGTGAAATGCCCCTGCTGTCCTTGTTATAGTTAAGGCCTTACATTTAGAACGGTTGTCTAACTAGGATCTGGGAAGTTATTTTGAGCGGTTTAGGTTTCATTTTCTTCTGCCTGCACCTTGGGCTCCACGTGGGAGGGAGCGGCTGAAGTTTGTCTACTAGGATAGCGACATCAACTCCTCAAACTCCTGATGCTAATAATAATTGAAAAGCATTTTAGTTATGCTGGGATGTGCATCGTGGAGGGCGGGGCAGGGAGGGGGGAGTTTGAGAACCTCTGCTTTAGTATGTTTCCTTTCTTTCCACCGTCGTGTTCGTTCGTTTCCACCTAGGTCGATGTTCTGCTGCTGCTGGTTTCATTCAGTTTTGCTTCTTGTTTAGTGGCTTTTTTGCTGATGGCTTTTGCTGCCCTATGTAAGGTGTCAAAACTCGGTGCTGCACATTTCATTCTTGACGTCCGTTTCAAGTTTCTCTTATCCCGTGTCTCTCCTTGAGTATATCCCACTTGTCTGAATTTGATGGCCATGCCTAATGGGTGGCGCTGTTTGAGCCAAGTAACTCATAACTAGCCTTCTCCTTGTGTGTGTATGTGTGTGTGTGTGTGTGTGTGTGTGTGTGTGAGTGTGTGTGTGTGTGTGTGTGTGTGTGTGTGTGTTAGCATCCCACATGGTCTTTATGACTTTGTGGAGTTACAGACGGAGATACATTACATTACATTGCATATGTGCTCGCCCAAGTGCATGGACACGTGTCGTGCTGTCAAACATAGCAAACATAAGCTGTCGTGTATCATTTAGGCTGTCGTGTGGTGTAAAGCACAATGTTATCATATTACTTACTGTCTGAATTTCAGTTGCTGCACGATCAACAGTTGGTGATGACCGTGGCTGTGGCAGCAGAAGGAGCCGTAGCAGTAGATCGAGAGCAGTCGATGGTAGCAAGGGCGGCAGGAGGGTCAGCAGCAACAGCAGCAAGAGCAGCATGTCAAACTACTAGGGTTCTGCCTCGGTTCCACAAGTTTACACGATACGACGGTGCTATGTGCTTTGCGTGTCAAAAGTGCACTGGTGAATTACAAATTGTCTAGGCTGTGATGGTTGTGACCTCCCTGGAAGAAGAGTGTATTGTACAAGTTTGCTCGATACGATGGTGCTATGTGCTTCGGGTGTCAAAAGTGCACCGGTGAAGTATATATTAAAAATATTAGCTGATTTACCAGCCTCTTTTGTATAGCAACAGAAGAGCCTTTACGGCTATCACCACCGCTTGCAGTGGCAAAAAAGGATTGCCCACCGCAGGATTCGAACCTACGACTTTGAGACGTAGGTCGTGAAAAGCAACCGCCTTACCTAGTGTGCCATCACGGCACCTTGATCCCTCATATCGAATGCTGTCCCTCGATTCCTTGCAGCATCTCAATGTTTACATTCAAGCAGGTCACTAGGGATCTCGTCCTGAAGTTCGCATCCCAATCAAAGAAGACAACATGTCCTTTGGACCCTATTCCCAGTGTCATGCTTCTACGCTGCATTGATCTGCTGCTGCCATGCATAACTAACATAATTAATATGTCATTAGCCTCAGGTCATGTCCCAGCACCTTTCAAAAAAGCTATAGTCAGGCCACTACTCAAGAAAGCAACACTAGACCAAGAGAACTTGAGCAACTACTGCCCAGTCCCCCTTCTATCATTCCTATAAAAGACACTGGAAAGAGTCGTGGCAGACCAGCTGAACTCATATATTGAAACTTCATATCTTGGTAGTCAGTTCCAATCTGGCGTTTGAGCTAATCACTCCACAGAATCGGCATTGCTTCGAGTATACAACGACTTACTTAGGAATGTAGCCATGGGTCGAGTATCTCAGCTTGTTTTGCTCGATCTTTCGGCAGCTTTTGGTACTATCGATCACCAAGTTCTTCTAGAGCGCCTCTCATCTCGCCTGGGCATCACTGGCACTGCTTTGCAATGGTTCAGATCCTATCTCAGTGGGAGACTCCAGAGTATTGACGTGAATGGACAAATATCATCCGAGGTACCTCTTAAATATGGGGTACCTTAGGGCTCCGTGCTAGATCCGGTTCTTTTCATGGTTTATACTCTCCCTCTTGCTGATGTGATTGCCAAGCACAATCTAGGCTTTCACTTCTATGCGGATGACACTCAGTTGTACCTTTGCTTTGATCCCTCCCAGCCTTCGAGCACCTCGAATTCTCTCAGCTCCCTTGCTGCTGTATTGATGACATCTGCACAAGGCAGCAAATTTTCTTAAATTAAATGATACAACTAACCTACTAGTTATGGGCAAACCCAGTGTGATTCAGAGATTGGAAAGGCTAACGCTCAAAATCGGCTCTGCCAGCATATCTCCTGTTGAATCTGCACGAAATCTAGATGTCATGTTCCAAAGTGACATTTAATTCGACGACCACATCAGCTCCACAATCAAGTCTACTTACTTTCAGCTACATAAAACTGCTAAAATTCGGGCTTGTTTAAATAGGGATACCACATGCAATTTGGTCCATGCATTTGTGACATTCCATCTTGACTTTGGTAACTCACTGCTTGCTGGTCAACCGGCATGTGCAATCAGGCACTTACAGCTGGTGCAAAACTCTGCAGCTAGGCATGTCTGTCATGAGCATCGCAGTTGTCATATCACACCAGTTCTGGCCGACCTGCACTGGCTGCCAGTCAAGCAGCGGATCGACTTCAAGGTTTTGTTGCTCACTTTTAGGTCCCCTTCATTCTTTGGCTCCAGCCTACCTCTCAGATCTACTCCCCCGCCAGGCCAAGTATCGTACCACCTGCTTTTCGGAATCTAACTGTTTACCAATACCTCGTACAAACCTCAAATCCTTTGGAGACCGTGCATTTAGTTCGCATGCTTCCAAAGCCTGGAACTCACTGCCGACTTGCGTCACGACATCCCCTGACTTGACCATATTTAAAAAGAACTTAAAAACACCTATTTAGGACAGCATTTAGTGGGTCCCTGTGATTCGTTCTTTATGTACTTATGCGCACTGACTGTTACATGCTGCCACTAACCACACTTGCATGCTGACCCTGTGCATGTCAACCCTAACGATGTTATTTATCAAGCATGATATTTTCACTCACCATTTGATCGTGTTTCCTTTGCAGCAAATGTAAAGCACCTAGAAAGAGATTGAGTTCTCTGAGGGCGCTTTATCAAGTGTATTATTATTATATCACAGAAGTCTTTTTGGTACTGGATGCCGTTTAAGGGTAGTGAACCTTCGTAGGTGCTACAGCCGAAGTTCAAATTTCCTACTCGGTCACTCTTATGGTGGCACATTTTTCTTGCAATGATAATAATAATAATAATAATTCACTTGATAAAGCGCCCTCAGAGAACTTATCTCTCTCTAGGCGCTTTACATTTGCTGTAAAGTGAAATGCGATTGAATGGTAAGTAAAATCATGCTTGAAAAAACAAACGAAATGAATAACATGGTTAGGGGTGACATGCAGAGGGTCAGCATGCAAATGTGGTTAGTGGCAGCATGCACAGTGTCAGCACGCATAAGCGCCTCACATCAAGACTGAGAGTTTTCATTGTAGTTCCCTTTTGGCTGGGCTGCCAAAGAAAGCTATTAGGCCACTGCAGCAGACACTGAATATGGCTGCAAGGCTAGTCTTCAAGTCCCAGCAGTTTTTGCACGTGTCTCCTTTGCTAAAAGTGCTAGGATGGTTGCCGGTTGAGCAACGGATACAGAGCAAAGTTCTTACGCAGACCCACAAGGCCCGCCACGGCTTGGCTCCTTCGTACGTAGCTGAACTGGTGCATCAGTTTCAGCCTGTTCGCGCCCTCAGGTCCTGTGTGGACAATAAATTAGCTGTTCCTTTCCTCCGCTTAAAGACCGTTGGCGACAGAAGCTTTAGCTCTGCAGGTCCTAGACTGTGGAACTCGCTTCCACAATTCTTACGCAACGACAACTACTCTCCTACTGCCGACTATGGCACATCTTTTTCAGCGGTCCTGAGCTGCTACTTCCATGCTAATCACTACCTCAACTGCTCTCCTAACTCTGCTATGCTTCCCACTTTCTCTTTGTTGCGTGAGACGAAGTCTGTTGGCTGCCGAATGCGTACCGAAGATCTGCTCTAACACATACGTGCACAGCATGCCGGACATCACATGCAGCTGCCCCAAAAGGATAACGTACTGGGATGCTCTTTAGGCTAACTTAGGAAATAATAATAATAATAGTAATACACTTGTTATAGTGCTCAGAGAAATCTCTTTCTAGGCACTTTACAGGAAACACTATTGTTGCCGTCGACATCGTGTGCTGGAAGGTACATCCTAGCTGTCGATACAGTTTACTCTTTAAGAGCTGAGGCAAAGGTGCAGAGGCATTATACAAATGAAATCTTACCAATCAGCATCGTTTGTCGACTTTGCACGGTAACTTGCTTAATAATAATAATAATAATAATGTACTTGATAAAGCGCCCTCAGAGAACTTAATCTCTTTCTAGGCGCTTTACATTTGCTGCAAAGGGAAATGCAATTGAATGGTTAGTAATATCGTGCTTGAAAAACAAACAAAATGAATAACATGGTTAGTGGTGACATGCACAGGGTCAGCATGCAAATGTGGTTAGTGGCAGCATGCACAGTGTCAGCACGCATAAGCACGTGAAGGACGAATCACAGGGACCCACTAAATGCTGTCCTAAATAGGTGTGTTTTTAAGTTCCTTTTAAATGTGGTCAGGTCAGGGGATGTTCTGACGCAGGTCGGGAGGGAGTTCCAGGCTTTGGGAGCATACGAACTACAATAACGCAAGAACAAGTGTACAAACTCACGGGTCATCTCGTACCCACAAACTAGCAGATTTTTAAACGCAATAGTTTCAAAACCAAACGCATACACAAACATGCACGGCTAGTGTATATGTAATGTAAGGAATTTCCAACTGTAACTCCACAAGCCATAAAAACTGTGGGTGTTACGCAGGAATGTTTTGTTATAGCGCACTCACATCCTAAGCGGCTTTCGGTACGCATTCTGTAACCAGCAGACTTCATCTCATGCAACAAACAGAAAGTGGGAAGCATAGCAGTCAGGAGAGTAGTTGAGGTAGTGACTAGCCTGGAAGTAGCAGTTCAGGACGACTGGAAAGGATGAGCCAAAGTCGGCAGCAGCAGAGTAGTTGTCGTTACGTAAGAATCGTGTAAGCGAGCTTCACAGTCTCGAATGTGCAGAGCTAAAGCTTCTGCATCAATGTGTGCAATGCACAAATATGCACACTCATACTCGCTCACAAGCATACACCAGAGGAACAAGCATTCATAAAAAATTCATCTTCAATAGCCATATGACATGTGGCCTGCCATCATTTGGGCCTTGCTGACCCAGAGGTTAATCTCGAATATGGAAGCAACGGTTTCGAATTGCACAGTTTCGAATGGCTCATTGAGCTAGCTATATGCATCACGCCCACATCCACAGATATCTATGCTATATGCATCACGCCCATATCCACAGATATCTATGCTATATGCATCACGCCCACAGCACATCATTGATACAAGCATTCCCACAACCAACAACGATTACAGATTTACTAAATTGTAGTCACTTAAATTTAACATACCCATTACATCAGTTCCTACTTTTTTGGGTATAACGTTTGGCTAATGACGGAGGCTGGTAGTAATCAGTAATCTCATCAATGGGCAGGGAGTTGAAAGCAAGCTCTCTTTACGACAAAATGTATTGTGCGGCACGTTCGGCAGAAAATAGCGCCCACTACTGCTTCCTTATCCCGAGCGCAATCCAAAACCAAGTAACAACTAGATAGCGAGTTAAGTGCAGAACTATGATAGCCCTGCCGTACTCACAGGAAAACTACCGTTCAGAAAAATACACGGGAGAAGAATATATAGCAACACATATCTCCGAACGCATCGTTTAAATATGCTGATGAGAATAAGCAAAACTCTCCTGCGCTCATTTCGAGTCACATCGGTCCTGGTTGCCAACCTGAGCTCGGAGCTCGGAGCAAAGTGAATGTCGGACGGAAGCGGCTTACACGCACTTTCGGTTCACCAAAAAATGCTTGTTCACTTTGCATAAATTATAGCTCTTATTAACACACAATACAAAATTGTATTCAATTTTGGTTACATAACGTGCAGTTTTGCGCAAATTTGACCCATTTTATTGACCGACCCGCGCACGCGTCTGTACGGCGCCTTAGTGGGAGCGTCTTGCGATAGGGCTCTTTCAATAATTGTTTTTAAATACATTGTCACATAATCGCTTGCTATGTTAGTCCAATAAATAAGTGTAACGCGGGTTGAAGATATTAGCGTTCGTTGTCAGGCAAACGGGTAGCCTGCATTTTCCTGCTCGCGTAATTACTACAAATATACGGAGTCGCGCTACCGAGAAAACCCTCTTAATACACTCAGGAATCCCTAGATTTCACTTCGAAGGTAAAAGCTTTCCAGAACCGGAGATTTTCTCACTTTCGGCTTGGTGTTGAGGCGATAGTCCGTGGGGGGATAACTGCCCGTCGGTACAACTGCCCGTCACGTTACGGTCGCTACCGGCATGGTGCTCCGGTAACAAATGCAGCGACTTGGCTCGCTGTTCTCGTCAGTTACCCGGCTCTCGTTTCCGTGTGGGTGCCAGAGGCCATCGCTATTGCGCCACCGCCACCTAAGCAGGCACGACTGGCATGCCTTTTAGCTCCCAATAAAAAAACGGTAGCATGTCTATGAGAATCAGCAGAATACTCGAAACGAATCAACGTCTGAACGTGCGAGCTCTTCGGAGGCGTGCTCTATACGAGCTAAACAGCCGAGCTGGTTTGGTCGAGCGGTTAAGGTGTACGCCCCCGACCGAGGTCAGGCCGAGGTCGTGGGCTCGAGCCAATGTGCGAGGCATATGTGAAGCGCCTGAATAGAGATTAAGTTCTCTTGAGGCGCTATACAAATGAATTTTATATATTTAAAAAAAAAGCGTTTTGAGTCTGGAGCATGTTGTCGTATAAAAAATGAGTTGTCTCCCGTTAGGAGCGACTAAAGCTTATCCCTGAAGGCGCGCCTCCTGCCAGATTCATTTATTTATGTAACAAAAGGCAATGTACCCCTAATCTGTTATAGAACTACGCTGTTTGCCATCTCAAGCACCGCTCCGGTTGAGTCGTTTGTGGCCGATAATAGCTCGGCCAGCCGCCCAAATGGCGACTGCTTGCTCGTCAGGTGACGTCGTGAAATGCTTCAGCTGCCTAGGGCGTTTGCGTTGCAGTCTCGTAACGATGGCGCCGTGAGTGCCATAAATCGACGCGCTATTGACCTAGACGCTGTACACTCTCCCAGTTCTTTAACACCGCTTCCAGCTAATAGAAAGAAGGTGAGACGGCTTATTATTAATTTGCTAAACTGTTTTTCTACGGACTAACCAGTCATACACCTTTTCCTGAGGCGGTCAGTTAATTAAACAGTAGCCTCTTTCTCTGACATTGTGTGGGCGAAAAATCGTCGATCAACGTCAAATTACTAAGACAAAACGCTCTATCGATTACCGCTGCACGCGCGGCGTACGAGAAGGTGCTCCAATGAGGAACAATGGCGTGCAGATGCAATTGAGACAACGGTCAATAGCGTAATTACTAATCGGCCGCCGTAGAGCTACGGGCTGCTCGGCTCCGACGACCGCTGGCCCAGCGGCCCCTCCCTGTCGACTTAGCGCGTCACCCTGCGTCCCGTTGCGGTTTGGCGTCTGCAGCACCAGCTATTGTCCGACTATGCACCGCGGTCACTCTCGGGAGACGCGATCGGACATTGCACCCGGCTCGGCTACCGCCGCCGGACCGGCTGACGCAAGCAGAGACGCTCAAGCGGACGAAACCGAAGAGGAAGACGAGGATGAGGTAGCCGCCGCCTCACGCCTCGCGCCCGCGCCGCCGCCGCGGGGCGCGAGGCGGCGGCGGCGGCGCGCTGTGTTGGCCGCTGGCAGCTCCCGCCGGCGGCTCCACCTTGGGCTTCTACTGGCGCGCCGGAAGCTGTCGCCACCTCGCGCTCGCTCGTTCGCTCTATCGCCTCCGTAGCCAATGGCCGGAAGCCGTCCGATCGCCGCGCAGCGGCTCGCGAACGCCGCTTTCGGGGGTCGATCCGACTGGTCCACCCCACAGGTCCTGTTTGTCCGAACTCCGATCGGGTTCAGCCAGCGCCTCGAGCCAGCGTCTCGAGTCCTGGACGCGGCCCCTATCAGTTGGTGGCCGACCGCTGGCGGTCGACTCCGTCGGCTGCTGTTTCGATTCGCTCGTAGATGACCTTGAGAGTATTAGCTACTGTATGAGCGCCTCTTAGGCTTGGAGTGCGCTTTAGATAACCCCCCAGTGTCACACCCACTTAGCCCGTGTGGCTTTCCAGAATTACAGATGGAGATATACGTTAAATTAGAGTAAGTAAAGACGGCTGCCGTGCCTGTTTTCTAGCCTTCGGCACTGCATATGCGGCCTTGGGTCATTAGGCAGTAGGCGGCGGCGGCGGCGCCGCTGGCGGTGCCGCCGCCGCGTGCAGGATCGTCTTCGTTTTTGTATCCACGGCTAGCGATAAGGCATTCGCCGCGATCGATCGCCCTGCGGACACAAGTCTAAGCCACGCACCAAGTCGTGCGATGCGGATACTTTCAATTCTCGGTCAAAATCGTGCCCTGTGCACAGGGAGCTTCCCGGGTCGAGGTCATTCGCTGCCAGTGACATGGGCCTCCAAGAGTAGGCATCTTTTCGTAACTCGAGGGGAGCTCAAATGAAAGTTGCAAGCTAAGGTATGCGTCTGGTGACGCTATTTTCTAATGCACTTGGATAGTTTGCGTAATAAAAAGACAACGGAGTCCGCGAGCACTTGCTGTGAGAGAACTATAAGAAATTGGACTTGCATGACCTGTGGCGGTACCAATTGGCTAACTTGTGACTGACTTCGGTAGGTGGTGTTTAATTAATTTAGGGCAAAATTTTGCCCGATTTTATAGGAGTAACGTTGGAATTTTTTTTGGGAATGTCGTGTACTTATAAAAAGTAAGGTTATACCGTGGCAATGTCGCGTGGCCATCTGATGTGGGTTGACTTGCAAGCCCTCCTGCATATTCTCGCAGCAGCTGCTACGAGTCATGACGCATGTCGCGAGTATTTCTCTCCTGTCGCCAGTTTAAGCTTCCAGGCAGTGGGCTCTTGAAGGATGTTTGCCTGTTCCCGCTAGCACAATGTTACTCTTTCGAATATCTCTGAAGTTTAATAATGTCCACAATACGACGGATTGTATGACGTTTAGTGTGTCGGGTTGCAAACACTGAGGCGCGGGCTACATGCGATGCATCGAGGAGGCCGACGAGCTGCAGACAGGATGATCGGTCGAGGTCGAAGGTCAGACATGATAGCCGGTCGAGAACGCAGGTCAGACAGGACGATCAATCGAGGAGGAGCGTGTTTAATTAGTCGTTCCGCGAGACCGGTTCAATCGAGAGCGTGGAGTGAGTATTTCTAACGCATGCTCGAGTGACGTCCAGTGTAAGACTACGCCGTACTTATACGACGGCGATTATGCTTAGTAATGGTCTCGGTAGTGTCGCGCGCGACTCGCGACTCGACTCAGCTTGTAGATGCCGAGTCGGAAACACTTTATAGACGATAATACATATCAATTAAGGACCTTTTATTGTCTAATCTAGTCGGTGCTTAGTCCGATTAGTGAAATAGCACACTAAATAGTACATTTATATTTTCCATGTCAAGCAGAGACAGACGCAACAACTTATGTACAGCCATGTACGACTTTAAGGACAGTCCGCCGCATACAAGCTTCACGTGATACTGTCTTAAAAGAGGAGGCAGAAAAGACGCTGCGCTAGCAAAAAGAACGAGCGCCGCGCGCCATTGTCGTAATAATTAGAGGAATAATAATTTGTAATAATAATTAGAGAAGGAATGAAGGCAACGCGAAGATTTTCCCGGCCACACAAGAGCGTGCTTGCACTAAATAACCAAGCGTTACCCAATGTCAAATAATAAGCCGCTCTTATAGGTCAATTGATCGCTTCTGATTCTGTTTATTCACCAACCATTAGCTAGGTGGCTGCTGCGCTGGACGGAGTTCTTCGTATCACCTTACCACACGCACATTTGAACTGTCAAATTTTCAAAGTTTGACCTTCACATAATGTTTTCTACCGGCGTTTTATTATTGAATGAGAGATGTAGTGCCGCTTCGGATGTTTTGGACATAAGTTTCCGTTATTCCAGTGTAGTTTTTGTAAGCGTGTTGTATTCAGAATTTTTCCATCACCAGCACATGTTCGGTTTTTAACATGCTGTTAAGTTGCAAGGTTTTTCAATGATCCTGGTGATCATGGACCCTTGAACCCCCACTCTTCTTAGTTTTACGCTGTAACTGGGCATCGTAAAAAGGAAATCGGATGGAGCTTCAGAACGGATATGCACGTATTCGTTTCTTTTTACGGGTCCAGGTGGGATCCGCCTCCAGCAACAATTCTCTCTTCATGGATTTTCGCCGTTTGCGCTTTGTACAATATATTGCCATATTCATTATGTGTGAATCTCTAGAATCCACTATGCTGATGAGAGAAATCATTAGCGCCGCAACAAGTAAATGGCTTGAGTCCGAAGTTATTTCCTATTTCGAAATTCCGGCGATTGTTCCCTGTGACTTCTGTGACGATTTGACGTGCCTCCGTGCACTCAAGAACGTTCGTCCATTTCTGCGAGGCGCGGCGCCAACATCCTAGCCAGAACGGGCCAGAACGGACCAGAAAGGGCCAGAACGGGCATCGCTGCATCCCTGCAAGGGTTTCTTCTCAAGAGACCAAACAAGCGCTGCTGACGCTGCTGCTGACGGTCGCTTATTGATTAGACCACGCGTCGCTCGTCGGCTACGAACGGCGAGGCGAGCAGCTAATGAGCCGCTGCATCCGATGCAGTGAGGGCTGAGCCGTGACAGTGGCACCTATCGCTGTCAGCAGCCCGAGATCCTACGCTCGAGTCGCTGCCTTGCAGCCACAGCTTTCATAAGTATCAGGTGAAATGCGATTTCCTTTTTAGCCCCGGTGCCATCGGAAGAGCTCTCGCCCCAAGGCTCGTTCGCCGGCCGCGAAAATAAGCTTGCTTTACTAATGGCTTCGCAAATAGTGCACCGTGCAAATCAAATTGTGCTAAGTGCTTCTGTACGCTTGAGCTGGCTACGGCGCTGTACCTTAACAGCTCGTTCTGAAGGCAACGCTAATACTTGACAGCGTTTAGAGGTTCCCCAAGGTCTCGAGGACTACCCAAAATGCAATCAGGGGAGGCGTGGCTATCATTTTTTGAAATAATCGTGCCCTTAATTCAATTTCGTACCTTCTGGCCACCAATTTGTTTTACTTCAGATTTTCATAGTTTACTGCATGTTTATCTGCGCTTGCATGGCTTGCAGTTGGCGTATCGTGGGGTACTTGGCCTTGCGGTGACCTTGGCTGCTGCTTCTGCTGATCGTGACAACCAAGGATGGCTGACGCCATCCACAAGTCGTCCGAAATTAGTTGCATGTAGCTAGGTGCATGTTCTATCAGAATAAGAGCTGCGATTGCCGGGGGTTCCCGTCATGCAGCTCGTTCACCTGCCCAGCCTGAGCGACCGCGAGGCTGAGCTTACTGGTAAGCTTGCTGGCTATAAAAGGACAGCCACGCTCCGCATGGGCGCCTGACGACGATGGGTGACTACCCCTCCTTTCTCTCCCCCAGCGACCGCACGTTCGCATTATGATGGGCTTGTCGCAGTAAGAGAATCGCCACGAAGCATCCCACTCAGGTGCTAAGCGGATATACCCTCCACTACTTCCTCGACTGTCATGTGGCAAACACAAATTTTCGAGCCCGACCATGCATTGCTCTAAAAAGCGACCGCTGAGCTGTGCGAGTATTTTAGCATTTGGGCTGAGACGCGCTGCAAATTTAAGCTGCGCTACAAAGTAAACGAAAGAAATAAATAATGGCTGATTTAACAGCCTCGGTTATTTAGTGGGAGAATAGCCTTAGCGGTCATCGCTACCGCTTGAAGTGAACAATAAAGGATGGTCCCGGTGCGCGACAGTTCTCCCAGTCCCTGTGAGGGGACATGACTCTTGCAGCCTGCGAGCAGTCGGCGGAGGAGGCCCCACGAGGGCCAGACTGCTTAGGCAGCCGCAGGCTCGCGACCGGTCGAGGGCAGACGATGACGATGAAGTCCTTCCCAAATCCATGCATTGGCGGCATCTGTGGGGACATCCATCTACCATAAACTGCCGCCGCCAGCTGTCGGGCGGGTTCGGAACGAACAATGGCCCGACTGTGCGAAAAACAACGCATGCATGGAATATAAGGGTTGCCGAAGGAGTAGAACAAGGGAGGGGAGGACGAGATCCCTAGACGCCGGCGGCCGTCTAGAGTGTAGAGACTGGGCTTGGCCGGCGTGGCTTGGAATAGAGTGTTCGGTGCTGGAGCCAGAAGACTTGTTGTTCGGTGGCGCTACCCAGCCCGACGATGGGTCGTGCGGAGGGCTGTCACAAGGACTCGAACACACGATCCGGGTCGTGAAGTTCGATCGCCTTAGCCATAGGCTGACATCCAGGGGCGTAACATTACTGCCAGTGGTACTCAAAAACTAAAGCGCATGCAATGTAAAAAGGAATTAACGTGTCGAACTAATGAAATATTAACGATGAGTGCGCATGTAGAAGTAAGACGCCATCAAGACCAAAAACTCGGTAGCGGTTAAGGAAAACGATTGACTGAGCTCTCATTCTATCGGAGGCTGCAAAGCAAGCAGAGACTACATAGAAAGCGACCAGAACAGCACTTAGTAACTGAATCAAAAGGTGGAAAACTAATTACACCCGCTTTCTGTTGAGCCGTGATGGCACACTAGGTAAGGCGGTTGCTTTCACGACCTCGGTCCCGAGTTCGCGGGTTCAATTCCTGCGGTGGGCGATTCTTTATCGCCACTGCAAGCGGTGGTGATAGTCATAAAGGCTCTTCTGTCGCTATAAAAAAAGAGGCTGTTCAATCAGCTAGGATTTATTTATTATTTATTTATTTATTTCTCTGCTGCAAGCTGGTCGATATTAACTTCCAAAAAGGTGGCCCACTTGCGCTATTGCAAAGTCCTGATCAGAGGTATTTGACAATCTCAAGACCTCGACTGACCTCGATGGTAGGATTTCTTGTCTAAGTCAGCAGCGAAGTGACAGGTGGTCTATGGATTCAGGAATTACCTGATGTACAAAAAAGGGCCTGAATGAATGCTCGGCTGCAGGCTGCCTTGATTACTTTTGATGCATATTAAACATTACCCAGGCATTACACACACAATTCGTTATTACGGAAACCACCAATCTAACCATCTAGTAGGTGAAACTGAGTGCCTGGTTTGCGTTGTCTTCCTGTTATTTCCAACACACTGTTATGTCTAATGCTTCATCGTTTGCCTAGATTTAAAGCGCCCTAAGGCAAATCATTCTAAATTAAAATACAGTGGTACCTCGGCTAACGAGTGTTTCGACATGCGAGTGTTTCGAGATACGTGCTGTCTCTCGGCCGATAATTTGCCTTGAGTTACGAGCTAAAATTCTTGTTACGAGCCAGCTTCAGATACTCCACCGCTAGTTGCGGCAGCGAACGTCACACTGCGTATAGTAGCTCAGGCCAATAAGGTTAGGGCAGCGAACGACGTTCCGTTGCAAGATGCTGCCCTATGACCCGGGTGTGACGCCAAGTGCAGGTTTGTTGGTTCGCTCCCAGACTGACTCGAGCGAGCCATCGTGGAGCTCGGACTCACAAGATGGCCAGACTCCGGTGCTAAATCCGACTACTTTCTCCTCTGACTCTATCAGCATCTTCAAGTCATCTGTCAAACTACTGTCAAACCTTCCAAACGGTCCGCACGCCTAGCGGTAGTAAGTTCAATTATACTTCCGCTTCCGCCTCGGCGTACTGCTTATCGTTCCCCGTGAAGCAAGATACAAGTCACAAGCAAAGTGATTATTGCGTTCACTTGCGCCAGGCATACAGCAGCAGCGGGCTCTCGATGAAAGAGTGCCATTTACAGTCTCTTTCCGTCTCTAAGATGCAGGCCACTTACTGTTGAATGCTGGGCAAATTTTCAGAATGGCGTCAAATTGTATATCCAAACCATATTGCAGCGAAGAAAGGAGGCCGATAGGAATCTCGGCAATACATGTATCCTTTCACAATTACATATTTCATTTGTATAGCGCCCTTAGAGAACTTGATATCTCTATTCAGGTGCTTCACATATGCCGCGCAGGGCTCTAGCCCACGACTTCGACCGTCAAATACATTCACCTTGACCTTGGTCGGGGCGTGCGCCTAAACCACTGGGCTAAAGCAGCGAGGCGTTAGGATCCACCGGAATGTTGGAACCGGAACTGACATTTCATTGTATGTCCCACGTCAGAAAGGTATACTGTTTTTACGCACTAATCCTACAGGGGCCTATAGGTAGTAAAACCTGCCTCTTAGCCGAGTGGTAAGGTGCACGACTTTCACGACCTTGATTCAAAACCGCTCTTCTGTCCGATATATTAATGAGTGTTAAATCAGCTAGCCTTTATTTTCTTTTGCTTTTAAAAATGTTTACACGGTTCACTGGCACATTTGAAGCCAGGCGGCGGATGTGTAAGTGTTATGAGGCAAATGTTCTGCTTCCTGTTAATGCTTTATTAGTCAGTACTAATTGGCCACACCGAAAGTTTTTTTGTGAATCAACTGACATATTTCTCATAGAATTGACAAGCTGCATTCGAAAAATGTGTAGATGGAGCCGCTAAAAGGACTTGTCATTTATAGGAGCAAACGGACGGCAGTTACTATTCGGAAGAAGATGACCCTGTCGACCGAGAAAGTCAGAGGAAAAAGGTGTATCAATCATACAACGGCAGAAGTATTCCAGATGATTCCGAAACATTTCAAGCTCAACAAGGCAATGCCGGCAGCTCACCTCAAGGCCCGACCACGGGAACGGACGACCTTTACCCGCTGGACTGCAAAGTCATCGCCGAGATCGTTCTGTGTGTACTAGCCTTTGCTGGGCGGGTAAGTCAGCTGATGATCAACGACACGTGGTCGCATTAAACTCCAAGTTTTGAATTGAATCTTGATCGATAGGATACGTAGACGATGAGCCCACCGATTCATCAAGCCAGGTCCTTGAGGTCAAGGAATTTCTGTGCTATAGGCTCAGAAGGAAGACCTTGCGTGGGCGTGGGTGGAAGTAACCGGCGGAAGTGGAGTTACTCGGTCAAGTTTCCCGGTCCTTAGAGCGCAATCGCGGCGACTAATGGTGGGCTTCTTTCCAATAATGACAGGAAACTTGAGCAATCTGTGTGCTCGGGTGCGAAATGTCAAATGAGCGCCGGGTCCCTATTTTAGCGAACGGGTGGATGAGCGAATAGTAAAGATTAATGATCGGGAGTGTCCCAAGAAAATCAAATAACATTTGTACGAAACCAATAGGTCGACAGGAAGCTGAACGCATGACCACGTGACCATCTCCATGGTGCGACCACTTAGCGATGGAAATTTGCAACTGATCAAACATGCGATCGCTTGACCGTAACCTCGAGGCCGAGGCAACAGCGTCCTTGTGGTTATGTTATGTAGATGGAAGTAGGCGGACTTGACTGTGGAGCTGATGTGGTCGTCTAGTGCAAGGTAACTTTGGAAGAGGCGCCTAGATTTTGTGCAGATGAAACAGGAGATGGGCTGACAGAACCGATGTTTAGCGTTAAAACTTACAGTTTTGGAGTCACACTTGGTTTTCTCATAACTAGCAAGTTGGTTTTTATCGTCGTTTAATTTGAGAAAGTTGGCTGCCATCCATGTGCGGATGTAAGCATATGCAGCAAGGGAGTTGAGAGAGTTCGTCTAGCTGGACGATTGGAAGGGATCAGAGCCAAGGCACACCTGAGTGTCCTCTGCATGGAAGCTGAAGCCTAGATTGTGCTTGGTGATCAGGGCCAAGCCAAGGCACACCTGAGTGTCATCTGCATAGAAGCGAAAGCCTAGATTGTGCTTGTGGTGATCACATCGGCAAGAGGCAGAGAGAGTGTAAACAACTGTGAAGAGGAGCAGACCGAGCACAGGATCCTTGAGGGACCCCCCCAATACTTCAGTGGCTCCTTGAATGACCTTATCCCATTCACATCAGTAGTACTCAATTGTCTAGAGCGCCTCCCTAAGATATGACTTAAACTATCGTAGTGCAGGGCCCGTGATGCCCATGCGGGATGAGAGTCGCTCGAGAAGGACTTGGTGATCTATTGCATCAAACACTGCCGAAAGAACAAGCTAAACAAGAAGAAAGACTTTAACTATATTGGCATTCCTGAGAAAGTCGTTATCAACCCTAAGAAGTGCTAACTCTGTGGAGTGATTAGCTCTTACACAAGACTGGAACTTTTTTGCTAGGTTTGACGTTTCAATATATGAGTTCAACTGGTCTGCCACAACTCTTTTCCGTGTCTTTGATGGAAACGGCAGTGGAGAGATTGAGCGGAAGCTGCTTAAGTTTTCTTGATCTAGCGTTGCTTCCTTAATTAATGGTTTAACTACAGCCTTTTATAAATAAGTAGGGACGTGGCCTGAGGCTAAGCACTTATCTATTATGTTAGTTATGCAAGGTAGCAGCAGGTCGCATCGTAGAAAGTGCGACAGTGTTAATAGAGTCTGGAGGACTTGTAGTCTTCTTTGATTGGGAGATAATGATAACAATAATAATACTACTACACTTGATAAAGCGCCCTCAGAGAACTCGATCTCTTTTTAGGGGCTTAATATTGGCTGCAAAGAAAAAACGATCAAACGATGAGTGGTATCTTGCTTGATAAACAAGATGAATAATATGGTTAGAGGTGACATGCACAGGGCCAGCATTCAAGTGTGGTTAGTTGCAGCATGCAACAGTCAGCACGCACAAGCACATAAAGGACGAATCGCAGGGAGATGAATTTCCGAATGAGGTCGTGACCTCGCGACCTTCTTGAGTGCGAACATTGAGCAACGGCGCTGCTGCACGTAATTGAGGGAGGGGAGCCCCGTGGAATGAATATGTGCCCAGAAAAGATGCTGCCTATCCCTAAGGGATGGGCTCTCTGATGCTTTCTGTCTTCCTGAAAAAGCAAGAAAAGAAACAAGCGAGATCGCAACAAGAATCACTAGGTACCGAGCTAACCTGGAAGCGGATACCGAGATGATTGATCGTAGACATATACATTTTTGGATTGTGCATCTGTGATTCAACGATATCTGAATAGAATCTAGAATTAGCCTTAGGTAGGATGAACTGCTATGATCTACACTAGTCCCGATATTCATGTCCTGTCGGTCCTGATATTTTGCATTCTTTCTCAAGCTTTCGCTTAATATGCCTAGCTAATTTAATGTCTGCTGTAAACACTAGGCCGTCTGGGCGAGGACGCACCGTCCGCATATTCAGAGGTGCAAACTTGCCGAACATATCGGCTAGTGTCTTGTTGTAGCATTCCACTAATGATGACAAGTCGGAAGGGGGATTGAGCAGCAGCAGCAGAAGGCGAAGAAGAGAATCTCTCACTGACAGCATCGATTTCAGTCGTGTTTCAGAGGTCTCGTGATTCGCATGTAACTTAAGTCGTGGAGAATGGCATACACTGCAGGATGAGCGAAACCCACACGCGGTCAGATATGCAGAATTAGGTAATGACAAGTGATGATAGCATGCAGATGTAGGAGAACATTCTTTTGAATGTTTGACTCTTAATGTGAGTAGGTCATGTACATGACAGTAAAAACGAATTGGTCAGTGCACAAATTCAGCACAAAAGGCGTCAAATAAGTAATCAAAATGGATGTCGAAATCATCCATAACGAGCAAAGATCGATTTCTCGCACACATAATCTGAAATCTGAGATAACTTAGGACTCGGCACCTGAGGGGCGACGGATCGCTGCCACAATTTGCAGCTTGTTGTCGGATGATCTCAAACAGAGAGATTCGAAAGAACATTATGCTTTGAAAGAACTGCGAACATTTTTGAAATCGAAGGAGGAAGCGAGCGACAGCGGCGAAATGACACATTTTGATTGATCTGATTGGTGGATATGAAAGAAGGAGCGCCTTCGTAGGGGCCTTCGTGTCGGTCGGTTTTGTTATCAACTTTAGCCAGGTTCCGATAAAGGCGAACAGGTCAAAGCAGTTCTCAGTAATTACATCACGTATCATTAGGGATTTATTGCCATTGCAGTGCGAGAACTCCAAAGACAAGCGTTCAAGTGGGCTGCCGAGCTATAACTGGTTTTTATAAAAATTAAGTTAGGGTGATTAACTGCAGCGCTTGGGAGAGAGCATGCAGGGCCTCGCGAGGCCCTGCGTAGCTCATTCCCGTCTGTAACTCGTCGTCAAGCCACAGAGAGAGAGACTATGCGGGTGTTCCGTATGAGAGTTTTGTGTATCGCACTGAGAGCCTGAGCGGCTTTCAGTTAGCATTCGGTAGCTCTTCGGCACTCTTTGTTTTACGGAACAAAGAGAAAGTGAGAAGCGTTGCTGATTCAGGTAGTGCTGCTGAGGTAGCGAGTCACGTGAAAGTAGCAACTCAGGACGGCGGAACAAAGAGAAAGTGAGAAGCGTTGCTGATTCAGGTAGTGCTGCTGAGGTAGCGAGTCACGTGAAAGTAGCAACTCAGGACGGCGGAACAAATATTCCATAGTCGGAAGCAGGAGAGTAGATGTCGTTTCTTAAGAATTTTGGGAAGTGAGTTCCAAAGTCTAAAACCTGCAGAACGAAAGGTTTTGGTCGCCGACAGTATTTAAGCGGAGGAATAAAACAGCTAATAAATTGTCCATACAGGTTCTGAGGGCACGAGGAGGCTGAAACTGGTGCCGAAGTTCAGCTAGGTATGAAGGAGCCAAGCCATTGCGGGCCTTGTGTGTCAGCGAAAGAACTGTGAAATATATCTGCCGATCAGCCGGCAGCCAAAAGAGATGCTGCCAGCAAAGGAGACAAATATTTGAACGTCTGGGATTTGTAAACCTGCCTTGCATCCATAGTCATCACCAGCTGCCGCGGCCGAGTGGCTTTTTCGGTGGCCCAGCCAAAAGGGGTTTTCCACTAGTCTAGCTAAGACCGAGCCAAGGAGCTAGTTACAGTGGACGGCAGTTGCTAATCTTAGACAGCGATTGACCGTGACGTGCGGAAGCCATCTCATTCCTCCGGGAGGCTTTTAAAGTTTCGGCAGCTGTCGAAGGCGACACCTAAATTTCGACCACACGGTGATGGGAATAGCAAACATGCAGGGCTTTCGCCCGAGCGGATTTCAACTGCCATGGGGTCTGTGGGTCTGCCGTCTTTTGTAAATCATCAATTCACGGACCGTAGAAGCAGCCGCCCCCCATCTAGAACTGCATTTGAACGATGGTAGTGCAAAAAAATACAAGCATCCAGTAACGATCATGCATAACAGTCAGATTACAAACAACCAGCCAACCAAAGCGGGGTGGTTTGGTACGTAGGGCCACATTGGGAATCAGCAGTAAGCAAAGAGCCTTTAGATGTTCATAGGCACGCCGTTTCTGACGTGTCACGGTCGAAGAATAAACAGAAAGGTTTTTAATAAGTCTCGGCTGTATCGGTTGCCGTGCACGAGATTTGCAACAGCTGCGATTTTCGTAAGAGAATTCTGCAGCGGAGAATAAACGCTAGTGGTGCTTGGTGTCGGGAGGCGAGAATGCACTGACGTAGAATAAGCTTTGTTTGTGGTAGTGCATATTAGTTCACGAGTTGCAATAAGAGGTGTTATCAACCTTCAGCTAAACATTTAGCCACACAAGAGCTGCTCACTAATAAACACAAGTAGGCGGTGTGCAGCCCTTCGGTGGCCCTCCGGTGCCATCCGGTGCCACCTGGAGCGTATTCTTCAAGATTCTCGCAGCTCCTCAGCTGCATGCGAACAACAACAATCACTAAAACCACTGCTATGAACGGGATAATCTGTGGTGTCTACGTTGGACACATATGATTCATAAGCATCAACCTCGCCTATATATTTTCTGACTGCAACTCAAAATATGCTGGACATTATTGGTCTTCAAGTCCCAGCGGTTTGAGCACGTGTCACCTCTGCTGAAAGAGCTAGGATGGTTGCCGGTTGAGCAAAGGATACAGAGCAAAGTTCTTACGCTGACCCACAAGGCCCGCCACGAATTGGCTCCTTCATACCTAGCTGAACTGCTGCATCAGTTTCAGCCTGTTCGCGCCCTCAGGTCCTGTGTGGACAATAAATTAGCTGTCCCATTCCTCTGCTTAAAGACAGTTGGCGACAGAAGCTTTAGCTCTGCAGGTCCTAGACTGTGGAACTCGCTTCCACAATTCTTAAGCAACGACATTTACTCTCCAAACTGCCGACTGTGGCACATCTTTTTCAGCGGTCCTGAACTGCTACTTCTATGCTACTCACTACCTCAACTGCTCTCCTGACTCTGCTATGCTTCCCACTTTCTCTTTGTTGCGTGAGACGAAGTCTGTTGGCTACCGAATGCGTACCGAAAGCCGCTTAGGCTGTGAGTGCGCTATACAAAACTCTCCTGCGTAACACCCACATGGTCTTTATGACTTTGTGGAGTTACTGACGGAGATACATTACATTACATTACAATACAATCCTCACACCTCCAATTTTACAGTCAACACGTTGTCTTAATTAGCCTATGGTCTCATGTTCCGAGCTATTTTCCAGGGACTCTGTCTTAACTCGTTGGGCCCAACGATGATTGATCTTCGGCAGCTGACATCTACCTCCGTGGAAGACTCAGCCTTGATATTCGTGTCTCAATCAGCTGGATTTATGGCCGGATCGTTTGCTGCGAAGCCCATACTGAAGAGGTTCAACAATGAGCTGTCCATGAGTGTGCTCCTACTCATACAAGCTATTTTCACAGCACTGGTGCCAACCACTCAAATCCTTGCATTGATGTGCTTGGCCTTCGTCGGCCAAGGATTTGCCATAGGCGTAGTAGGAATAGGTAACGCTGGGTTTCTACTGCTTATTTGCACCGCCATTGGCAGCCGGCATGGACATGTTGCCAGAAATTGTGACTGCTGATTAGGTAATGATAATCATGCTTGTTTGATTGTGATTCTTTTGCAGGTGTCACAGCTCTTTGCATTAAGTTAGGTGGACCCAAGCGCAATGGCATGTTCTTGCAAGCAGTTTACCTCGGGGTTTTCTATCGGATCCGTGGTAGGACCTTTCATGGCACAACCATTTCTTTCTCGGGAAATCCACGTTGACGGCGGTGAAAGAATTATAGAAAACTCCGAAGTTACTAGGATGGCTGTCTCAGCCAACAAGTCCTTGATGAATATAGTAGGAGCGACCATGCCGAGCTACACGCCAACTGGTCAGGTCACCGGAAATACTAGTCTGGCTCCAGATCATGTGACCAAGCACGTCAAGCTCACGCCCGAGGAAGTGGAGCTCCAGATCAACACGTTTCTGAGTTCTTTCTACACGCAGACGAATGTATTGTATGCATACATTGTCATCGGACTTATCTTGACTCTCCCATGTATGGGTTTCATGCTCTTGTATCTGAACAGAGATCGCACGAAGAGTCACGTGGCTGATGCAGAAAAGCCAAGCGAATCCCTGTCTTTTACTAACTGCACGACGCCGCTGTTTTTAACCGTAGCACTGCTCCTTACCCAGTGCCTTATTTACTTTGGAATGCAAGACAGCTACTCAAACCTGCTCACCACCTACGTCGTTCTCAGTGACCTTCACCTTCACAAGTCTCGAGGCGTGTACGTCACTTCACTTTTTTGGGCGGCAGTTTGCGTCGGTCGACTGAATGGCATATGGATTGCAAAGTTCGCATCACCATTCGCAATGTTAATGGGTGATGTCGTGTGCGCATTAGTGTGCTCCGTAGTCCTTGCGGCCTTCGGAGATTCTAGCGAGCATATCCTGTGGGCTTTTACATTCCTGCTTGGTCTTTCGTTCGCGAGTATCAATGCAGCGACCGTGGCGTGGGCAGCACGGCACATCAGCAGCAACAACTACTTGCTCAGCCTCATCATGGTCGGCCGCTGCTCTGGTCTGTTGGTGGTGCCCACTGTTATAACGGAGCTTATACCAGTTCTTGGCGCCGACACGCTAATGCATGCTCTCGTGGCTGTCTGCATCATGCACCTCATTTGTCTTGTCGGCGCTCAGGTGATCGTGCACCGCCACGGCACTGCGGGTCGTATCAGCGGGAAAAGGAAGGAATCGGCCGAAGAAATGAAATTTGTTCAGAGCGAAATTCCTTCGAACAATATCGCGGCAAAGATTATTAAAAATAATGCATGAAAAATACAATGCTTCGCAGGAAGCTTTTGGTGGTGTAGCCTTGAACAAATTTAAGCATTATGTTTTTGCACAAAAGCCGACTCTACTAGCAAGAGACTGAAACCCATGTTTATAGAGTCCTGCATTAACGAGTCATGCAGCACTGTTGCCTCGTATATGTCGTTAGGTGATAGGTATTTGCAGTGTTACATCATCCACAAACGTGATCAGCATTTTTTTTGGGCACCGTGCCAAGGTTGCTGCATTCCAGCCTCCAACCTGATACTTTCAAAAGCTTCGCTAATTACTAATTGAAAAATAAATGTTTTAATATTATCAAATTACCAATAACTATTATATAGCGCCTAAGAAAGCGACACATTTCTTTCATGGCATTTCACGTGGCAAAGGCAGGATGCCAACTTATTAGTGAAAATAGAAAGAACGATTGCAGAACGCAGTAACGCATAAAGAACGATTCAATAAGAATGAGAAAGTTCTGTGAGAAATAAACTGAAAGCTTTTATTTAAATGTTGCAAAGTCATGGAACGTCAGGATATTGCTCATTTGAAGGTTCCAGGCGCATACGGATGGAAGACATGGTCACTAAAGGATCTTAGATTGGCCGGTGGCACAAAGTAAACAGCACAGCCCCACGCACGATTTTTAAAGCACAACATACGCAGCAGCGGATGGTAGAGCCACTGATTGTAGTAGGATGTGGTACATCCCCGATTAGAAATTTCCGCACTACGGGCGGCATGAACTCGGTGAGTTACATCGGATGGGAAAGTGTAACGCCGAAGGCTCGGCGGGGTAGGCTTGACCTGCCGCTTACCTAGCGGCGTAGCCTAGCGCCTAATGCCGTTCGGTTCGCTCATACGCGCAATAGGCTGGCCGCCACGAAACGAGCGTTTCTGGCGCCGACCTGCTTACCGTTACTAAAGGGGTCATGAGTCCATGGCTAGAATTGGAAGCGAGACACAAATTGGGGATTTTACTGAACTTTATTCGCAAGCGCACAAAGTCGCTGCGCGTCTAGTTCAGCTTTATCTCCACACTCCTCGCACGTTCTCAACAGCACCAACACTCTTGCGGAGGGAATACTTCTCCACACTGAAGCGCGAACCCGAGCCTAAACCCTGACCGGTGAACTAGAACTCGGTTTCCACCAGTGCGGCAGGAATACTCCACACACGCCACCTCAAGCACTCTTGCGGAAGAAACACGTCTCCACACTTACGCTACTTACATCTATACTGGGGACGACCCAAATAGACGGAGCTCAAACTGGAGCCTAAACCCTAACCGGAGAACTAGGGCTCCACACACGTCAACTACGCCTAGCTCGCACCGGCAAATCCCTATGCCGAGACCGCGTGCTAGCGCGCACACACAAAACACAAAAGAAACACAGAGTGCCAGCTCGGGCGCGATACGACCGTATTCGGTGGAGTCCACCGAATCCTCCTAGCACTGTCTTGTCCTATTCCGCCCATCGTCGGCGGACAGCCCGCCCTCCTCCCTCGCTTTCAGAGAAACGAGTGCCCGACGGCGTCGAAGCGCAGAGCCGGAAAAAAGACACGAAGATGATAAAAGACCCAGAGCGAGCGACGCTCGACTCTTAAATGCTTAGCTGAGACAATGGGGCAAGAGCTTAGTGGTATTGAGCCCGACACCAGGGCCCATTACGGTAAGGAATTAATACCGACACTAGGCCAGTGGAATGTCCCCTCTGTCCAGCTTGAATGGCGAATGGGTTCCAGACGATTCTTTTTGGACAGAGTGATGGCGAAGGTTGACAGGCCAGCCAACATCGATCAGCAGCTTCCGCGGGTATCGGACCAATTCTAAAGGCCGACTCGCCACCGCTGGTCAGAGAGCTTCCTGGCTTGCTCTTAAGCGCTTCCTCTCTAACCACACTGACGCTCCTCTCTGGCTCACTGCTCCAGGACAAAGGAGTTCTAGCCCGCCTCCGAACAGCTCTTGTTCGCGCTAAAATTCAGCCAAGGACAGCAGGGCGCTACAAAAGTATGGCGTACTGCTTGCAATTTGTCACATAATTTGGCTGGCGGCGCCATGCTACGGCGAAGAGGTCGAAGTCAGCTCTGTACCGCGATCCTCCAATCTTCGGTCGTCCAGCGGCTGTGCTGCCGCCCCGCCCAAAGCATGCTTCTGTGGAGGCTTGCGTCACTAGGTAAGGTTTCTTTGCAACCCTTACCATACGCCCGTGTTCGTCGAGCCTTCGTCTCACTGTTGATCATTGCAATACTAAGCTCGAATGTTACGGAGTACTATGAATAGTACATTTCGTAGTTCGATTGCATTCGGGCTGGTACCGCTCCTTTCCTAAACAGCTGTTGGGAGCATCGTCGAGAGGGGCCTGTGCACAGCTGTGGTCAGCTTCTAATGACGCATTGACACAGGCCGATAACCCACTGGTGAACAGATGGTGGATTCACCATCGGGGTCGGCCAAGGCACAGCCGGAGGGGAGGAGGGAGAAGACTCGAGTGTGAGAAGGGGGCGAAGGCAGTCGTGCGTCTTGCTGCTCCGTGCCTTGTGCAATAAACCGTTGGCGTTGTTCATCGGCTGGCTCTCTGATGTGTGAACCAAACTACACATTTGTGTAGCGCCCTCAGAGAACTTAGTTCTTTCTTGACTTTATATATTCTGTAAAGCAGAGGTCGATAAACTCCGGCCCTTAGGTCAGATCCAGCGCACCTAGTGCTCCAGATCCGGCGCACCTAGTGCTCCAGATCCGGCGCAGCTAGTGCTCCAGATCCGACGCAGCTAGTGCTTGAGATCCGACGCAGCTAGTGCTTGAGATCCGACGCAGCTAGTGCTCCAGATCCGACGCACCTAGTGCTCCAGATCCGACGCACCTAGTGCTCCAGATCCGACGCACCTAGTGCTCCAGATCCGGCCTAGCGGCCCCCCAGTTATTAATTGATGGATCCGTAGCCGAATTGAGTTGTCACGGTTTTCTTGCCCTTCACTATATAGAGGTACTTTGACCTTAGAGTATCCCAACTAACGAGTTTTCGAGGCACGCGCCGTCTCTCGGCCACTTTTTATTTTGAGTTGACAGCTAAGTGTTATTGTGCTTGATTTGGCTTCCCCCCCCCCCTGCTTCGCAGTATAAAGTGGGCGTAGCGGCTACGCCCACTCCCGGCCGGCGGAGTGGGCGTGGTTTCTTCTGGCCTAGTTTGCCTTCTTGACCTCCTGAAATGGCCTAGTAGTCCAACAAAAAGTTTGCCGAGCTCTGCTATAAAGAAAGCATGATCGTGTGGTTAGTGGTGGTGCACAATGGGCCTTCACGAACTCAATATCAGGAGCCGAGCAGCCCTCAGGTAGAAGCCCGAGGGCTTTCAGATACAGCTGCCGGTTTTTTTCTTGTCCCAAGAAATTTTCAGAATGTTATATCGGAGAGATTTCTAACTTATCTCAACCCGCTTCCGAGCTATGTCGATTGCCAAAATTACCAAGGTGGTAAGACCGCAGCTGGCCCCTCAAAATCATGAAAGCGGCCTAAACTCTTAAGCTGCGTTTATACTCAGTACCTTCCCTACTTTCCACCTAACTGGTGCGTCTGCACGACCAAGTCAAGTAGAATTGACGGCTGACTTAGTTCCGTCCATAGCTTCTAACTCTTATTCGGGAGGCTGGTATGGGCGATGGTTTGCCGGGGAAGCCGCCAAGCTAACATAAGCTGAAGTTGAGTTGGCCAGTGCAGTCATCATTGTAGACGAATAGCATGAGAAGAATAGAAGGTACGAGTGTAGAGCGTACGTCTTGCTAAATGGCATTCGGCTTCTGAAAGCACTCGTAGTAAACAGTTCTTTGCATTATTAAAATTTCAACTGATGTGCAGATATTGACTCAGTCACGAAGACATCAACAGGAGCTGTCTGTCTTCTGAGACTCGGGAACGCAGCGCTCCTATTGGCGATCGTCCTGGCTAACGCCTAGCAGCAGGGACATTTAGCTCCGATATGGTAGTGCGATCAATTTCCGTTTAGTGCTGTGCAGGTTGATTTGTTGTATACTGTTTGTTAATTGTTTGAAAAAACATATTTAAGTTCAGAAAGTTCAGTCGTTTTTTCATGGTATACGTCAGGATAGAAAGAAGTTTGTGTCCGTTTATCATAATTTGTGTGCTAGCCTCTGCAGGAGAGCGTGTTTACACTCCTGAAAAGTTGTCGGAAAATATATGAATTTGGTTCTGCATAGACGATTATCCCTTTAGCTACAGCCTAGGCTCAAAGGAAGAACAAATGCAAAAATATCACGTCAACTCGGCATGTTTTAAGGTCATAATCTAGGCTGCTGTTGGTTTTGGCACTCGTTGTCTCTCGGAGTAACGGCCAGCCAGTCGGTCGACGAGTGCTAGCTCTGAGCGTGAGCTACTGTAAGCCTGCAAACGAGTCTGTTGGAAGTCACCAAGACCTTTATTTGTGCCTTTCTTTGAAGTAATCTTTCAATATGAAGGAATCAATACGATTGCATGATTTGTGAATTCTGAGATTTATGAAAACTGAGATTAAGCATTGAGATCCCGGCTGATCATACGCTCTGATACGTATATCGGTCTTTGCGTTGGATTATCACACGCACTAATACATATCTTTTACCTTCTTTAACTTGACACTGCTACGTTACCATCCCGCTCAAACGTAGACCCGTCCCGTCGGCCGGGTGTGAGTCCTGCAGGGGTGGGATAACTTTCCGGCGTGGCCACGCCCACACAGCTGCTGTAGGGGACCGAAGTTCAGTGCCGCCACAGCAGGCTGGTGCCGCAGAGACTGCCTGGCAACCAGTTAAAACTTTCCGCCTCTGGTTTACTTAGAGAAAGGATAGCTGCTGTATGAAACTTTCTTGTCCGGTGCATGGTTGAAGAAGCGACTCGGCTGGAATCGCTCTGATGCGATGAAGTTGCACGGAGCGGTAGGGTCAGGGATGGAGCTCTGCAATCGTAGCTGCCTGCAGCTGACGGAAGAGGACTATTAAGGGAAGAATTAGCTACAGGTTAGAGAACAATAAGCCAGAGGGTCGTCGTCAAAGGCTCCGCTACGATCGAGACAGCAACAGCACCGGCAGAATAGTCGCACCATCCAGGCTTCTCTCCCGGACAAGCGAAGCACGTGGCGGCCATCGTAATAAGGTGTACGGATACAGACAGCATACTCTGCTTACAGACGGCTCGTGAGTGGGTTTCGCGCACGCATAAAATATTTATATAATACTCATTTTTAATTGAAAAAAATGCTTGATTTTCACAGGAAATTCATTTTCGGCCTACCAATGAGAGCACTACATCCGGGCCTTCAAGGTTTTCATATACTGAGGCAGCCGTTAATTTGGAGGCGATCTCTTTATCGAACTATTGTTCATCTAGCTTCCACAAGGTAAGTTGATATACATCTGAAAGAATAATTTTCGAGTCGTCAGCCAATGCTTGTTTTAGTCTGATTGCTTACTTCACCTTCATAGAAAGACGCCAGTATGCGTTTTTAGTACTTGTGTCTTATGCTGGGTGAAATCGAACGCTGGGCCTCGACTGGCAGAGGTGCTTAATAATTGCGGCACGGCCGCATGGTAGAAGACGTTTACTGATTGAAGAGTGGCTTAAAGCGTTTTGTCACAAACGATAGTTGGTGCGTACCTGATTTTACTCGGTAGCTCAACAAGCCAGCACTTCCTGCTTTGTAGGAATTGGAACGGTCCAGACCGATCATACTTTTCAAAACTCCTCGTCGTACGATACTCTCACTCCGTATCGCAGGTTGCGGGTGCTGGCGGTAGGCAAATTTTAATTACCCTCTGCAAGCGGGAGAGTTTGCCGCCACAAAGTCTTTTCTGCAGTTACATACACTGACTTTTTAATCAGCAAACCGTAATTCAGTGCTTTTACTCCTACTTTGACTCCTTTTACTCCTCAGTCTCTTATCGTAACCGGAATAGTCACAGCACACGTCGCCGCATAGAGATGTGAAACACCTATGGCCTACGCGATTTAGAAATGATTTAGTGTAGGTTTGAGTCTGCAAGTGCCTTATGACTCACTATTTAGTGAGCATACAGAAATAAATCCTAGCTGATTAAACAGCCTCTTTTTGTATAGCGTCATAAGAGCCTTTACGGCTATCACCACCGCTTGCAGTGGCGATAAAGGATCAAGACATAGCAATCACCAGGAAGACTTGAGAATAGAGTCTATCTGCTTTGGTTTACCGGATGTCACTGTAGCTTTTTTCTGACATCCATCATGTTGAGCACCAGGATTCATGCCACTGATAGGCAAGCATTTCTATAGCACATATCAGTACACTAAGACGGCACTGACGCAGCACATTAGTAGTTTAGATCCTTGATCTGTGGCATATTTTATGGCATACGTGCAGTTTGCATAAGTTTCCGACGTTTATCAATCAAATCATGCTATTCAAACACGGACCATCTAAAGAGTCTCTACCAGTCTCATTATTTTCACGTAAATTCAAGCTCCTCGTGCTGATCTAGTACAAACTAGGCTATCGTTTATATGCAGCCGGCACACTGCCAGACCTGTGCTGCGATTAAATTATGTCTTTCAGCACTTCAAACTGTCACCACCCTTATAACATGCACTGCAATTGTTCTTGTACAGAAATCGGGCTTATTCAGTTAAATAACGATTTGACCATTCTAGCAGTTAAGGCAGAGTGACTCATAAGCAGGAAAGCCTAGTGCTCGAAGATGGCTCTGCCAACATGTCCCCTGTGCTATCAGCTTGAAATCTGGATATCTTGTTCAACAACGACCTTTACCATTTGACCTGGTCGTCTTTACAGTCAAGTCTGCCCACTTTCAGCTGCTCCATTTAGTAAAATTCGGGCCTTGAAAGCTGGTTCAGGCCATTTTAAATCACATTTATGCATCTATAACTCACTGCTTTCAGGCCTCTGTGCCTGTGCAATAAGATAGCTACATATTCCTCGTAGTACTTACTGTGTTCGTGTGCACTATCGTTTACCTGGGTGTGCATACAGAAACCGTACATTTTTTGGTCAATCTTTTGGCAATTTTTTCCCTAGCAGTTACAATGTTTGAGGATGTTTCTTATGCTGCTACGCGTGTGTTAGGTTAGTCTTATCACAGGTATGTAGTATATCAGCAATTGCATGGTAATAGCCGCAGCTATTTATCGTGCCCAGGTTCTACTGCAAATGCAGTCACGGAGTCAGAATTATTGCTTGCAGTAGCATCTATGACGAGCACTCAGTGGCCGAGCTAAAGGGGCAGGGGGACGATTGTCCCTCGTGGAGAAATGGAAGTACCTAAGTCCAGGGCAAATTTCGCCATACCCAAAGGTCGGAAGCAGTGGTAAGACACAAAAGGAACAAGTCGAGTAAAATTGTCAATTTTTCCAAAAACTGTTTTCATGTGCTGCTTATGTCATTATGTCTGAAGGAGCCTGGAGCTCCCCTTCCTAAACCTGAAAATCTCGTCTCCTGACCACCTGCAAGCACTCCGGTTCCATCTTGGATGGAAAGCCCTTCGGCATATCAACACTAGCAGCCATAAGTTTGCCACACCCACTACAACTATGGCCGCTTGGTTGACTATTGCTTTCTGCAGTTTTACGGTCCTCCCGGAGCTTTCAAATGAATGAAATTGATGCCACAGTAAACCAAACAGTCAACACACCATTTCTTTAACACGACAACCGCAGCATGGGGATTACAAACACCAAATCTAGTAGGATGTGGCCCCTCCCCGATTAGCCACCACTTCTCCTATTCGGACTGTCATGGACTCGACGAGTTTCAGAGTGATGTCAGACGGTATAGCATGCCATACTGCTTGCAATTTGTCCCATAATTTGCAGCACAGCTCAACATTATGCTTTAGATCGATGTCCTATCGAATCCTGAAATTAGCGCCTAGCAGTCTGCTTTTCTATACACCCGTTTATCTTATGTACACTATTTTTTCATTCCTTTTTGTCACAATTTGTCTCCGTGATTAACTTTTGTAGCTCATCTACCAGCCAGACGTTTGGTTTATGCCTTTTTGAGAACAGCCATGGCACAAGAGCTTCCGATGCACCAACTTGCGATTGACGAACGCCTGCTGTCTTGCATCGCCTGTGGACAAATTGCAGAGGAGCCGCTGCTGCTGCGCTGCTTGCACAGCTGCTGCAGTCGCTGTGCAGACCAAGCATGTACAGCAGAGGACTCGAATTGCATCATGGTCTGCCCTGCTTGCAAAGTAGTCACTGACATGAGTATACCAAAGCATCACAACGGCTTCATTGCCAACTTGGGGAGACTTACAACAGCTGTGAGAGATGCAGACAATTGCACTTTTTGCAGAGAGGATGGCAAACCAGACGAGCAGGCAGACGACTGGTGCTTGCAGTGCCAGAGATCCATGTGCTCAGCCTGCTTGCCAGGACATAGCCGATGCAATCCCGATCACGTGATTGTCGCCATCGATCAGATCAAGAGCATGAGTGAAGTGCTGCAAGCCTCAGGACAGCAGCAGTGCCTGCAGCACCGGAAGCCGCTGGATCTGCTGTGCTTTGACTGCAAGAAAGCCAAGTGCACCGACTGTCTCACACAGTGCCTGGGCCAAGGACACTCGATTGCACAGCCGCTAAAAGAACCGAAACCCGAAGCTTTTTTGAAGGATGCACGAGAGAGTATACAGCATCTTCTTCAGGGTGTAAATGCAAAGTCTGCGCAGCTACTTTGGGCCAGAAGTCTGGTCAGCGACATCCGATCGGCTCGTGCCATTCACCTAGACGAGCTGAGGACGAAGAAGAAGTATGCTGTGGATGCTCTAAGCAAAGTCTTTAAAGAAACAAAAAGCATGGTCAAGGACTGCTATGACAAACTCGAGGAGAGTGCTGTGGCCCTGCAAAGCTTGGCCGAGCAGCTGAACCTGTCAGTGCAGCATGCCTCAGCATACATCAGCAGCATCACAGATTTGGCCGGCGACCCGGATTTCCTGGACCAGCAGGCGACCTTGAGGTTGCGGCTCGAAGTGCTTGACAAGCAGCTGGATAGCTATAGTGAGACACCGAATGCTGAAAAGCTTGTGGCTCTGAATGGATCTTTGCCTGATGACTTAGACGATGTGGTCACTTCATGGATGGGAGCTCCAGAGCTTACCTCAGGTAGCTGCTTGCAAAGCTCTGCAGCTCATGCATGCCCTGGCTCGAAGTGCTGGCACCCAATCTTGCTGAAGTTTATCATTTGCACTCTGTGAGGCCATTTTCCTTGTTGACTAGGCTTGTCTCTCGTGAGCATCACAGTTGCCACATCACACCACTTCTCACTGACCTGCACTGGCTACCAGTCAAGCAACGGATTGACTTCAAGGATTTGTTGCTCACTTTTAGGTCACTTCATTCTTTGACTCCAGCCTATCTCTCACATCTACTCCCCCACCAGGCCAAGCATAGTACCACCTGCTTTTCGGAATCCAACAGTTTACCAATACCTCGTACAAACCTCAAATCCTTTGGAGACCTGGCATTTAGTTCATATGCTCCCAAAGTCTGGGACTCACTCCCGGCTTGTGTCACAACATCCCCTGACTTGACCACATTTAAAAAGAACTTGTGATTAGTCCTTGATGTGCTTATGCGTGCTGACACTGTGCAAGCTGCCACTAACCACATTTGCATGCTGACCCTGTGCATGTCACCCCTAACCATGTTATTCATGTTGTTTATCAAGCATGATATTACTCACCAACCAGTCGCGTTTGCCTTTGCAGCAACTGTAAAGCGCCTAGGAAGAGATCGAGTTCTTTGAGGGCGCTTTAGCAAGTGCATTATTATTATTATCATTGTTATAGATTGGCTTGACCGAATCCTAGCTGAAGCTAGCTCCTATAAGGATGATGCTGGTGGTAGTAACGTTGCAGGTGAGTTCACATTTTCTGAAGGCAACTTGCCAGCCCAACAGCTTTCAGATTCCTAGCTACTAGTTTGCTAGCCTGCACGGCTGTGAGTAATGCTGTCAGGATTGCATGGTTGCTTTGCCTCCCATTTATGACAATGCAGCCATTTCTAGGATACCCTTTGCTGGAGTTACTGCATTTGCACTTCAAAGAAATCTGCCTAGTTTTATTTAGCTGTATTGTCAATTATAATGAATTGCACGGAAGATGAGAATCCTTTGACGTGCACTTTTGTGCTTTCCACGATGTAGCTAAGAGATGTCTTTGGCTTGGTAGAGAGCCTAGAGTTAACATAGGAGGATGGCAGGATTGCCAGTGCCAATAACTAATAGGTCAGTGCATCATAGATGGGTCTTGTGATGTACCTTGTTATGACCTTGGCTGGCAGCAGTGGTCTCACTGCAGCAGCACGTTTTGAGCCAACAATTTGTTATTTGTCATTGCATTTCTGGATACCCCTTGCCGAAAGCTGAAGCATAATATCCAAAAAATAGAAAGTACATTCAGCGGGAAAATATCGCTGAATCTATAACTACTCTCAATTCGATTTCATAAGGTATTGGTTAATTCGAAAGTGGTGTAACAGCATTTTTGATCGAGTACTGTCTGCAGTATTACGATCTGTCTGCACTATGTTTTTTTTTATAAATAGGGTTTGGGGTTTCCTTGCTGCTAGTATTCGAGCTCTCCTCCGTTGGATTGACGGCTTGATCATCACACCCACGGTTCTGCTAGACATGTCAGTAGCATTCGAATCATTAGACTATTCGACCATTCTTGGACGTCACGATACCTTGACAGCTGAGATTTAGCTTGGCATGAGCAAGTGAGGGAGGGAAGAGAGGGGCCACGTATGACAAGCTGAAAGTACAGCCATGCATGCTGCCTAATGTACAGGCAAGCAATGAAAACCCATTTTAATATATAAACTTCATTTTATTATATAAACAAATATAAAATAAGCAAATATGTATAGGCGGGTATGCAAACGACTTGATGAGCCGTATATCCGCCAACCTTTTTTTATTTTAACAGCAACTGAAATGTGACTGATATATGGTACTCATCATCACATCATCATTGAACATCTTCAAGGTCAATCGTTCCCTAACCTATCAGAGTGTGGCAGAGTAGCTTGTGCTTGAAGCCGATAGCAAATGTATGTTGGATGTACAGCACAGTAAATATTCTAATGAATAGGAGATATTCGTGCATTCTAGCTAGACTGCAGACACACCCTGCACAGACAGCTCTCTGTCGCTGCCTGCATTCACAGACCCGGCATTCTTCGTTGTAGCAGAGCAGCAGCCAGCGCTGCTGAGCTTCGGCCCGGCCTCCAGCAGCTTCAAGCCGCCTGTCTGGTGCTGGGACCTGTCTGTGACGTCAGAGGGGCATCTGCTGCTGGCTGCCTGGAAGCACGGGATGAAGGAATTCAGTCAGAGCGGCAGAGAGCTGAGCGTCTGGAAACCTGCGAGGCTGAGCGACGGAGGGGAGGACGACTGGGTCACTGCAGTGCGGTCCCTGCAGGACGGACGTGCTGCTGTAGCCTTGCACTACTCACAGCTCGTCCTGCTGCTCAGACGCAGCAGCTCTGCTGCTGGACGCCTGCGCTCACGGGTCGTTAAGCTGCTCAGACCCAGCTCTGCTGCTGCTGCTGCTGGAAGGGACCAGTGGCTCGAGGAACGACGTGTCGCTCTGCTGTCCTGGCCGCCCAGCAAGCTGTCCGTGCTCGGCGACCTGCTCGCTGTGACCCAGGGCTGGCCTGGTCCAGGGCTGCAGCTGCTGCAGCTGAGCTCGGGGCAGCTGCTGTACAGCAGGAAGTACGAGTATAACATACAGAGTGTGGCTCTCAATGCTGCTGCTCTGGTCACTGCGAGCTACAGCAAGGTGAAGCTGGACGATGGCAGAGAGCTGCACGTAGTGGACAGCTGCAGCCACCGAGGTGACAGACAATGGAGACACGAGCTGAGCAGCGAGGAGGCAGCGGAGGACGTCTGTGCTGCAGGCGGCATCGTGTACCTGGCTGTGCATGGGCTGCAGGGAGACAGGAGCAGGAACTGTGTGAGGGCTCTCTGTGCTGTGACTGGGCGGGTGCTGCAGCAGGTGCTCTCATGCAGCAGCCACGGACTGCAGCAGCCTAGGTACCTGTCACTGGGCGGAGGACAGAGGACCGTGCTAGCCGTGCTGGGCTGGGACAATCAGACTGTGAGCATGTACCCTGCAGCAGCTGTTGCAGCTGAGAGCAGACGATGAAGGGAAGGCAGCTGCAGCATTGCAGCTCTGGGAGGCAGCTACCTAGCGCTGCATGTCACTCAGCTTCTTATGACTGCCTGTCACGTACCTGTACTCTTACCTTGTAGTGAATTATTAAAATAATCCGTGATTTATCGACTCCAGCGACTTGTAGCACGAGCTCCAAGCACGAGCAGCTGTAGGCAGCTGGAAGTAGCTCGTGGCACTGAGCTGCTGCCAGCGTTCGGTCGACGTTACGTCCTGGCAGAGGCTGCCAGCTAACGTCACGGAATACCAGACGGCTAGCAACCAATCAGCTAGCTGACTGGTCCTTGCTAAGCACTAGTCTGGCAGCTTGGTTCCCTCTAGGTTTTAGCAGACTAGGTAAATTTAAACCAAGTTAGCATAGCGTTCAGTATCACCCCCGGCTAGGTAGCATGCACTGAATCTTGCACGACAAACAGGAGCAACACAAAAAGCAGTTCACCGAGGCTATGAGGCAAGCCGACCGGAACTGAAGCCTCTTTCGCCGTGACTTAAATAAAAAGAAAATGGTGCAAGGTTTTGGCTGGTAGTGACCATAACCGGAAGCGAGTTCCACACCAGTGGCTTCTCTTTTCTTGTACGCGGGGCTGCTTCTGCTGTGGCACTTTCAAGGCCAGACCGCAGCCACTCTCGCACGACGCCACATCTTTAGATAACGACCAGCCGCAGTTAGGCCTGACACAAGAGCAACCGCAATGACTGCCGGACATTCGTCAGAAAGCACGTCGGAAGTGCATATTAGCTTTTCATTTAATATCATATATTTGTATAATGCAATGCATACTATAAAATATGATAGTAGGCAATATTATATAGATATAATATAATTGGATCTCTCGTGGTCCGAAGATGGCCACAAGGAGGATATCTACGACTCCAACTCAAGCCGCCCAGATCTAGCGCAAGGCGAGATGCTTGGGCTTCTGGAACCGCAAGAGTGTTTCTTACTTTTAGTCCCGTCACTCCCAGTGCCGAGGCGGCGGCGATCGCCACGCCACCGCCGGTCAGCTGGCTGGCAGCCGCCGAAGCGCCGAGCGTCTGATTGGTGCTCTGCCGCTGCAACGGGTGCCGAGTCGTTCGCTGCAGACGCTCGTGCAGCCCAGTTCGTAGGCAGATTTGGACGACAGAATTACCGAGTCACGTAGAGCTTCCGGAAAATACAAGTTACGCTCCCTTTACCGGTAGCCAGAGAATAATAATAATAATAATTCACTTGACAAAGCGCCCTCAGAGAACTTAATCTCTCTCTAGGCGCTTTACATTTGCTGCAAAGTGAAATGCATCGGTGACAGAATCGGTAAAAAGAATCGGTGTAAAACTATGCCGGAAGCGAAGCAACTTTTAAAATGTCTACGCGAACGTAGTCGCTGTTGAAGGAGGTGCAGAGTTTACTTTCCGGGGTTTCGAGTGCACGGCAGCGTCGCGACGAAGACGAATGACGGATGGCGAAGCCCCCACAAACTTGTCGCGGGCGAGACGAAGACTGCATGGTACACAAGCGACACAGGTGACACAGGCTCGCGTGCGTTAATGCAGCTTTTGTGATAGTCGGGTATGTTGCTCCTGAGCACTAGACGTGAACAGAGAGAGACGGCGACAGAGAGAGAGAGAGAGAGACAGAGAGAGACAGAGAGAGAGAGAAAGAGAGAGTGACAGAGAGAGAGAGAGAGAGAGAGAGAGAGAGAGAGAGAGAGAGAGAGAGAGAGAGAGAGAGAGAGAGAGAGAGAGAGAGAGAGAGAGAGAGAGAGAGAGAGAGAGAGAGAGAGAGAGAGAGAGAGAGAGAGAGAGAGACAGAGACAGAGAGAGAGAGAGAGAGAGAGAGAGAGAGAGAGAGAGAGAGAGACAGAGACAGAGACAGAGAGAGAGAGACAGAGACAGAGACAGAGACAGAGACAGAGACAGAGACAGAGACAGAGACAAACAGAGAGAGAGCTGACATCGTCCACCCAGGCCGATGGGGTGGCTGTGAGTGAAAATACATGGCACAGGTACGGGGTCTTGGCCGGCGACTTGCACTGGGCTTGCGGAAAGACAATACAGCGCCCACAAAAATAACGATGCACTGATGTAAATATAAATAGCAAATTCTAGCGATCTTATACAAAAAACAGAATAACTCTTGATGAATATGCACGAAATCCAAGTGTATGTTCAAAAGGGATATTAGACGACCGCATCGGCTCCACAGTCAAGTCTGCCTGCTTTCAGCTTCGTAACATTGCTGAAAATCGGGCTTCTATAGGCAGGGATACTGCATCTAAATTGATCCATGCTTTTGTGACAATCCGTCTTGACTTCAGTAACCCACTGCTTGCTGGCCTACCAACATGTGCAATCAGGCGCCCATCGCTAGTGTAAACCTGTGCAGCGAGGCTTGCCTGTCGTGAGTGTCACAGTTGCCATACCACACTGCTTCTCGCCTACCCATACTGGCTCTAAGTCAATCGGCTCATCAATTTTGAGATTTTGTCATCCACTTTTAGGTCCCTTCATTATTTGGCTCGGACCTTTGGATTCACCTGGGACCTTTGGAAACGTCGGGTGAATTTACAGCCGCTTCGCTGGCTAGCTCTCAAACTCTGGAGCTTCCGGTTCGCTTGCTCGCTTGCTCTCAGAGTCTCGAGCTTCCGCTTCGCTTGCTCGCTGGCTCTTTGAGCCTGGAGCTTCCGGTTCGCTCGCTCGCAGGCTCCCAAACTATAGAGCTTCCGGTTTGCTCGCTCGCTGGCTCTCAGGCTATGGAGCTTCTAGTTCGCTCATTCGCTGGCTACTAGACTCTGGAGCTTCCGGTTCGCTCGCTTGCTCCCATACTCTAGAGCTTCCGGTTCGCTCGCTCGCTGGAACTCAGACTCTGGAAGTTCCGGATCGCTCGCTCGCTGGCTTTCGGAGCCTAGACCTTCGGGTTTGCTCCCTTGCTGGCTCTCAGAGTCTGGAGCTTCCGGACTCTGGAGCTTCCGGTTTGCTCGCTCGCTGCTTCCCAGACTCTGGGGCTTCCACTTCGCTTGCTCGCTGGCTCTCAGAGTCTCGAGCTTCCGCTTCGCTAGCTCACTGGCTCGCAGAGCCTAGAGCTTCCGGTTCGCTTGCTCCCTGGCCCTTCAAGTCTAAAGCTTCCGGTTCGCTCGCTCACCGGCACCTAGACTCTGGAGGTTTCGGTTCGCTCACTCGCTCGCTCTCAGACTCAGGAACTTCAGATTTGCTCGCTCGCTGGCTCGCAGAGTCTGGAGCCACTGGTTTTCTCACTCGCTGCCTCTCAGACTGTGGAGCTTCCGGTTTGGTCGCTCGCAGGCTCTCAGAGCCTAGAGCTTCCGGTTCGCTCGCTCGCTTAATAAAATAAATTAATACATCCTAGCTGATGAAACAGCCTCTTTTTTTATTTTTTCAGAAGAGCCTTTACTGCCATCACCACCGCTTGCAGTGGCGATTAAGAATCGCCCACCGCAGGAATCGAACCCGCGACCTCGAGACCGAGGTCGTGAAAGCAACCGCCTTACCTAGTGTGCCATCACGGCTCACCATTGCTCCCACATTGCTCCCAGACTCTAGAGTTTCCGGTTAGCTCGCTCGCTTGCTCTCAGAGTCTCGAGCTTCCGCTTCGCTAGCTCGCTGGCTGTCAGAGCCAGGAGCTTCCGGTTCGGTCGCTTGCTGGCTCCCAGACTTTGGAGCTTCCGGTTCACTCGCTCGCTGGCTCTGGAACCCTGGAGTGTCCGGTTTGCTCGCTCGCTGTTTCTCAGATCCTAAAATTTCCGGTGCTCTCGGAAACTGTCTCCCAGATTCTAGAACTTCCACTTCGCTTGCTCGCTCGATCTCAGAATTTGGAGCTTCCACTTTGCTCGCTCGCTGGCTCTCAGAGTCTCAATCTTCCCGTTCAGTGGTTCGCTAGCTACCAGACACCGAAACTTCCGGTTCGGTCGCTCGCTGGCTCCCAAACTCTTGACCTTCCGGTTCGCTCGCTCGCAGGCAGTCAGAGCCTGGAGCTTCGGGTTTGCTCGCTTCCTGCTTCCCAGACTCCGGAGCTTCCGGTTCGCTTGCTCGCTGGCTCTCAGAGTCTCGAGCTTCCGCTTCGCTAGCTCGCTGGCTCTCAGAGCCTAGAGCTTCCGGTTCGCTCGCTCGCTGGCTCTTAGAGCCTAGAACTTCCGGTTCGCTCGCTCGCTGGCTCCCAGCTCTGGAGTTTCCGGTTTGCTCGCTCGCTGGCTCTCAGAGTCTCAAGCATCCGGTTCGCTCGCTCGCTGGCTCTCAGAGCCTAGAGCTTCCGTTTTTCTCGCTCGCTGGCTCTCAGAGCCAGGAGCTTCCGGTTCGGTTGCTTGCTGGCTCCCAGACTTTGGAGCTTCCGGTTTACTCGCTCGCTGGCTCTCAGAGTCTGGAATTTCTTGTTCGGTCGCTCGCTGGCTCCCGGATTCTAGAACTTCCGCTTCGCTTGCTCGCTTGCTCTCAGAACTTTGAGCTTCCGGTTCGGTAGCTTGCTGGCTCTCAGAGCCGGGAGCTTCCGGTTCCCTGGCTTGCTGGCTCCCAGACTCTGGAGCTTCAGGTTCACTCGCTCGCTGGCTCTCAGGGCCTGGAGCTTACGGTTCGCTTGCTCGTTTGCTCCCAGACTCTGGAGCTTCTGGTGCGCTCGCTCGCTGGCTCACAGAGTGTGGAGCTTCCGCTTTGCTTGCTCGCTTACTCTCAGAGCCTGGAACTTCCGGTTCGCTTGCTTGTTGGCTCCCAGAGCCTTGGAGCTTTCTGGTTCTGGTTCGGTTGCATGCTTGCTCCTAGTCTTTGAAGCTTCCGGTTTGTTCGCTCGCTGGCTGTCAGAGTGTCGAGCTTCCGAATTGCTCGCTCGCTGGCTCTCAGAGCCTGGAGCTTCCGGTTCGCTCGCTCGCTGGCTTCCAGCCTCTGGAGCTTCTAGTTCGATCGCTCGCTGGCTTTCAGAGCCGGGAGCTTCCGGTTTGCTCACTTGCTGCCTTCAGACTGGAGCTTCCGGTTCGCTCGCTCGCTCACTCTCAGAGCCGGGAGCTTCCGGTTTTCTCGCTTGCTCGCTCCCAGGCTCTGGAGCTTTCGGTTTGCTCGCTTGCTCGATCCCAGGCTCTGGAGCTTTCGGTTCACTCGCTCGATGGCTCCCAGACTCTGGAGCTTTCTGTTCGCTCTTAACAGCAGTACTAAAAAGTAAGCATTAACATTATGTGTTCGTAAGTTATGTTTCATGAATTTACATTTGTAATTGCTGAATTTCTATTAGGAAATGTGCTTCTTTTGGTCATATTGTATTCTAAGATGTTGTGGCCCTCGGCAGATGTTTTGTACATATATATATATATGCGATTAATCTACGTTAAAAATAAATCAGTCAAAGTTAGCGATCAGAATCGGGTGAAATTAGTCCGAGCAGGGTGCAGTTTATGCGAACCGTGCAAAGGTAATTTTATGAGGCATCTACTTTTTTTTTTGCCTATCAAAGCTAAAGTAGCAGGGAACGCTAAGCATATCCGGTTCATTTCGGGCGAGCGAGGCAAGAAAGTTTCGGGATGCTTGAAACTTTAGCCATTTGATCGCGCTCCATTAACAGCATTAATAAAGTGCCTAATAACCATTCAGTTCTGTGCGGGCACTATTATTCGTATCTAAATCGTACTCTAAATCCTTTCGGGCAATGTTCGAAGAGAGAAGCCACGTCTTTTTTGGCGGAGCAAGGGTAATTTGGGCAGGACAAGGTGTCGGCTGGACTAAGCTTAAGCGAGCGAGGCGACGCGTCTTGGGGTTTAGCGATTAACCGATGCATAACAATTAACCGATGCATTAACCGATGCATCGCATTTGTTAATGAGGAGAGAAGCTAATGAGTGAGAGAAGCTAAAGCGGAAAGGGGGTGGCATTTTAGCACCCAGGGGCTTTAACTTTAACTGGCTGAGGTAGAGAATCTTCTGGCTTAGTGAAACTCAAGTGAGCAGGACTACAGTTATGCTGTGTGGTGCAGAATTGGCCAACTCGACGATGCTTTTTCGCATATAGCGAAGTTGCAGCAGGTCCGGTGTAGAGCATATTTATTTAAGGCACTACCTGTCCTATGCGCCATTGGCTTCTTACCCTTGACGTTGTTCTTCGTCTTTTTCGCGTGCTTAAGTTCTCATCCTATCCCAGCGTTCAGTTGTCACAATTATTTTCCAATGTACCTACATTGCCTTGGAAGTGTTAATTCCACTCGGCTAACCATACCAATGGTTAATAAAAATAATAATTTGATTAAAATACATTTGTTAAAGTGCCACCACAGATCTCAATTTTTTCTAGGCAATTTACATTTGCTGTAAAGGAAGCATTATTGAATGCTTAGCGATAGCATGCTCAATGCACAACAAGCGTAACGTGGTTAGAGTTGACATGCACTGGGTCAGCATGCAGATAGGGTTAGTGGCTGCTGCATAATGTAGGCACGCATAAGCACACGAAGGACGTTTCACATGGACCCACTAAATGACGTCATAAATAGGTTTGGGCTTTAGTTTCTGCTTAAATGTGGTCAAGCCAGGATACATCGTAACAAAAAGAGGAAGTTTATTCGGGGAAGCCTTTGCATTCAAGGTCGTGCTGCCAGAAGTTGAAGTTAGCCTCTCTACACTTCAGGATTAAATTATATTGAAACCCTTCAAAAATTCTTGATTTTCAATATTTCCCAAAGACGACAGGTCTCTTGAGAGGCAGTGCTTAACCACTGCTGAAGCATGCCACGGTCTCACACATGGCGATACGGAGCGCTGGTGTCCATGCCGGAGCGTCTCAGACGCCCCTCCCCCAAGTTCTACCTACATTCACCTTCAGGATTGTGAGTTCACTGACGTGCACAAGAATAAGCTACAAAGTACTAATCGGGGCATTTACCAAACTGCATTCGCAGTCGACTAGCACCAATTTCACCGCGCATACTGTCCAGTCTTATCATCAAGCTCCTCACAAACACACGAAAACAGGCACGCGAACCTGGTTATATCTGCAGAGAGCTCTTACGGTGGACGGCAGCATCTCAGTACTTAGGTCGTCTGCATCTAGTCTGGTCTGCGACTTGCATAAATGAAGGACCAAAGAAAGGAATGCAAGACTAGAAACATCAGTTCGAGAGCGTGAGGCGGCTTCACCGGAAACCCGCGATCGTCGTGTCACCGAACTCAAATTCCTAAATAGAAGAGGCTTCCGCTTCTATCTCCCACATGAAAGAAAGTAAAATTAAGAGCTGCTTCTCTTAACGAAATAATCCCTCCTTCTGCCTTTCGCACGGTATCAAGTACCATACCCTAAATTAAACCGGGCAAACCCGAATCCGTAGCCTCTCTGACACGTTCCTACTCCAACTCCATTTTTGGCACTCCGTCCATGTCATTTTCTCTTTATCACCCTCTCTTTCTCGAATTTTCTTTCCCTGCCTGTCTCATTCTGCTCGTGCTTGCTGTTGCTTCAGACAAGTGCCCGCTATTTGATTGTAGTGCGACTGCCAATCGCTTATAGTCCGTAATAGTGGCCATCGCACACACCAGCTCTTCAGCCCACACAACGAGCGGCGACGCTTGTATCGGGGAGCCCATCCCCTCGTTTTACTGTTGTTTAATCTCACCGAATGTAAGCAGAACGCCCACCTTAATACAGTAGCCTCCCGCTTAAGTACGCATCCATTTAAGGACGCATCATGGTTAAGTGCGAATATTTTTCCCTAAACCCTTGGGTTCAACATTTATCAGTTCAAGGCGTCATGAATCGCCATTTGGTGCAGGTTTTGAAGTTTCTTGCGTTTGGCTTTGAGGAAAAATCTCTAATGATTCAAACCATTTCTTAAGATCGTTAGATGTGTCATCAGCTTTAATTTGAACTTAAGAGTGGAGCCGTGATGGGCATCAGGTAAGGTGGTTACTTTTAATGACCTCGATCCCGTGGTTGTCCGTTCGAATCTTGCTGTAAGCGATCCTTTATCGCCGCTGCTAGTGGTAGTGATAGCCGTCAAGGCTCTTCTGTCGCTATACAAAAAAGCTGTTAAATACGCTAGTATTTTTTGCTTAGCAGTTGACCCTCGATGTTGATAACCTGCTTATAATGTCATTCCAAACCCTGAAATACAATTCTACTTTCTAAACCGGCATTGACATTTTAAGGTTAACGTCTTCATCAACACCCATCACACTTTCAACCATTTTCATCGACTCCAGAAGCTCGTCAACAACGACATTATAAAGAGCTTTAAACTAACGGCCGCTCGTCTAACCCTAGCTCAGCGGCATGGCGTGCGGCGGCGTGGCATGAGCGGCTACAGAGTGCTTCACCTCTGTTGAAGCGCACCACGCTCTCCCAACGGCGATACTGAGTGCCGGTGCGAAATAAGTAGGTCTTCTTGCCGAGAGCGTCTCAGGCGCCAAGTTCTACGTACCTTCACATTCAGGGTTTTAAGTTCACTGGGGTGCTCAAGATTAAGCTGCAAGATACTAATTGAGGGTTTTATCGAACTGTATTCGAACTTGACTCGCACAATGTCGCCGGGCGTACAGTTCAGTCATATTATCGCGCTCCTCAATAAACACTCACGAAGACAAGCACGCGGACCTGGTCATATGTACAGAGAGCTGTTACGGTGGAAAAGAGCACCTCAGTACTTAGGTCTGCGTCTGCGTCTATGCTGGTTCGCGGCTTACATAGACGAAGGGCCAAAAAATAGGAACGCAAGACTAGCGACGTCGGTTCAAGCGTGTGGCGCCTTCAACAGACACCTTTTGGTCGTCGTGTCAAAGGACTTGAATTCTTAAATGGAAAAAGCTTCGCTTCTACTGCTCACATGGAGATAGTGAAATTGAGTGCTGTTTCTCTGAACGAAACCATATCTCCTGCCATCTGCACGATATCAGGTATCGCACAATTACAGCACACGAAGCCGAATCCCTTTGCCGAGAAAACGCTCGCTCGCACACAAAATGCTAGCCCCGCCCTCAAGCGTGGCGCTATACGAATGCATTGTGCTGCGTCCGCTATGTTTTCGTCTCGTCGCTGCTTCTGGCTCCTCCTCCTGCGTGGCCGTCGATCGCTGGAGATCGACGGCCACGCCCCCATCTCCTATGTAGCGGTTGCAACTGAGTCCCAGAAGGTAGGGCGAAGGCCTTGAGCAAGGTGTTCGTGCTTCCTTTGCAGCAAATGCAAGGCATCTATAAAGAGATTGAGTTCTCTTAGGGTGCTTTATCATTATTATTATTCCTGTTCTTATTTGGCTCGCACGAAAGGCGAGAGGCGATCATGCTCGATGACACAGCGGAGTGAGCCGTGATGGCACACTAGGTAAGGCGGTTGCTTTCACGACCTCGGTCCCGAGGTCGTGGGTTCGATTCCTACGGTGGGTGATCCTTTATCGCCACTGCAAGCGGTGGTGATAGCCGTAAAGGCTCTTCTGTCGCTATAAAAAGAGGCTATTTAATCAGCTAGGATTTTTGTAATTTTTTTTTCGGTAGGGAACTGCCGGCATTAATCGTTAGGCACGCACGCCCACGTGCCACTCGTGCGACGACACAGAGGGCTGACGAGACAATCCTCTACGACCAAGGCTTTTATGCCACGAGGCTGACAGGTGAGCCGACATAGACGAGCCGCTGAAGGTGCTCGCCGCGACCTCTGGTCAGGCCGAGGTCGTCGGCTCGAGCCCAGAAGAATACGTGAAGCGCCTGAATGAGATTTTTAAGTTTTCTTATGGGTCTAAGCTATGAATTTTATTTATTTATTTATTTTCCCTTCCCGAGCAAGCAATAGCAAGCTCAGTTAAAAAAGAAGTCACTCTGCTCCGAATGAACGAATGGTGGAAAATGACTCATGATGCGTTATAGGCAAACTCTCCCACCCCTTATTGCCAGAGTAAGACCGCTGCCTCTAGTGCAGTTATTACGTCTGCGACGACATGTCCTACATTTCTAGACAAATCCTTGTTGCGCGAAGCTGTAAATCAGCGTTTTCTCATCTGGTCGGAGCTGCTCACAGCTCCGTGCACATTTACGCGAGGAAATGTAGCGGCGAGTGCATTCACTAAGGAGATTACTGGCGTTATTGGGGAAGATCTCTTGAGCGTATCCGCAGTCGCACGGAGCTAAGAGAACAAACTAGACAGCTCTGCAGTAAAGCTCAGTTCGAGAGAACCACTATTTGATGGAGCTCACTGATGTTAGGTCGGCAGCGTCAATGTAGCTGAATTCCACGAGGATTGCAATTACACGTGAAGGCGAACGTGCAGAAAGTCGTGTATAAGCCAAGTCGATGTTCACATGACCAGTGCCAGTGACGGAGCCAAGATTTTTATCTAGGAGGGCAAGATATCAGAAATCTTGATGCAGGGGCAAAGGTCAGCAAGATTGTCACATAGTCATAGGAGAGACTAGATCTGCAATAATTAAAATATTATAACAAAATATCACAATACTTACTCGACACGAACTGTAACTGTCAGCAGTAACTCATTGACTGGTATAAAAGCATAATTTCTCCGTTGGTGACGGTCACTAAGCGTGAGAATAGATGTCCGTGCAGCTCTCTAAAAGGGAAGGGGAACAAATGCCCCCGCCCCCACAGCCGCTGACCGTTGTCGTCATAGGTTGACCCGTTGCTAAGCTTGCCTATCATCAAATACCCATTCATCGCGACGACGTCCCTCAAACCACCGTAATCGCGCCGTACGAGCTGTTTCAGCTCAAGTGAACGAGTTTCAGCCTTAGGAATGCTGCCCAGACCTTTTAGCATTTCATTGACCATGTCACCCGAGGACTTGATTTCTGTTTTCCATTCTTAAACGAACTTTAAATTGCGTCCGTCAGCGAAACTGAACATGCCGCCCACCTGGAAGCAATCTTCCATCTCCTCGAGGAATATGGGGTAATCATCACCCTTATAAGTTCACCTTCGGTTTCTATCAGTAGACTACATCGGACAACATATATTTCCATTCAATTTCTACCGCCCCAATTCATCCCGAGCTGTGCTAGCTTGCTGGCACCGCTCTATGCACTATTCCCGGCCGGCGAAAAAGCCGACACCGACAGGTTACCGAGAATTGCGTCGCCGATGTACTTTCACGAACTAACGCTCGATTACAGCGAATGTGCTGCCGCACAAGAGCCTGAAATTCTTGTTTCACCAACTACTTCCGTACACTTTCAACCGGTCCCAATACCGATGTCGCAAGGAACCATTTTATGTAACAGCTCTACCGGCTACGATCGCCCATACGAGCCGGCCGCCTTTGGTCGTCAAATCTTAAACAAACTGCACGAACTCGCACACTCCGGAATACGCGCTTCACAGCGCCTGATCATATCGCGTTTCCTGTGGCCTACTGTGAATTCAGACGTTAGTTCCCGGGCCCGACTCTGCATCGCTTGCCAACGCACAAAGGCAGCTCGATACACTTCGACGCTAGTCGGGCAGTTTCCCACCCAGTCACGCCGATTCAGCCATGATCACGTCGACCTCGTCGGGCGGCCACCTCACTCCGACGGCGCTACATATTTACTTACGGTCGTCGACCGTTTCACACGCTGGCCTGAAGCGCTTCCTCTGAACGACATTTCCGCGTCCACCATCACACAAGCATTTGTCGACGGCTGGATATCGCGGTACGGCGTCCCCGCTTTGCTGACTTCTGACTGCGGAGGACAATCCAAGTCGTTCCTGTGGCTTGAACGCATGAAGGCTATGGGAATACGGCATATTTGTACCACCTCTTACCACCCGGCCGCTAACGGCATGGTAGAGCGCCTTCGCCCACAGCTCAAGGCAGCACTCATGGCAAGTAGCCCGACGCATTCAGGGCGAAAGGCGCTGCCCCTAGTGCTCCTTGGAATCGGCACTGCTGAAAAGCGTGACATCGGCCACTCATCGGCCGATGCAGTGCAGGTGCAAAGTGCAAGTGCAAAGGGAGACCCTGCGCCTGCCCGGTGACTTCTTCAGTGCCCTTTTCCCGAGGCGCCGGCCGACGGCTCGGACGTCGCCCTATTTGTCACGACGCTCATCGACCACATTCACCACATTCACAGCCTCCGAGCTGTACTGCTCCGAGATTCGGCCATTCGCCCATCGCACGTTACCGACGACCTGCGGCATTGCACCAACGTCTTTGTGCGCCGAAACGCAGCAGCGAGAACACAGCTTCAGCCACCCTACGGCAGCAAGCCATACGTTGTGCTCGAACAGGCGGAAAAACATTTTTCCGCCGACGTCGCCGGACACGGAATGGATATTTCAATCGACCGGCTGAAACGCGCTACGTCGAGGATACATCCAAATTGAACAGGCGACAAGCACAAACTCAGCATCGCAGGAATCTCCATTTTCTGCACGTTTTCCTAGGACATCACCCAGGCCTACTTCAGAGCATTCACTTTTGTCGGACCAGCCCAATCCAGCAGTTTTGCCTCGGGCGCCCGAACAGCGGCCCGGGCGCCACGTAGACTTTCCCACCCGCTTTGCTGTTTATATCGTTGAATGTCATCACGTTCCTCCCCGCGCTAGAGAGCGGCCTCGGGCGACTCCTAGCGTGGTGTGGACTTTTACTTGATTTCTCCGTAATACCTTCGAGTATTGCGCTGCTATCTTCGCTGTGACTATTTATGAGCTGTCCTCGGATATGCTACACAAAACAGGACCTGCTTAGCATAAGGTGCGATGTCGCCATTAGTTGATACCAACCGGCGGACCTTCTCTGGCGGGTCAGTGAGAACCTTCCTGCATCCTGCGTTCGCCCTATCAACAGCATGGCTATAAAACCTACGACTCGTAAGTTTAAAGCGCTGAATAGTACTCGTTGCGGTAGTAGCCCACATAGTAACACCCACATGGTCTTTATGACTTTGTGGAGTCACAGACGGAGATACATCACCTTACATTACATTGGCTCAATCCGTGATGGGTTTGTGGGCGTGGCATCGCCACCCTGTCGTCCCGCCCTTCTCTGACCAGGGCAGAAGTGCACCAACGCCTCTGCGGCCGGGTCCTCCCCGCTGATTGGTTGGAGGCATTAGCGAATGGTCACGCCGGCTTGTGATCCCACCCCCGCCGGTTACCCTGAGGTCAACTCGGCCGCAGGAGGACGTGTCGTCCGTCTCCGGCTCCCAGGCGTGCACTGCTGCACGTGGTGAGAAAGGAGCCTCGCGATTTCATCTCGTTAATTACATATCGTGGAGAGGCACGTGGCTTCGTTTACTATCGGCGTGCGCCGCACTGCATACGAGCCCGTCAACCTTTCGAGCGAGTGACAGGCCTAAGCCGACGCCCCTCACAACCATAGCCCTTTTCCGGTCGAGAACAGCGGACCCACTTTTGGGTACGCTCAGCTGTTCATCCGCGTGGTGGTGACTCAAGCCCGGTTACTCGTTCTGTTATAAACGGCGCCTATCTGAGTCGTCTTTTGCTGTGCGCGACTGATCGCATAAATCAAGCAGTGGTGACGAGAATGAAGATCGGAAAACACGCTGTGTGGAATACGGAAGGATCTCAGACTAGGCTCCTGACATAGAGCGCTCTAACGTGTGTTCTTGTTCGTTGCAGAATTCTTCCGAAAACCGAAGTTCTTGCGAACATCGTATACGGAAACGATACAGCTAAGACCTGTTTAAAGTTATTCTGATTGTTTTTTGACCGTAGCGCGTAAGAAATTACGTGCCTACGGACATCTAAACGCTTTTCGCTTCGGGCTGCTGGGTCTCCCACGCCGGCGGCTGCATTAGCTACGCCGGCGGCTAGTAACCTACTTGTTAGTTATGGTCGTCAGCAGCTGCTATCGCTTCGTCATCGTATATCAAATGCATTCCTAGATATTAATGTTGTTGCTAAGATTCATGAACTATGCATTATTAAAAGGAAAGCACCCCGTAGCCACCGCGGTGGCCGGAACCGCAAGCTTAGACGCTGCTCGTTTGGTATTCCTAGCGTTGTCTCGAACCGCTTAGCACGCTCCCCCGCATGCGTCACTGTAAATCTCTCAAACTTAGTGGTCATCAGGCCTGTTGGAACCCAATCGGCCAGACTTAACGCTTGCCTTTGGAATCCTCGCTCAATGTGCAATAAACCTCTAGTAATAAACGACCTTATTTCTGAAAATGGTATCGACCTGCTCGCCCTAACTGAAACTTGGCTGAAATCGATAAACTGCCCGACAATTAAAGACGCTACTCCATCTGGTTTCACGTTCTTTCACACCCCTAGATCAATCAAAACTGGAGGTGGAGTTGCTATGATCGTGCGCTCGAAATTCAACTTCAAGCCATTTGCGGTACCCTCGAAGCAGTCTTTTGAATCAATTGTCCTGGTCTCACCCGAAAACAAGCTACCGATAGTGGCAGTAGTCTATCGCCCACCAGGTACCTAATTCTCCTTTATCTCAGATTTCTCCGATCTCATTTCGATTCTGTGTGCAAGAAATCGATCCTTCCTCGTTATGGGTGATTTCAACGTTCACTTTGATAACTTATCTGACGCTTTCAGCACCGAATTTCGTACATTGACAGACTCATTATCTCTTGTGGCTCATGTGCATGGCCCTACCCACATCAAAGGTCACACACTCGACCAAATTTTCTCATACAACTGCACTTTGTCATCACCAGTTATCACCAAATCCTGCTTATCTGACCACATGCAGATCTCATTCAATCTACAGTGTGTGCCCACATTCTCCTCTAAAATAACCTGTGAATCGCGAAACCTCACGACCCTTGACATCGATGCTGTCCGTGTGAGCATATCTGCTTCACCTTTGCTGCTCAGTCCTCCCTCCGATCTGTCATCACTGGTAGATTGCTACAACACGACACTAGCTGACACGCTCGACGAGTTTGCACCTTTGACAAAGCGCACTGTGCGCCCCCGCCCAGACGGCCTATGGTTTACCACAGACATTAAACTAGCCAAGTCTAATAAACGAAAGCTTGAAAAGGCATACAAAAGATCCGGACTAACTGTCCATCGACAGGCATATAAAGACTACTGTAGGTCGTACCAATCGATCCTAGCAAAGGCTAAGTCTAGCTTCTATAGAAACATTGTTGAATCACAGATGCACAATCCAAAAATGCTGATGTCGACAATAAACCATCTCCTCAACCGTTCCCAGGTTAGCTCCTTACCAGACGATCCTTGTGATGATCTAGCCGATCGCTTCTCTCGATTCTTTGTGCAGAAGATAGACAAAATCAGGGAATCCATCCCTGCGATGACAACCTTCCCACTAGAATGCTGTTCCTCGGTTCCTGGCTGCGCCTCAATGTCTGCATTTAAACAGGTCACCAGTGATATAGTCCTAAAGCTCGTATCTCAATCAAAGAAGACAACAAGTCCACTGGACCCTATTCCCACTGTCCTGCTCCTACGTTGCATTGATCTGCTGCTGCCATGCATAACCAACATCATTAATATGTCATTAGCCTCAGGTCAGGTCCCAGCACCTTTCAAAAAAGCTGTAGTCAGGCCACTTCTCAAGAAAGCTACACTAGACCAAGAGAACTTAAGCAACTACCGTCCAGTTTCCCTTCTACCATTCCTATCAAAGACACTGGAACGGGTCGTGGCAGACCAGCTGAACTCGTATATCGAAACCTCACACCTTGCTAGTAAGTTCCAGTCTGGCTTTAGAGCTAATCACTCCACAGAGTCAGCATTGCTTCGGGTATACAACGACCTACTTAGGAATGCAGACATGGGTAGAGTGTCTCTTCTTGTTTTGCTCGATCTTTCGGCAGCTTTTGATACCATCGATCACAAAGTACATCTAGAGCGCCTCTCATCTCGCCTGGGCATCACTGGCACTGCTCTGCAGTGGTTCAGGTCCTATCTCAGTGGGAGACTCCAGAGTGTTGACGTGAATGGACAAAGATCATCTCTGAAGTACCTCTAAAATATGGAGTACCTCAGGGCTCTGTGCTAGGTCCGGTCCTTTTCACCGTTTATACTCTCCCTCTCGCTGATGTGATTGCCAAGCACAATCTAGGCTTTCACTTCTATGCGGATGACACTCAGTTGTACCTTAGCTTTGATCCCTCCCAGCCTTCGAGCACCTCAAATTCTCTCAACTCACTTGCTGCATGCATTGATGAGATCCGATCATGGATGGCAGCAAATTTTCTAAAACTAAACGATGATAAAACTAACTTACTAGTTATGGGCAAACCTAGTGTTATTCAGAAATTGGAAAGGCTGACTTTCAAAATTGGCTCTGCCAGCATATCTCCAGTTGCATCAGCTCGAAATCTAGGTGTCATATTCCAAAGCGACCTCTCATTAGACGACCACATCAGCTCCACAGTCAAATCAGCCTATTTTCAGCTTCATAACATTGCTAAAATTAGGGCTTGTTTAGATAAGGATACCACGTCCAAGTTGGTCCATGCATTCGTGACATCTCGTCTCGACTTCTGCAACTCACTGCTTACTGGCCTACCAGCATGTGCGATCAGGCGATTGCAGCTGGTGCAAAACTCTGCAGCTAGGCTTGTCTGTCGTGAGCGTCGCAGTTGCCACATTACTCCACTTCTCGCCCACCTGCACTGGTTACCAGTCAAGCAACGGATTGACTTCAAGGTTTTGTTGCTCACTTTTAGGTCTCTTCATTCTATGGCTCCAGCCTATCTTTCAGATATACTACCCCATCAGGCAAAGCATCGTACCACTCGCTTTTCGGAATCCAACAGTCTAGAAATACCTCGTACAAACCTTAAATCCTTTGGAGACCGTGCATTTAGCTCGTATGCTCCCACAGCCTGGAACTCCCTCCCGACCTGCATCAGAACATCCCCTGACCTGACCACATTTAAAAGAAACTTAAAAACATACCTATTTAGGACAGCATTTAGTGGGTCCTTGTGATTCGTCCTCGATGTGCTTATGCGTGCTGACACTGTTCATGCTGCCACTAACCACATTTGCATGCTGACCCAGTGCATGTAACCCCTAACCATGTTATTCATTTTGTTTGTTTTTCAAGCATGATTTTACTTACTATTCTATTGCGTATCACTTTGCAGCAATTGTAAAGCGCCTAGAAAGAGATTAAGTTCTCTGAGGCCGCTTTATCAAGTGCAATATTATTATTATTATTAGGCTACGGTTGCTGAGAGGATGTGCCGGGAGAAACGTATTTCAAGAGTCCCGACGAAAGGCAATGCTCGTAAGCATCCTTCCCGGTAAGTGGTATTCTAAACTAAGAGATTAAATTAGCGCCGCCGCGTAAACTAGAGGACCTCTAGCTAGCCTCTCTTGCATTTGCATTATCATATTTTGCATTTGCGTATTGTGGAGATTATTTATTATGGGTTTGGCTCTGTAAATGCTTTATGACTCGCTACAGTAACCGGGTTATCACAAGGAAGAGTATTAACTTAGGTAGAGTCTATTTGTTTGGTCAACTTGATGTTCCTTCAGGTTTTCTACCCCTTTGGAAAAGAATTTTTTTCTGGAGCACATGTCAGCTCACTTAAACGTCACTGACGCAGACAGCACCAAAGTGGTTTAGATCATTTCTCAGTGGGATATTATAGGGCGTGCATGCAGTACATGTCAACTTTCTATGGGTCATCCACATAGCCTTTTAAGTGTGCGGCATCCTAAGGATCTTTACCAGAACCCTTTTTGCATTCAAATTTAAACTTATTGTGCTTCAAATTTAAACAATTCAAATTAAAAATTAAAAATCACTTTTTTCACACCGTATGTTACGTATCTGGCCACGGATGTAGCTCTCATAGGTTACTATGCACAGGTTTAGTTACTGATATGACTCATGCTCTGTGTGCAGAAGTGTCACTATCGTTTCAAATGGTTGCCTCTATTTGTTGTCGCTCTTTAGTTTTGTACCAAATGAAGTCATGGTATTAAAT
>WPIO01000188.1:370000-475139 GCA_009760855.2 Cristatella mucedo | reverse complement strand
TTTTTCCATCTCATTAGTAAATAGTTCGTGTTTATCTTGAGATATTTTATGAAACTTTCTAATTTGACTTTCACCAAACTTCTCATTTTTTTTTACCTTAAAAAATTTCTATACTTTCAGTTAAACAACTAACAAATGTGTCATGCCCCATAGGTTTAGTTAAAACTGCTTTTGTTACTCCTTTTGCGGCAGCTTTTCTTTCAGCATCAACGATACCCACAGAGTATAGTTTTGGTCTTAAAGCACAAACTTCTGAAATTACTTTTCCTTCTGCTTCATCCTTAAATTTACCGATTGTATCATCATCAAAATAATTAGGCATTGCTTTCATATCATCGTAAAGATTAGGTGTTTCAACGTTCATAATTAAAGAATCAGTATCAGTATAGATTAAGCTAACCTTGTCTCCATATTTCTGCTTTATAACATCGTAATAAAACTTTTGCATATGTAACTTTGATAAATCTAGAATTGCACTACCGATGAATATTGGTTTACTTAATTTTGTTTTCCATTGATTCATTTTAAAAATTGTCAAATATTCTCCAAAGTCTCTAAAGTTAACCATATTAGGATCGCTTATTCTTTTATTGAATTTCTTTTTTCCTGCTTCATCAATAGTACTAACTAAATAAGTTTTAACTCTTTTTTCAACATCTTCACAGGTTTTACCATATAATGAATTTATTATAAGTTTCCAAAGGTTTCTTAAAAACTTTTTAGTTGAATTTAATGCTTTCATTTCAGCACACATTTCAATATAAGGTTTAAGCCATCTATATTGATTAAACTTAAAAACTTTTTTTACAACACAAACCATTCCATGTGTTAAACAGAATTTTAAATATCTATAATGTAGAAGATAATCCTTTTTTGGTTTAAATTCACATATTAACTTTGGAATATTACTTGCTCCTGTTTTGAACTTATTTTGAAAACTTGAATATTCACTACAATGAACAACTCTATTAGAAGCACATAATGGATATTCGTTGTGTAAATCATGGTAACACTCTTTAGTTTTTGGATCGTATTCAATATCAACAACAAAGAAGTAACCAGTATCTGATTCGTCCTCTAACTTAAGAATTCTATCAATATCCCACCCTTCATTTGAAATTTCAACAATGTTTCCTTGTGGAAGAAGTTCCATCATTGCATAAGGATAAAGACTTGTTGCGTCTTGGTAAGTTATCCATGTGATTGGTTTATCCTTATCATAATCAGGGGCTAGTGGATTATTTGCCTTAACAAGTCTACTGCTAACCTGACATATTCCTCCACGAATAGATTTTTTTAACATGTCATAATTCTCTATATCAGACACTAACTCAATCTTTACTCCTGAAAACCAGAATACTGCATTCCATGAGAAGTTTGGTGTTGTTACAAAGTTTGCAGGATCTAATTTTAGTTTTGATACCAATCCTTTTCTAAAACTTTTGAAACAATCAGCAAGTAATAAAACGTCTGTTTGAAGATATAAATTATGATATTCTAACATATTTTTACAATCAAACTCTTTCCAAACATCATTTGCTTTTTTATAACTTTTATTGGATATACCAGTCATGTAAGCACTTGAATAAAAATCATCTTTACTTGGAAGAGATGAAGTGAAAAACTTCTCAAACGAATCCATGAACTCGTAAGGATATTCTCCTTTAGTTGCTAGCATATTAAGGTTTTTATTTGGATAAAATTCACTTAAAACTTTGTTAGAAATTGGAAAACAATCAATAGTTTTACCCATTGTTGGTGCGATAAAATTTAATGAACCAAGCATAAATTGTGCACTATCCTTAAAAACAATATCTTTAACCCTTAACATCATATACTGTGCTTCAACACTAAAATTTTCAAGAGCTTTAACAATTATATGTGAGTCATATCCTCTAAAGTTGTAAAATATAACCGGAAGTTGCCATCTTCTAAAGTTAATTTTCAGCTGTTAAGTTGCAAATATGATGTGCTGGACCTCTATATTTATTTGGTAGATGACAGTGATCGTGAACTTTTCTGAAATCACTTACTTTTGAATTGAATGGCTCTTTACACATCCAACAGAATAAAGCATTTTCATATTCATCATATTCACTTTCAGTTAAACTATCTATTTTACTTTCTCCACTATGTTCAATTAATGTGCTTTTCAAAAAATTTGATAATTCAAATAATCTTCGAAGAAACTTAACAACACAATCAGATCCAACATTAATAAACCTATCAAAAACTTCCCCTTCCAATAAACTATGATAAAAGCAGCTGAACATGGTGTGTGTTGAAGAATGTTCTTGTTTTTCAATTATACACTCAAAATCAGCATAACAAACATATGGGCATGTATTAAGATGTTTGAAAGAATCAAACTTAATAAACTTACTATCACCATGTGGCATTAAATAAACAGTATTTCCAGAGTTCATACTTTCACATATTTCTATATGATTAGCTACTTGTTTTTTATCAAAGAATCTATTTAAGCATCTATGGCAATAATACTGTCTTCCTCCAGAGTTTGGTGGTCTACATAATGAATTAAAATTACTAATCAACATATAATGTCCTTTTTTACCTTTAACAACTAGCAAAAGATTTACATGTCTACCTTCTTTTTCATCTGATTTTTTTACAACTCTCAGTGGCGAAACCCTTGATTCTTTATACCCACATGAGTAAACATTTATACTAACATTCATTGCTTTCTCTAATTTATTAATGTCTTTAACCATTAAAGGCCATTCAATCTCATTAAGAAGATTATAGTGATTATTAGCTAATATTGTATTTAAGTCGTTTATTTTCCACTTATTTCTTTCTACTGGGTTTGGAGATCTTAAAACACACCACAAAGCGCAAAACTCATCACTAAGATTTTTTAAATTAATTACACACTTTTTCTTAACAAGATATTCAGGTGTTTAATGTACGTGCCACCGCTTAGAGGTATGTATTTAGAAATAACAAAAGAGAATGAATGATAACCAATAAATAACCATCCAGAACCAACATTTCTTTCTACTAACATCTCAGAATTAGTTCCTAAAGAAAGCACTACTTTTTCATATATTGAGTTAGATGATTCACGATCCATCATTAACATTCATTTAGATTGTGCTCCTTTTCTTTCTATGTCTCTATTATTAAACATTCTCATGTCGAATGATATTTTAAAATGAACTCTAACAAACCTCCATGAACTTCTAACTCTGTTAAGTAATTCATTTGTTTGATATCTAAGAGACTCTTTAAGTGACTCAAAGTCTGCATATGTTCTTTTTGTTTTATAAGAAAAAGTTAAAGTATTTCCATTAGCAGAAACAACAGGTTCTATGAAACCAACTTTGTTTACTCTTCCTTTTTTCCAACATATTTTCTTCTTGATGGTTTGAAATCAATGTTCATTAACCTTCTAGATTCAAAAGGGAAAGAATTTCTTTGACTTATTCGAGAAGACATTTGCTATATAAGGTAAAAATATTCATGCTAATTAATATCAATTTGAATTTAGTGATGATAGAATTTTTCCTTTTACGATATCGGGAAATTTTTTGACAACCGATGGTGGAACCGAGGTTGGAGAAAAATTTGACGATGTCGTAACAGGGAAAATTCCTATCATCAGGGGGGAATCGGTCCGTCACTGAGAGCAACTCGGGTCGTGTCACCCCTGGTCACCGACAGTCTGTGACAATAATGTTCCAGCGTCTTTGACTGAAGCGGCAACAGGGACAGTGGGTAAAAGGCTGGCTTGCTCTCACGGTCTAGCGTCCGAATCTTAATCATCGTCTAAAAACTGCCTCTTTAGAGAATGCTGGGACAAAGCCGGAGGCTAAGGGCGTGTTTACTATGTTAGTTATGCAGTAAATTAAGGATCTTAGGAGAGTAGTGGGCACAGAGGGATAGCAGTCTTCCTAGAGTGGAGCTTGAATCACGAAATTAAGTGAGCAGCTTTTGGCTTGGAGGCGGACGTTGAGGTAGAGTAAGGAACTAAGATTGACCGGAGGGTGTTACAGTCGGTTGGTTTTTCGAATCCGGTCTAGCTGAAATTCAAGCTAGAAAAACCAGTAGATTGCTGCAAGCTTCGCTAGGTACACAGTGCTTACCTGGGAGAGTTCAAGCAGTAGTGACCTTCACAATCTATCTTTTGGATTGTGTACCTGTGATTCCATCTTGTTCTCATAGGAGCTTGACTTTTCATTAGGTGGATTGATACAACCTTTAATGGTAATCGTATGTCAGTCGATGGATAGTCATTCTGATCTTCTGCTTTTACATGCTCGGCCTTAGTTGTCCTAGCTAGTTTAATGCCTGAAGTAAAACCTAGTCAAGAAGACCAAGGGCATACATTGCTCTTAGTCAGACTAGCAAACTGGGCCAGAATGTCAGCGAGTGTAGCATTGCAGCATTACACCAGAGATAACAAGTCGGATGGAGGATTGGGCATAAAGAGTAGGGATATTTTTCACAAACAGCTTCACTATCAAGGTTATTAAGGTATCACATTTAACAATTAACTTTTCACTGTAGAGGTGAATTTCAACTTAGAATGAGTCGCTCTACTAGTTGTGGATGTTGTGGATATCGTTGCAGCTTTTGATTTCCTCAGATCTCCAAATCGTTCTGGGGATCTTTACCCAGACATTGATGACCAAGGTCGTGGGCTCGAGCCCTGTGGCATATGCGAAGCACCTGGATAGAGATCAAGTTCTCGTAGGGCACTAGCCAACTGAATTACACAAAAAAACACACTTACACACATACAAACACGCACGCACGCACACGCACAGGCGCTCGTCCACGACAAGCGCACACAAGCACACATATATGCACTTGATCCCCACAATCTTTGCTCTGTCTGAGCATTTTGTGTTTGGTGTACCTGCATGTTCTGAAACACAGATTCAAGACATGAACATGCTCGAACATATTACTTTGTTCGAGCACGACACATATTTATTAAGGCACAACAAGTAACCGATGGGCAACAGATCATGCAAAGCCACTAGAACGTAGGCTTGGTCAAGGTAACTAGGGTTTATTTGGGCAGATTGTCCAGATTGCACGCTGGCACAGTAGCATTGAGCGACCGCGGGGACAGCAACACAAATGGCTGAGCAATAAAGGTCGTAGAAAGGAGCAGAGCCGGTATATGCTCACACCAAGCAACAGTATATACAAACTGCATAACACGTAAAGGCAACCCAAGGCTGACTTAGCATCCGGCGGAATCACTCTGCAATAAATGCAGAAACCTCAAATAGTGCGGCAGAATGTCGCCGGCCCAGGCCCGGCATCTACATGTTGCATCGTGCCCAAACCAAAGGAAGAAGAGGTGAAGCACGGTATCACAGCATCGAAGGGTACAGGCAAGGTGCGACGTCTTGCATTCGTATCAAGTCCTCTGTCAAAATCCTCAGCAATCGTTGCCTGTGAGATCAGGACAATATATTCCAGGGTCTGTAGCAGTGGCAGCTGCTGCCGAAAGCTCGGAAGTCGCAAAAAAGCTGGGCTGGCAGAAAATGGCAGGCAGGAGTCGTGTCAGCATCGGTGCATTGACAAGCCACACAATGAAGCCCGTGGGTGTGACGAACGATCATGACGTCGAGGTCACAGCTACTGCAAGCAGCACGGCTTCTCCTTTGGTATTGGTAAGGCATGGACAGCCTTCTCTAGCTCCTGGTCGCTCTCCAACCTTAAATAGCGACAAACAGAAGTAGTGCACACGCCTGAACTACTGGCAAGGATCGAGTTCTGCTTTGTCCATTCCCTCTCTGCGCATGCTCTACTCCGGGCGACGAGCCAACATAGGCAGACGTCGAGTTATAGCGAGGAGTGGGCAGGGGGACACATGTCCCCGGGGCACCAAAGTCACAGGGGGCGCCAAAAGCAAAGTGGATTGCGCATATTTTAAAAAAATGGAAATTCTCAAGTGAGAATACCAATCTTGATTTCAAGAAAGTCCTTGTTTCAATGGACTCGACTATTGCTGGCTGAGCTATTTAAGCACGTTTACAAACTTAGACCAAGCTGTAGCTTAGACCAAGCTTGATGCTCTGGCTACAGAAAAGGGACAACACGGAAACACAGAGGGGCCTCTAACCACCATATATTCGACTGACGCTCACAATGCAACAAGCACACGGCCCTTCACCCCTCCGCCCGGGATCCAACTGCCCTTCCCGCTTGCTTGCTCCATAATGCCTGCAACAGGCAGCTGCGTCGGGTCAAGGGCGAGCCGGGCCTGCTATGCTCGTCAATGGCAAGCCAGCTTGCTACGGCAGAGCACCGACACTCTATTAGACGACACAAGCTAGGCTTACTTAACTGACTGTGATACGACAACGCAGCAGTCACGTCTGGCCACTTGTCAGGTGTCCAAAAGTGTATACTGTCCAGAAATAAGAAGGCAATTTTTGCAAGCTATGATAACCTCAGCTTGAACCTTGCAGGAGTTTATGCTGCAAGTCAAGATTCTATTGTCATTACCTTTTTGGAACAATAGAGAGCACCTAATAATTCTTTTCAAGATCAGCTCTGAGGTAGAAAGAGCTGAAGGAAGTCTTAGCCGTCACTATCAAACGTGACTTCAAATGCAAAAAATTGTAGTGAAAGAGTAGAGGCTGCATTGTAGGTCTTTTGGAGCAACTATCTGAGGACGCAAGTGGAACACTTGAAACAAGAAGTAAAGCTGGCAATCTCCTACATTGTATTTTGAACTTCCACTTTTCGGCCCTGTTGTCATTTTTGCACATCATCTTAAGGAACATTGAGAAGAGACTGCAGGATCCCAAGATGAACTTCAAAGACGCCTCTTGTGGTGTTCACTCTCTTAATATCAAGTTGTCAAGAGTTCAAGAAAATCTGTGCCAAGCATCGAAACTAGATGCCAAAACGAGATGTGAAATGCGAGGAGTTACAGTTGAAAGAAGGACACAGATGCCTGGAGAACTGCCTCAAGATGTTGGTCTCATGACAGAGGAGATTTCAACAACAATAAAGGACAGCATAGACTATTTCCGACAAGAAACTACCACTAGATTTTCCCAGTTCACAGATCTTAATGCTAAATTTGGTTCCTTGTTAGAAGTTGAGAAGCGTGTGTTAAAGACGCTTGACCGGACCAAACTCTGCCAGCAATGTTTTTAACTTGGAGGTTTCAATTGTTCAGACATTGATGAAGCAGAGCTGTACAAAATATGTGACTTAAAAAAGTGCAGCTCGACGTCAAACTCACAGAAACTCGCAAATCCACTCCCTAAGGACGATGGGGCGCTACGGTCCGTAGGGAGATTCCAGCCCGTTCAACACAGTATCCGGTGACGAATACATGGATGGATCGAATGCATACGCGGTGAAACAAGCAACACGCGTGCGTGAGCGCTTCAAGAAACAGCAGAGAAAAGGCAGAAGAGCCTCAAAGAAAACCGCACGAGCTTTTTGCCACACATCACGAATCGGCACTAAAGACACCACTAGAACTCGTGTCTTTCATAATAATAATAATAATAATGCACTTGATAAAGCGCCCTCAGAGAACTCAATCTCTTTCTAGGTGCTTCACATTTGCTGCAAAGGAAACATGATCGAACTGTGAGTTGTATCATGCTTAATAAACAACATGAATAACATGGTTAGGGGTGACATGCACAGGGTCAGCATGCACGTGTGGTTAGTGGCAGCATGCACAGTGTCAGCACGCATACGCTCATTGTCAGTAATGGAAAAGATGTATTTACTAATGTGACATTTGCCTTGCAAGTTCTTCTCATCCATTGCTGTATCAGCAGCCGGTTCTGAATGTTCTCTTAACAAGCTCAATAGTAATAATAAGATTATTATTACACTTATTATAGCACCCTGAGATAACTAAATCTCTTTCTAGGCACTTCATATTTGCTGCAAATGAAGCATGGTCGAATGGTTAATGGTAAGTATGCTCAAATTTCAAAAGCTTCATTCAGAAGACTGCCTCTACAGCTAGCCATCACATCCGATCCCTATTCAAGATTAGAAGCTGTCTCCCACAGTGGCTTGTAAAAAATTTAACTAGCTCTTTAGTTCTGTCTCGGCTTGATTATTGTAATTCCCTTTTGGCTGGGCTGCCAAAGAAAGCTATTATGACACTACAACGGACTATGAATATGGCTGCAAGGCTGGTCTTCAAGTCCCAGCGGTTTGAGCACGTGTCACCTCTGCTGAAAGAGCTAGGATGGTTGCCAGTTGAGCAAAGGATACAGAGCAAAGTTCTTACGCTGACCCACAAGGCCCGCCACGGCTTGGCTCCTTCGTACCTAGATGAACTGCTGCATCACTTTCAGCCTGTTCGTGCCCTCAGGTCCTGTGTGGACAATAAATTAGCTGTTCCATTCCTCCGCTTAAAGACAGTTGGCGACAGAAGCTTTAGCTCTGCAGGTCCTAGACTGTGGAACTCGCTTCCACAATTCTTACGCAACGACATCTACTCTCCAACTGCCGACTATGGCACATCTTTTTCAGCGGTCCTGAACTGCTACTTCTATGCTACTCACTACCTCAACTGCTCTCCTAACTCTGCTATGCTTCCCACTTTCTCTTTGTTGCGTGAGACGAAGTCTGTTGGCTACCGAATACGTACCGAAAGCAGCTTAGGCTGTGAGTGCGCTATGCAAAACTCTCCTTCGTAACACCCACATGGTCTTTTTGACTTTGTGGAGTTACTGACGGAGATACATTACATTACATTACATTACATTACATCAATGAAAAAGCACAACGTGGTTAGAGGTAACATGCACAGGGTCAGCATGCAAATATGGTTTGTGGCACCATGCACAGTTTCAGCATGCATAAGCAAGTAAAGGACGAATCGATCCACAAATTGCAGTCATAAATTGATGCGTTTTTGGTTTCTTTTTAAATGTGGTTAAGTCTGGGATATCCTGATGCAGTTGGGAGTGAGTTCCAGGCTTTGAGAGCATACAAACTAAAGGCACGGTCTCCAAAGTATTTGAGGTTCGTACGAGGTATAGGTAAACGATTAGACTCCAAAAAGCAGGTGGTACAATCCCTGGTAGGGGAGTAGATCTTATAGGTAGGCTAGAGCCAAAAAATAAAGGGAGCCTAAAAGTGAGTGACAGAACTTTAAAGTCGACGCGTTGCTTGACTGGGAGCCAGTGCAGGTCTGCGAAAAGTGTTGCGGTGTAGCAACTTCGATGCTCACGAGAGACAAGCCGGGATGTTTCTAACCTGGTGTAAGCAGCTGATTGCATCGGCCGGTAGACCAGCAAGCAATGAGCTACAGAAGTCAAGACGAGATGTCACAAATGCATGGACCAATAGAGATGTAGTATCCCTATCTAAACAAACCCGAATTTTAGCAATTAGCTTTCGGTATGCAGAGTTGCTAAAATACTTAATCTAAGGCAAAAAATAATGTGAGAAGCAAGACTGAATCAGGAGGACAGATAAGTAAGTGAGTACCAATAAAGTAGCAGCTCGGGATGGAAGGAAAGGATGTGCCAGCATCGGCAGCACGAGGGAAGACGTCATGTCGAAAGAATTGTGGAAGTTAGTTAACATAGTCCTGGACCAGCAGAGCAAAAGCTTCTGAAGCCAACGGTCTTTACGCAAAGGAATGAAATAGCTAATTTACTGTCGGCGGAGGACATGAGGTCATGAGACTGAAGTTGGCAAAGCATTTCAGCAAGGCATGCCGGGAGTATAGCCACGACAGGCCTTTTGGGTAGGAGAGCGTGTGCATAGTGTTGAAGATCGCAGCAGCGCCTAGCAACAATGGTAATTGCTAGCATCAATAACTAATTACAACACTCTGATCAGAGAGGGAAACATCGGAAAAGATCCTGGGTGAAAGGCTGCAATGTGCAGATAGCCCTGAGAAAACACCAAAACAAAGCCGGTAGAGACGTCTACAAAGAGATGTCATCAGACAGAACATCACGATCGAAGCGGCGACAGCTGCTTTCGTTAAATGGAGGCGTGTGGTCCAAGTGCAGCTGCTGGTTCGGTGCCTGCTGCACGTAGCATTTGCCCTCTCTCGCTCACCTGCCTCCGGAGACCAGCCACGTTTGAGCGCAACCCACGAGCAGACATGGTGGCAGAGGAAACTTTACATCTGCATGCCCCAGCAGGCGAAGGGGCACCCCCACACAGCCACGACACTCACGCGTTCTGCTGTTCCTCCATGGCTCTCACGAGCTCGTCACGCTTGTCGACGACAGTTACCAGCTCGGCAAGCAGCAGAGCCTCTCGGTGACGCTGCGACTGCGACTTTTGCCAATCTGCAGCAAGAGAGAATGCTGAGTGAGATCGCAGCCTCGGGCGAGGCAGGATCTGCCGGCAAAGCACGCCTGCTCAGCAAGCTGGCTCTCATTCCGAGTCTGGCGCCAGCTCTTGGTTGCCGACTCTTGATTGCCAGCATCAGCAGTGGCAGCAGGAGAAACAGAAGCAGCAACAGAAGGAGCTCGAGACGAGTCTCCCGGCATACCCTCGAGTGCCATCGAGAGTCGGAGCTCACGATTGAGCAGCTCGTAGCGTCGCTCCAGGTCGTGCTCCTTGTTACTGCAACGAGGAATGATGGGCTGCCATGGAAACGTCACCGAGACCCTATCGGCGATGCCACGACTGCTTATGTGAGGAGCCAGCTCGAACGAGCATGCCGAACGCCCACGCACTGCCACTGAATGTTGCACAGCAAAGCAAGTCTGTCCCCAGCTTGCTACGGACAGCCTAAACCTAAGGCTCTAAGTGCAGCATGCAAGAGACAGACAAACAAACGCCGACTGACGGCCATCAAGCCTCCGGCGCACCAGTCAAGAGCCACGAAGCTAGCTCCATTTTCGGCCTTAACGAGATGCCCGTGTCTACAATAAGCCTGAACAGAATATCCGTCTGAGTGAATGCACACTCGCGGGCTCGAGTGCGCACACGCTGACTCGCACACGAGGGGAGGATGGAGTGCAGACCTGAGGAGACACAAGGGTGAAAACTCCTCGGCAGTGTGGCCAACGAGTTGCTCTTTGGCAAGCCAAGCTAGCTCTACGAGAGCAAGGAAATAGAAGCAGAGGCAGCGGTGGCTCTCGAGACGGCGATCGGCTGTGGCCGTTTGCCACTACAGTTCAATGGCCACATGCATCGCAGGCCCAGGCAAAGGAGCCGGGGTCTGCAATGCATGTGGCCATTGAACTGTAGTGGCAAACGGTCATAGCCGATCGCCGGCCACAGCCGATCTGACCGGCTCCGGCCTTCGGCCAGCGTTCGCTTCAAGCCAGCCACTTGCGTGAGCAAAGGAAGATGCGCTCGCTCTTCCGCTTGGCAGGCCGGTGACGCTGAGCAAAACGGTCAGACCGCAAGCAGCCGATACATAGAAAGCCTGCCGAAACAAAGTTGCCACCGCCGTCTTCTCACTACTTCGGGCTACTCACATGATGTTGAGCTCGGCCTGCCGACGAATGAGCTCGTGCTTCCGGTTAACAAGCCTAAACCACTGACGTGTGAGCTTCTCTTCGTGCTCCTCGTCGCCTGCAAAAAAAACTATGATAATAGTATTGCCTGCAAATAATAACGATAAGAATAGTGGAATAGCTATGTTAATTAGACACTCTACAGCCCCTGCAGAGAATAGGCTAAACGGCGTGGAAGCAGAAGCTTTCGTCGATCTGAATAGCGATTTGAATAATACAAAGCTGAACCGTAGCAGATTTACATATTACTCGAGCGAAAACGTGTCGGCGACCGTCGTTCGCGGCGAGCAGTGGGCATTCGACCGTGAAATATTAGGCAGTAGCACAAAGACCGAATTAACCCAATTAGCCCAATGCCATTCGCGGTGGCATTTTCACAAACCAGTGTATACGAATGAAAAGTAACAAGAGACCGGATATTTGACCCTTGAAACTCACTAGAAAAAGACGGATTTTCCCATTTTTCAGCCCCTTAAAAACGACTGTATCGCCCATTTTTGGAGATACTCATATATGCCCAATCGATGGACAACAGTGCACTGCTGTCTATGCTCATTTCCTAGTCCCACTCTATCGCCTATCGACATGCTTAAAACCTTCTGAATGATTGGACTGACATTTCGGTAAGGTACAAATGTAAAGCGCCTAGAAAAAGATTGAGTTCTCTGAGGGTGCCTTATCAAGCGTATTACTATTATTATTATTAACCTGACGAAGTTAGCTTCAACCGGTATCATGGATAACGCAGAGAGATCCGACTGTCCTCATGTCACTGCAACTCCCAGGACATACTGACGAATGAAGAGTGCTGCTGTAGGCATCCTTTCACACCTGCAACGGTTCATGCTCAAAACCTGCAAGTGGAAAGCTAGTTCGCTGGGATACGATTAGGCGTCCGACTAGATGAACAAGGTCTGCTTGCCCAAAATGTGAAAAAGAGGCTACTTTTGTCCGTCAAGCACAAAATGGCTCATTTACAGCAGGCTAGGGTAAGAGCACACCGGACCCACGAAGACTGGAACCAAGTTAAATAGTGTGGGGATAGTGTAATCCCAAATGCATGCAGTACGTGCGTCGTGGCTCAAATGAGAAAGTTTCAATGATAATCGCCTTGAGAAGACGGTTAAATTTGACTGCAAAGGGGTCATAGGCTTGGACTACTTCTGTAGCATATACATATTTGAGATATATATATATATATATATATATATATATATGTGTGTGTGTGTGTGTGTGTGTGTGTGTGTGTGTGTGTGTGTGTGTGTGTGTGTGTGTGTGTATTTATATATGGAATAGTGACATTTACTTAGAAAAACTCCAGAACCTTCTAGTACCTCCAGTACCTACTAGTCCAGTACACCTTGGCGGATATGTATACATTTTTTTAACAAGGCAATGAGGCTAAGCTCACGGTTGTGCACGTACGATATTTCTTCAGCAACATTTGAATTTAGTTGACGGCCATCTTGCTGAAAAAGTGGCAAAGTCAATCTTCAGACCTGAATCCCAACGAGTCCCTCTAGGGTGAAGTGGATAGAAGGCTCAGAGCTAGGGTGGGTCGTCTCTCATTTAAAGAGGCGTTCTTTTTAAGTTTTCAGGCCAGTTAGAGAACAATACGGCCACATTTTTGCAGGCCAGGTTTTCTCTATGCCTGCATGACTGCGTAGGCAGGTTATTACCCTGGGTCTTGGCCCAGGGGCAAGGTGCTCGCTGTGTGCGACACAGGTCGTGGAATGGGATACTGCACCGGGCGATCCTTTATTGTACCTTTCAAGCAATGGTGATAGCCACTGCGGTTCTTCTGCTCTGTTCTTCATATAAATGAGGCTTTTCAATCAGCTAATATATCGCTTATTGAGGTGGTGGAACTTCATACTAGCACTGAAAGTTAATACACTTATACTAAAACTTTGCCTACATGTTATGCCGGCTTATGTTTTAACTGCAAATAACTAAAGCAGGTTGCTGTAACGTTGAATCAAGAATTTTTGGGTGAGCTATTTTAGGTGGCCTCACCGGTATTTTTGCATCTTGAGTCTACACGGTGCTAAGCATCCAAGGAGAAATGAACTCACCAACAGCATGGCAGCAAGGCAGCATGGCTGCACACCGTTATTCAAGCTGGCAGAAATAAGTCAAAGCTGGACAACTGCCCTGCCAGCTGAACGCCACAGAATGCATGCAGCACACTTTACACTATAGAATGATGGGGAGGGGCCAAAGTCCTTGCACACACATACAGTGTGGCTGCTGAATATGCTCAACAAAGAGCATGGCTCACTTCGGAGAAGGTCGGCATGCGACGTTGCTCAACCCGACGGGTCTCAAGCGTGTCACTAGCTAAACACATCTACAACGGCCAGACGATGTCAAGACGGCCAGAAGCCAAAAGCATATAATACACACACACACACACACACACACACACACACACACACACACACACACACACACACACACACACACACACACACACACACACACACACACACACACACACACACACACAAACACACACACACATATATATTACAAATATATATATATATATATATATTATTACAAATATATATACATATGTATGTATTTATATATGGAATAGTGTATCCTGCTCACTGCTAGCAAATTCAATTAGAGGGCGATGGCCACGAGTCAGGACGAGTACTTAATGCTGGCGCTCTACTACTGTGAGAGCAGGTCACGCAGGGGTTTCAGCTCGGCCAATGCCAGCTAAGCTCGAGCCACCGCGAATCCCAAGCGAGAGCCAACGTAAGCGCCAGCGCCAGCAGGCAGCACCAGCAGCGCACCGTTGTCCATCGCTCGCCTGAGAGCCACCTCGAGCTTGCTCGCCCGCCCGTCCAGTCTCTCCTGCTCTTTCTCCAAGGCCGACAGCTCTTCCGATACGTACTCGCTGGCGTCGAGAAAGTCCTGCAAGGAAGGTCAGCGGCAGTGCAACCGTCTGGGTGCGGCGCCAGCGTCTGGGTGCAGCACACCTTCTCACGAAGCCCCCTCCCCTCCACCAGCGACTGCTCGAGGGGGAGGGCTGGCAGGGCGCTCGTTTGCCAGTGAAAGCTAGACGGTCGTTCGCGAAAAATGCCACTGAGTGCAACGAATGGCACTTGCCGGTGACGACGCCGCCACCTCCGGGAGGGGCGCGATTGTCGGCACCATGCACTTCGCACTTACGTCTACTGAAAGTGTCGAGCCCTTCGGTTCCGACTGCAAAAACCCAGACGAGAACTGGTGTTTATAGCAGGCGAGCTATGTACTTGAAAAAAAATGCAACGTCTGAAAGCTGCTAAGCCAGCTTGTGACGGCAGGCAAATGGGGGGGGGCACCGGCATTCAGTGGCAAGCAAAATTACCAAAATGACTCACTAGATCACACGGAAGTACACCATCATAAGATGTGCGAGGGCTGGCTGACTACAGCTATCAATAACGATGCTCTAATCACAGTTCTTCTCACCACATCGTCGTCAAAGCAGCCAATATCGACAGTAGAAATTATGCGATACATTGGACAATATAGAAAGTGCTACGTGAGATGCAACCTATGCAAACAAACCAGATGATCCTGCTGATGGACCGGTCTAAACCAGAACTGCTAAAGCACAAAGACTAAATGGTTGTTACCCAAGGACAGTTTTCTATAGTGCACTCACAGGACAAGCAGCTTTAGGGACTCATATGGCAGCCAACAGAATCCATCTCATGCAACAAAAAGAATGTGAGATGCATAGCTGAGTAAACTAATATGCAGTTAACGAAGTGAGCAGCATTGAGGTTACAGATCAGGACAGCTGCAACTGTACCAGACAAATTACAGTAGGTTTCGATTCCATGCTTAGCTTCCAACAATCTATTGTCGACATTACGGTCAACCATTTTTCAACATGCCAACACCATGACTAATCTATAATGTTTCATGACCAACCGGCTGGCTAATGGATTGGTGATCTCGAAACTGGAAAAAAGTGAAGCTTACCCATCAGTGTGCGCCTTGCATACGAGAGTACTGAAAGCAATCATGGAGCCATTGAACTGAGCGCCCGACTTTCTATGCTGCTGTAAATAGCATGTGGGCAGCTCGGGAATTTGCCACACAACTCGATGGTCTTTAATGCCTCAACGGATCTGCAGCTACTCGAGGGCCATTTCAGTCCCTCACTAGCTATGTCTAGCTGAATCAATGGGATGCTCTAAAAGTGCGTTTTTTTTAACATTTAACTAGGTACCTTAATTCCTGTCAAGGACTCTTGGCAACCTGTTTGCCAAACTCGTATTGTTGTGAGCGTGGTTGTGCGCGCATATTGCTAAACAGCAAACGACATGGAGCACTCAGAACACAACCGAACTCAACAACGTTTAATCAACAACTCGGTCTGCACACGTCAATCTAACTGGAGCTTCATGTCGTCTGCGCCCAGAATACTGCACTCCGATTGGTCAGCGCCATCGCTAGTACCAGCAGCAGGAATTGACGGCCTCGATTGGTCAGTCAAGGTCGCGAGGGCCCCTCAGCCTAGTACCAGCAGACGAAAACATCTAGGTGCTGCACGGTCGTAGGCTGGGTATGCATTCTCTATTACGATCTCAACAGTATCAATAGGCATATTCATAAAGAGTCAATGTCGTATATAGAGGTTGCTGCCAGTCGAACAGCATAGCATTCAACTAAAATGTGCATGGTAGGATAGGTATGCATTTTGTACAGCCATTAGCATTACTACAAAGTCACGAAGAAATGGTGTACGAAGAATAGGTGTATGCAAAAGGCCGCAGTCGGCTTATCTCCACCGTGTGACATGCCCAGTAGCCACTAAAACCAGCTGTGCCAAGCCTCTCTGCACACTCACTTAGAAAGGGATACCACACCTAAACTGGCCCCTGCATTCGTGACATTCCGTCTCGACTTTAGTAACTCACTTCTCGGTGGTCTACCGGCCTGTGCAATCAGGCACTTGCAGCTGGTGCAAACTCTGCAGCTAGGCTTGCATGTCATGAGCGGTGCAGTTGCTACATCGTATCCCTTCTCGCCGACCTGTAATGGATCTCATTCAAGCAACGCATCGACTTCAGGTTTTGTCACTCACTTTCAGGTCCCTTCATTCTTTGGCTCTATAACATCTACTCACCCACCAGTCTGCACATCATATCACTCACTTTTCGGACTCTTATCATTTACCTATACCTTGTACGAACCTCAAATCCTTTGGAGATCGTGCCTTTGGTTAGTATGCCTCAAAGCCTGGAACTCACTCCCGACTTACGTCACGACATCTCCTGACTTGACCATATTTAATAAGAAACTAAAAACGCATCTATTTATCACATCATTTAGTGGGTCATTGTTATACGAACTTTACGTGCTCACATGTGCTGATGCTGTGCATGCAATGCTGCGACTAACCATAATTGAATGTTAGTTCTGTGCATGTCACCCCTAAGCACTTTATTCTTGTTGTTTATTGAGCCTGCTACCACTAACCATTCGATCTTGCTGCGCTTGCATCAAATGTTAAGTGCCCAAAAAGAGATTGAGTTCTCTGAAGGCGCTATATCAAATGTATCATTATTACTATTATTATTGTTATTACCATCACAAGATGCTGCATGCTGCTTGCTCTAACTGTCATGGCTGCTTAAAGAGCTGGCTACTGCAGCCGCTCCTTCTCCACGAGTGTTCAGCTCCTCCACAAGTGCTGCAGAGTGGAAATCGTCCAGCTCGAATACCTCTCGTGCAGCAATGCAGTGTTTGCAGCAGTGGGGGATACTTCCAGTTTGAATAGCTGCCTTTTGCCACTATCCAGTTGCCCACTTGGTTAAGCTGCCCGGCTTATTCCGGAAACTCTCTCTCTCTCTCTCTCTCTCTCTCTCTCTCTCTCTCTCTCTCTCTCTCTCTCTCTCTCTCTCTCTCTCTCTCTCTCCCTCTCTCACTCTCTCTCCCTCTCCCTCTATTCCTCTCTCTTTCTTTCTCACTCTCTGTCCCCCTCTCTCTCTCTCTCTCTCTCTCTCTCTCTCTCTCTCTCTCTCTCTCTCTCTCTCTCTCTCTCTCTCTCTCTCTCTCTCTCTCTCATCTCTCTACCTCTCTTCCCTCCCCCTCTCTCTCTCTCTCCCTCTCTCGTTCTTACTTTTTTCTCTACTTGCTGTCTCCTTCTCTCTCTCCCCCCTCTCTCTCTCTCTCTTTCTCTCTCTCTCTCTCTCTCTCTCGCTTTCTCCCTCTCTATCTATCTAATCATCTCGGGATTCTTTCTCAATGGAAAACAATTACTCACGAAATTTTATTCAAAAGAATCGTAAAGTTTTGGTATTTTAGGGGCAAGACCAGTACACAATATTTATGGAACTCAATTCACGAACCTCTGCCTCCACAGGCAGAGAGGCAGTTCCCCAAAGTTATCTAGCAGTGCAGGTTATGCAGCAGACTATGAATAAGGCTGCAAGGCGAGTTTTCAAGTCCCAGCGGTTTGAGCACGTGTCTTCTTTGCTAAAAGAGCTAGGATGGATGCCGGTTGAGCGAAGGATACAGAGCAAAGTTCTTACGCTGATCCACAAGGCCCGCCACGGCTTGGCTCCTTCGTACCTTCTTGATCTGCATTCAGACTCGACCGGCAGCCTCGATACCCTCACTGATGCGATGAACATGACACTCGGGAGTGCACTTGACAAGCATGCTCCCGTTCGCTCTATCCGTATTCAAAGTCGTCGAGATTCCTTTCAATTTACAAAAAACTCCTTAAGATGCGCCGTGTTAAGCGCAGGCTGGAACGTCGTTTCAAGAAATCGGGGTCTGAGGCAGACCTAGTCAAGACTTCCTTCGAGTTTACACCAGAAAGCTTAAAAAAACCAGGGCTTCTTTTTTCATTAGAAAGCTGAATTCCTGCCAGTCGGACACTAAACAGATTTACAGAGACAGTAAACCATTTACTGGCCAATGCTGTGAGGTCTGACTCCCCAGATATTAAGGGCTCAGCCGAAAAGTTTTCAGCCTTCTTTACTGAAATAATTGTGCACATTCGTGCCTCCATTAAGCCCCCTTCGACCAAAGCAATAGCCGTTCCTCAACCTGTGACCTTTCTTAATAGGTTCTCCGATGTTTCTGCCTGTGATGTGGCTGCCTTAATAAGGTCTAGCAAAAAGAACTCGTCTCCTGAAGACCCTACACCTTCATCTCTGTGGTCTTCACTAGCAGACCAACTTAGCCCTGCCTAAACCAAGATTTTTAATGCTTCTTTGGGAAAAGGGGTCGTCCCCAAGTCTTTCAAATCGGCAATCGTTAGACCTATTCTTAAAAAGCCTGGATTAGACACAGAGGTCCTAGCAAACTATCATCCAGTTTCCCTTCTTCCGTTCTTATCAAAGATTCTTGAAAAAATTGTTGCTAAGCAGCTGGTTGAACATATTGAAAATAATGGAATGTCAGAAACATTTCAATCAGGATTCAAGAGGCAGCACTCTACTGAAACTGCTCTCCTCCGTGTTAACAATGACATTCTACGTGGCAACGACGACGGGAATGTCACTGCCCTAGCTCTGTTAGATCTGTCTGCTGCCTTCGACACCATTGATCACGAAGTTCTGCTTGAACGATTGAGAACAACGACCGGTCTGGCAGACGAAGCACTGGCATGGTTTAAATCCTACTTGTCTGATCGTGTTCAATCCGTGTCGTGTGGGGGTCAGGTCTCAAACATGAGAAGGGTCACCTGTGGAGTCCCTCAATGGTCTGTACTCGGTCCCTTGCTGTTCTCCATTTATACACAACCTCTGAGAAAAGTGATTAAGGCCCATGGAATAGGATATCACTTCTATGCTGACGATACTTAGTTGTATTTGTCATTTAAACCGTCGGAATCTGCTGCAGCAACTGAGAAACTGAATGCTTGCCTTGCCAATATTCGATCCTGGACGTCGGAAAACTTCCTGAAATTAAATGACGATAAAACCGAACTGCTGCTCATAGAACACCCTAAGCATGTGGCTGGATGAAAATGCTTTGCAGTTCTAATAGGTGATGCTATTGTGCGACCTTCACCACGTGCTCGAAATTTAGGTGTCGTGTTCGATAACTGCCTCAATTTCAAAAGCTTCATTCAGAAGACTGCCTCTACAGCTAGCCATCACATCCGATCCCTATCCAAGATTAGGAGCTGTCTCCCACAGTGGCTTGCAAAAAATGTAACTACCTCCTTAGTTCTGTCTCGGCTTGATTATTGTAATTCCCTTTTGGCTGGGCTGCCAAAGAAAGCTATTATGCCACTACAACGGACTATGAATATGGCTGCAAGGCTGGTCTTCAAGTCCCAGCGGTTGGAGCACGTGTCACCTCTGCTGATAGAGCTAGGATGGTTGCCGGTTGAGCAAAGGATACAGAGCAAAGTTCTTACGCTGACCCACAAGGCCCGCCACGGCTTGGCTCCTTCGTACCTAGCTGAACTGCTGCATCAGTTTCAACCTGTTCGTGCCCTCAGGTCCTGTGTGGACAATAAATTAGCTATTCCATTCCTCCACTTAAAGACCGATGGCGATAGAAGCTTTAGCTCTGCAGGTCCTAGATTGTGGAACTCGCTTCCACAATTCTTAAGCAACGACAACTACTCTCCTACTGCCGACTATGGCTCATTCTTTTCAGCGATCCTGAGCTGCTACTTCCAAGCTACTCACTACCTCAGCTGCTCTCCTGACTCTGCAATGCACTCTCTCCTTGTTGCGTGAGACGAAGTCTGTTGGCTACCGAATGCGTACCGAAAGCCGCTGAGGCTGTGAGTGCGCTATACAAATCTCTCTTGAGTAACACCCCCATTGTCTTCATGAGTTTGTGGAGTTTCATTACATTACACGTCGACAATACTGGATCAGAATTGCTGAACTGCCTACTTGAATACAGCAGCTGTTGAGATAAAAAATAAAAGGACGAAGGTCAGCAGAGCCAGCCATTCTTATTTATATATAGCTGAAGATGAGCCTTGGCCACTATCGTCTTGCTTTCAATTGGCACTACAAGACTTTCTACTTCCGGACTCGAGCCCTCGACCTGAGTCGTGAAGAGCAAGCAAGCAGGTTACCCCTGGGCTAAGATGTGGCCTTTATGCCTTTCGTGACAGAAAGGTCTCCGGTTCAATTACCAAGACTAATCGTACCAGACATTTTGTCGAAGACAGGCACGCAAACTGCGAGGGGTCTGCTCACATTGCTACAAAGCCCGGCTGCTGGCTTGGCCGTTGGGGACGTCTGTTAACGTGTGGCTAAATGGAAACGTTTCTGTCTGTCTCACGTAAATTCCGTCAAGTGCCAAGCCGTCTGCAGCTGCCCAGCATCCAAGTCCGGTGCTTGAAACGGTTTTATAGTCAAGCTCAAGCACAGCGAGCAGACTTCGACGTGAGCACATACACCGCCAGCATACCTGCAGAATTGTGTTGTTTGTCCTGCCCAAAACGGTTGTTGGAGCGCCATCTTTCAGCCGAGCCGCGGCATCTGTAAGCGCTGAAGACAGGCACGGTCGATTTAAGGCTGCAGATCCTTGGGTGACGCCAGCAACTCTTCCCACCACTGCTTCCGGAGGGCGTGCTCTGGCGGCGTTAACCGCGGCAGAAGCAGAAGGGTGCTCGGAAGTGAGTGCAGAAGAGACAGTGTGAGCAGCGGCGGCAGCAATGTCCACCGGTGGCGGCTCTGGTGAACATGAAAGGAAAGGCCGAGTAGGGCAAAGCATTAGTTACTGAACCCAAGTCAGAAGACCATAGCCGACGAAGCGTAGCTCAGCAGCAGTTAAAAGTGCCCACAAGCCACCAATTGATGTAATATCAACACTTGGACTCATATGAAGCACCCTTGCTCGAATGAATTTTCGCCCGCGCATGAACAGTAGCAATAACTGCCAGCTGCATGCATGCACCTATTGCTTTACACCCTGGCTGACAGTGCACAAATGCCTCTCTAAGCACACACGAACCAAGCTGCCCGATTCACGGCAGCAGGTCAGATACATATAACTCACATTACGTGTTGCAACATCCGGTCAACATGCTGTCTGCTATGGCGATCGGCGTCCAGAAAGAAGAGGGGGGATCACGGTCTGACCAGTTTCCATGCAAATCTGGGCAACTTTCCCAGCAAATTTACGACTAAGCTAGATGGCCGACACTCTCAGTCGAGTTAAGTGGTCCAGCTCAGTCAGGTGGTCGGAGGCAGCAAGCATGCATGAGCTATTAAAAGTTGCAGGAGTCTGCCTTCTCTAATAATAATCTGCATAATATCCACACCGATGCAGTACAGCCTGTCAAATTGTCCAGCAAACCAAATATCAACCAGTCATTAGGTGAGCATCTCAAGACTGGAGTTAATCAAAGAGATCCTATGCATACACACTGCCGCTCTTGCTGGGTTAACCGTTAAGCACAGCTTAGATTCTCATGTCGACTAAGGTGACACACGAGGCTGTATATGTGCATCAATCCTTTGCCGGATTTCAGCCCCGCAAACTCCTTCTACTCCATTATAGCTTGCTTGCCAAAATTGCACTATAATGGAATCGATTTTTGTTAAATAGAACAACAGCAACCAAAGAGCTACGGGCAGAGCTAGTGTCACTCAGAAACTAAAAAGTCTAACAAACCCTCAAAACTGGCTCTGTCACAATATGCCCTCATTTTGCATGGAATCTGAGTCCTGTTCCAAAATTATTCTTTACTAGATGACCAAACCATCACCAAAGTCGAGAATGCATACTGCAATACAAAATAAAAAAATTCCGATATTGATGACTTTTGGTGAGGCAAACAACTTTAGCTCACCCATCGAGAATTCAGCAACTCCCATCCCCCACCCCTAGCACACCTTCCTACCGGCACGGTAGGGTGCTTACAGTTGGTGCACCATTTGGCAGCTAGGCCTGCCTGTCGTGAAAGTTGCTAGTGTGCCCTGTCACCTATTACTAGCTCACTTTGTCCTTGTTCTCTGGCTTACCTGTATCTGAAACACTTACTTATCAGGCTTTCCACAATAGCATGGACACCTATGACTCTGGTCGCTAAGCTGTGCCCCTAGCCAAACTCAAATCTGTTTGAGACTGTGCCTCCAATTCAGGTACACCTAAAGCATGGAACTCCCTTTTGCCTGATACCAGGACATCCCCAGACTTGAAGACATTCAAAAACTAGGCTAAAAGCCCACACTTTCCTCACTGCTTTGCACTGTAAATTGTGAATTATTCTTTATATGCAGAGGCATATGGGAGTTTCTCATGCTATCTGACCCTGATCAGTTGATATGTTTTTATTCCCGTGTATGTTCAGGGCCTATAATTAGATTTAGTTATCTTGGATACTCTAACTGTGTTAAATTTATCATTATTATTAGTGCAGTTTTTATTATAACGGTCTTGCATGGGATACCTGTGGATGGTTTCAACAAACAGACTTTTATAATGTCTGGCGGCAGCGGTTTGGCTTGGGAGCTGATTGCTTATAAAAAAAAAGGCCATGGCTTGTTTTGGACACACTATGATATACATGCATAATTTAGATACAATATATTTCTCAAGCGACAGTAGGGTTCTCGCCCCTACTTTTGTTAGAGCATGCTTCTTCCACCTGATGCCATAGCAGGAACAAAATCTTGGCTGAAACAGTCTTATTTATATAGCGGCAGATGAGCCGATATCGGCTACCATGACCACTTGCAGTTGGCATTAAAGGATTGCCCAACTGCAGGATTCGAACTCACAACCCCGGTCGGGAAGAGGGAGCACCTTGCCTTCTGGCCTACAACGGCTTAGAAGTAATACATCTGAGCTTTTTGCACCAGTCTTATGCCCATACCCTGACCATCATAGGTCATACGACTACCTCCTTATAAACAGGACATATCTACTGTATGCATCCGGAATCTGTAAAGAGCTGATAATTACGACTGTAGGGGCACGCATGTATCCAGAACCGTCGGTGAAGGATAACAGTCAGGTGATTCATAGTAAAATACAGTGGGTTTGCAACAAATAGCATCAGCATTCTACCACTAACCATTCAATCTTGATTCCTTTAAGCCTATGTAAAGTGCCTAGAAAGACATTAAGTTCTCTAAGGGTGCTATACAATATTATTATTATTATTTTCATATTCTGTATAAAATATTTACATCATTACAATGGCTACCTGTGTCTTCGTGCTTCAGGGTTACCATGCAGACGCTGCACAAACTCTCAAACCCACACAAAATCGCGCGGGGCAGTGCTCCCGGCTCGTCCGCCCAACTTATTGCAACACAATTTAAATGGTGATTTTGAATCTCAATTTACCGCAAGCCAGCTGAAACGACTCCAAGCTTCTGTGAGTAAGCTGCTGCTGGCAGTGCTCATAAGACCCAAGCCAGGGGCAGCCGTGCATTGCAAAGCATGTAATTGACGAGCAAAAGCCTGAAGCCTCGAACCAAGCTGGCAGATACAAGTGCAGCAGTAAAACACCTACCCTTGCGACTAAACTGATAGAACTGATAACCTTTCTCTACAACAGATCAAGCATAAAACTGTGCATGCACGCGATCAAGCATAGCCACAATGGGGGGGGGTATCGCGGACACGAGAAATGACTCAAGCACAGCATGCATGCCAGATAAGTCATACACAGCCAACGACTAGATCCTAATCAGCAACACATAAACAATAAGCACAGCACGCTAGGGAAGTAAGTAAATAAAGTAGCAACGCAAAAGTTCAGCTGATTCAACGGGCGGTATATACAGCAGCAGACGAACCTTAGGCAGCAATCATAATCGTTTGCAATGCCCAAAAAAACGATCGCCTACTGCAGGACTCAAAGCCACCACCGGGGTCGCAAAGTGTGAGCACCTTATTCCGCACAACCCCACGAGCTCGGCACACTCTGCAAAGCCAATCCTAATGCTCCAATCTTACGAACAAAATGAGGTGAATCATTAAAAGGGTCGTTATCACTGCATCCATCTCTGGCCATCTCGATGACTTATTCAGCTGCCACACTCTCGTTCATTCAGGTTCACAAAGCCCATGCCTCACGAGACACTGGGAAGCCACAGAGCTCACGCCTACTACCCAGTCTGGCATAGGCTAGCCAGTAGCACGTGCAAGCCCTTCGAAGCTCCCTTCTCACTGAGCGCAGACGCTGGCAGCACGACTTTTCCGGCTCTCATCTCAAGCTGGAGCTCTCGGGAGGTGAGCCAGCTCAATATGGCAACCGATGCAGGCAATGGTTGCAACCGTAGTTTGATACAATTCACCCTATACCAAAACCCCAGCCTTATGCAATGACCAGTCATCACAAAGCCGATGGCTTGTCAAGGGCCGCTTCCATCGTCTGCCGAGCTCTAACTGAGAGTTTCTAGACATGCCTAAGGGTAACGAGTTGAAGGCCTGCTAGACGGTAAAAATTCCTGTAAGATAAATTGCAAGCAGCTAGGACAGGGAAGCTGTGCATTCAAGCTTGATGGTGAGTGAGCGACAAACCAGGCGGCCGAAGCTGCGCACACATTCGGCACGGTACATGTTGCACTCGGCAGAGTTTCTATCGCCGGGTTTGCTAATATGCACATTTATAAAGATGAGTCCAATCTAGGCATATGGTACTTCTCGGCATTCGCCATCAGCAAGAAAACCTTAGCATTAATTGTGACGTTGCATGGGACAGCGAGTCAACTTTCTCCGGGAGGAAGTGTGCCGGGATCCTGACTAAACATCGAGCAAATGAGTGTGTGCGCATTTCACAGGAAATACACCAAGTGGAACAACTTGGTGAAGTCCAGACGGAGAACCACTTCAGGCAACATGACAAAAATGTCGACTTTGACCAGAACGATGGCAGTCATTTTAGCAATAGCATAACGTGCTGCAAGTGAGCATTAAAGATCCTTTAAAAACCGTGAAGTTTATCCATGCCCTAAGCAAGCATGCAGGAAGGCTGGGTAGCAAACATGTTGACATTATTCCAAGGTGCGCTCAAAAGGATAATGATTGCACCACAAATTATGCTGATCCGGATACAGCTGCATCTGACTAATGGCCACAGAAACGTGGATTAGAAACTATTTAAACAGCTTAAAACCACTCAGGTAATAAGAGGGTTTCCAAGATTGCAGGCATACTTAAGTTATGTGCAGCAATGCAAAAATTTTCATTAGGGGCCTAAGAACATACACGTGGGGTTGGTGTGTCTGTGTTTAGAGTGACGTCGTCCCATCACGATTCTTAGCTGGCTTGGCCCAGTGGTTAAGGTGCTTGCCCCGACCAAGGTCGTGGGCTGGAGCCCTATGGCATAAGTGAAGTGCCTGAATAGAGATTAAGTTCTCTTAGGGTGCTATATAAATGAATTATATATTTTTTTATATTTCTATGATCTCCCTTCTCTGGCCAGGCATAAAGGCCACCAGCATTTGCATTCTTTCTTCTGCTGCTGCACATTTCACAAACTCTGCCTCAGCAGCCTATAAATACCACTCCATGGTCATTCTATGACTCAAATCAGGCAACTCGCTGGGTCACTGAATCCGCATCACACACAGATTCGTCAAAACATACTAAACATACTGGCCTGGCAGTATGTTTAGGGCAGTTATCTTGCTATCAAGTATAGCGACCCTGATGCAGAGTAATTGAGCTTTGGGATCTAACTTGCTTGACCCTGGATCTGGATCCTTGCATAGCAACATCAAAAGACCTGGCAGCTAGGAGATTGGTGACTAATAATAATAATAATAATAATATTGCACTTGATAAAGCGCCCTCAGAGAACTTAATCTCTTTCTAGGCGCTTTACATTTGCTGCAAAGTGATATGCAATTGAATAGTAAGTAAAATCATGCTTGAAAAACAAACAAAATGAATAATATGGTTAGGGGTGACATGCACAGGGTCAGCATGCAAATGTGGTTAGTGGCAGCATGCACAGTGTCAGCACGCATAAGCACATCAAGGACGAATCACAGGGACCCACTAAATGCTGTCCTAAATAGGTGTGTTTTTAAGTTTCTTTTAAATGTGGTCAGGTCATGGGATGTTCTGACGCAGGTCGGGAGGGAGTTCCAGGCTTTGGGAGCATAGGAGCTGAATGCACGGTCTCCAAAGGATTTAAGGTTTGTACGAGGTATGCATTTAGTTCAGGGATCTGGTACTATGAGCACTACTCGCTCACCTCGGATTAAATCGTGAGTGGACTAGCTCAAGTTACTATGCAAGGCGGTATCCCAGTGCTTGCTGTTGCAGTCTGAGGTTCAGCTCGAACCCGAAAAGTGGGAGGGGTCATCGGGCAGGGCTGTACTACCATCCAAGCCATTCTTAGGTAAGTCTGTGCCCGCCATGCTTGCTTACTTGTTTAGCAAGCAATGCATGCTGTCTTAGAAAATCAGTGTTTTTGGATACATAAATATATTATCAGCTACATTATCGTCATTGTATCAGATGTGTGCACATGAAAATCTGTCAATCGGTTGCCTGCCTACCTGCAAAGTAAGAGCCAGCTGATTCAAAAGCCCCATATACATATTAGCAGCATTCGCAGCTATTTTCCAGCTCGCAAAGGGTAATAACGAATGACCAGCTCCAAGACTAAATATCCAAGACATGGTTGGTAGCGTTTGAGCAGCTTAACCCTCAGGAGAAGACCCAGGGACAAGTTTTTATGCAATTACAATATATCTTTAAATGCCACGTGACAATCCAAATATAATCGCTTTTGGCAATTTTTTATCTGGCTTACTTGCATATTAACATAAACATGTTCTGCAATCACGCTCTGCATTCTACTCCTTTGCCAGACGGAGGCGCCTGGTCGAGCAGTCACGTGCCTCGTACTGGGCAGTCCGCGATCGATAGCAACATTTACATCACCCAACCTCTGAATGGGCTAATGTGCAGCGAACTGTTCTCGAAAACAGAGCTCTGATAAATGAAATCAGGAACACCTAATCAAAAGGCAAACCGGCAGCTAGGCCTGAGCTTCATCATATACCGAGTGCAAGCTGAATTTTGCACAGCATAGGCCATGCCATGAGCAGGGATCTGCAACGAGCTTAGGTTGTAACCCGAATTGGAGAATGGAAGTGAACCCATCTTGAGTTGATGGCCATTAGTACGTGAAGCCGAATGGCAGATCTACTAGCAAGCCTCCAAACGACGGCCAAAGCCTAGAGACCACATTCAGTGACACACCTTTTACGTATGATCCTCTTGCAGTGACTGCCGGCTGCAAAGCAGAAGTGCCAGTGGGTACCAGTCCAGCGGGGACTGCATTGGTGGCAGCCGTGGCTGCAGCAGCAGAAGTGCTACTGCACTCGGCACTCATCTGCTCCAGAAGCAATCGGGCTCTTTCCCTGACACGTTGCCGGGTGTCAACCTGAGAGTCGGAGCCGCTGCCAGGTGCTCCCAGGCTTTGACCTTGAGAGCCAGCACACACGGCCCCAGCATCCTGCCGGGCTCGCTCGATAAGCTGTCGTGCTCGTTCCTTGAGCTCGTCTTGGCGACTCTTGCTCTAAAACAGCATCGTACACCGGAAGACAGCTACAAGCTGGTGACATATCGACAGCATTACAGCTATAAGCGACCAACATCCTTGTCGCCAGTCGAGGCCCAAAGCTCATCCGGATACCGTGGAGAAGAGGCTCTAGCACTGTAGGTTTGCATGTGGCCAACTTAGTGTCATTGACATGCCGATGCAGCAATTTCCGACCAACACACAGGCTGATTCAGGATGCAGTTTTGAACTAGCTCAGAGCAGGTATCAATCTTGCTATAGATGGTGCAGCCGGTCAATCAGATTCCACCTTAGCTGCACTAAGCTGATTCCGACTGCTGACTAAAGAAGAACCATGATCTGCTTGAAATGTCAGCAAACTCGGTGTCCAGTTAAATCGGTACATCGGGACTGAGAAAGCCAACACAATTGGCAATAAAGAAAGAAGAATGTCTTTAAGCACGTCCCTCTGGCCGACTACATTAATAGTTTAAAAAATAACCACAGTAATACATTTATATAGCACATTAAGGTAACTGCAAACTATCACCGTGATAGCCCATGAGGTAAGGTACTTGGGCTAAAAGACCGAGGTCGAGTATACAAATCCTGCAGTCGGAGATCCTATAATTATTCACAGCAAGTGGTGATGACAGCCGCTACAACCGTTCTGCTGCTATACAGATGAGGCTATTAACTCAGCTAATATTTTGTCTTATCACAAAAATTATTTTGACCTTGTACCACCATCAAGGCAGCATGATTGTCGGCTGAACCAACTCACAGCCCTCACAGCTGTCGGCATTCACGGCAAGCCCTTGCTTGCATCACTGGTGTGCCAAGCTCACACTCTTCTGAGAACGTGTCTATGGTCACCTAGGTCAAGTTACTGTCACCCTGATGCAAATCGCTATAGATTTCGTTGAGCAGCACTGGCCGACGTTGTATTATTAGACTGTTCCAGGGTCCAGCAGAGTGAAAGTAAACATGGTAGCACAAGCCAAAACGATGGCAGCACTTAAACAAAAGCTATTCTTATGGTCGTACCCATATGCAAATATGCCGTGTGTAAATCCTTGGGCCTAGCAATGGGATTTCTGATTTATTATAATAACTATGACAAAACCAACCGTGATAATTATAGAATCATGAAATGTGTATATTTTTTTACATGTAATATATATGCTGTCCAAATGTTTCTGCACACCTGGTACATGAATTTGAGTTCGGTTGTTGCTAATGCCGGTATTCAAGTAACTCATTATGCTATACTAGTTATTGAATCGTGATAATCTGCCAATGCAATGTTGATCCTAGTCACAGTTTGCTACGTTTGGCTTAGTGAGCACCCGCACTCGTAGGGTCCCAATAAATAATTTTCGTGTAAACAGACAGGGAGGCACGGCGGTCGTGGAACTATTCTGCCACCTTCATTGAGGGGTCATCCGGCAGAACCTATTTTAGCCCACTTCCTCACTGACAACGCCTCGGAAAATGACGAGCTAAGGTACCAGAATGTCTCCTAACCAGTAGGGACCCGACAGAAGCTTTAGCTCATAGTCTTTGTGGTTTGTAGAGTTACAGATGAAGATACATTACATTACCTGCCCGTACCATATCGATGCTTGGTAAGAGACCAGAACATGCCGGCAGTAGCACAGCTTTCGGTAGGTACATGAGTTGCTATAATGTTGCTCGGTAGAATCCGTGGCAATCAAGACCGAGAACTCACGAGGCGACTGCAGATCTCAGAGGATATGGTTAGAAACAGTATTAAGAAACATCTGGACTAAGGCAGCTAAGACGCACTGCACACTCGGGTCGCCCTAGACTTATGTTTCCGAGAGAGGGCCGAAACCTTAAAAAAAGCATGACTCTGAAAGACAGGCTTGCCACAGGTAGTCTACCAAGCTACAGGAACCGTCATGAGCAGAAATACAATGAGTATACAGCTTAATGAACAAGGATTGAAGGCACATGTGGCCAAGCAGGAACAAACCATTGTTGACTGTGCAGCAAAAAAACAGCAAAGCTACATTTTGCTTGCCAATACCAACACTGAACAGCTGTACAGTGGATGGAATGCCGTGGACCGATGAGTACAAACTCAATCTCTTCTTTGGCTGCACTAAGAGGAGGAAATATGCTCTATAGCAAATGGTTAACTAGTCCGTTATCTGTTGCCCGAAAAAGATGGTAATTTAGGCCTATGGAAGCGTAATGATTTTGGGTAACATTTAAACTTCCTATGTTGGGCATCTGCACAGGATTAAAGAATTTGTGAATCGGAATGTCTATATGGATACTGCAGAATTTGGCTTGTAATCTGTGTACTCTCTTTACAAGCTCACTTTCTGCTGGCAGCACGACAGCGATCTGAAACACACTGCAGTGGCAGTTCAAGAGTTTTCCACAAACCCTTTGGGCTATGGCTTCGATCCAATTGAGGTCATGCACTGGTCAAGCCAAATCCTGAACTTGAACCGAATTAAATACCTGCAGGACAAGTCAACATGCTCTGAGGGTCGGAGTTCTCCACTGCATGAAACATAGTAGTTCTCGATTGTTTTGAAGGATTGCTGGGCATTGATTCCTGCAGAAACTTACCGGAAGCGGGTGGAGTCAATGTTGATCTGCTTATTGGGTTATTTATTCGAATGGTAGTGCCTAGACTTGTTATTGATTGTAGCCAATAAATTACATGTAATTATATATTGTGTAGCTTGTATGCATACTAAAAATTGCTATCGCATTTAGATCCATGCTAAGCCTTGCGAGTTTGCTCTGAATAATGTGCTGATAGCAGGTGCCTAACCTGATTGTGTTGTACTTCGGATAGGTGGGCAGCAGCAAGAGATTGAAGGGACGTAAATAATCGAGCTTCGTTTGCAGCCAATGTAAAGTGCCTATGGAGAGATTGACTTCGCTGAGGGTGCTCTATCAAATACATTATTATTCTTGTTATTATTATTATTATCAAGTGACAAAACCTTAAAACAAAAAAGTATTTCTTTGTATGGAACCCCTAGCTCTGTGTGTGTGTGTGTGTGTGTGTGTGTGTGTGTGTGTGTGTGTGTGTGTGTGTGAGTGTGTGTGTGTGTGTGCGTGTGTGTGTGTGTGCTTCACATACGATGCAGAGCTTAAGTTACGACATCAATAGTCAAAGGCAAGGACCTCAACAGCAGGGTCAAACCAGGACATCGAATTGAAGTCGATATGCTGCTTGATGGGAAGTCAGCGTAGTTCAATGAGAAGTAGTGCAATGCAGCAGTTGCACAGTTCAAAACAGACAAGCCTGCCTTTGGAATAATTAACAAACTGTAATACAGAACAAAGTCTAGATGGGATGTCACAAATGCATGGACCAGCTGGGCTGTGATATCCTGGTTGCGCAGGCTCGATCTGCCGGCCGTTTTGACCGATGGGCAATAGATGGACCGTGTAATCGCTGTTTAAGCCCGACACCACTTCAGTCCCACAGCAGCAGCAAAGGTCGGCAAAGCAGACAACAGGTCGGCCAGCTGGGCTGTGCTGCTGCAGTACTACTCTATGCTATGCCCCAGCTCCAACGGCTGCTCAGAGTGAGCCACTTACTTGGCCGGCCAAGCCAGTGAGCTTCCCAGGTGCAGCCTCTGCTGCTGCTGCTGCTGCTGGTGGCTGCTGGGCTGCAGCTGCAACAGGTGCGCTCCCGGTGACGCCCCGCTCAGACGTCGTGGGAGTGGCATGCCTGCGAACGACGATGCAGCAACAGAGAGCCAAAGCACCATTGCGGCAGCAGCACATCAGCCGGGTGAGAGGAAACAACTGCGACACCAGCCAAGTTCTGTCGAGGTCTTCGGCGACGTGTAGCCGAAATAGAGGGGGGGGGGGGGGGGGGCATCAATGCCGGCACAGCACGAAAACGAGGCGGGAGAGAATCAGCTGCCAGAAAACCGCGGCAGCCAAAGAAAGGCAGCAAACCAGGGAAACAAGCTCCTGACGAAAGCACAGACAAAGGTAGCCAGAAGCAGGACGACGTGACAGCCATGCCCAATTGAAACGAGTCCGATGCAAGGCCGCGTGCACGTGAAATCCAAAAACCGTTGAACAATTTTGGGAAAAAATTTCGTTGACAAACATTTCATTAGGCCAGGCACGTAATCTCACCTTGGCTTGAAGTCACCTAAAAGGTAGCGAATGTCTAGTACGCACAGCAGGGGATAAACAGAACTGAACTCAGTGCGCTTGCTCCTTTCCTCTGTCTCTGCCTGTCTGCATCTCTCATTCATTCGCTCCCTTAGCTAACCCACATACTGTAAGTGCACGCACGAGCGAGAGTGCACACACAGAAATACATGCGCACATACACAGGTACATATGCATGTGCTAGTATGTACATGCACACAATCATTATCTTTCTGGCTTTCTGGCCCCCTTTCAACCTCTAGTGTTGTCATTTTCTCGGTTCTCACCTGTGCACGGAAATGCACATCATGCACGCATCACACACACTCTCCATAGAAATATTTAGGGACAAAGTAAGTAGATCTTTGTGTGTGTGTGTGTGTGTGTGTGTGTGTGTGTGTGTGTGTGCGCAATAGTATACACTATACATTAGCAGTAGACTGGCGGTAGATATGCAGTTAGCACAAACTTGAACTCTGCATGGCCTTTTCTGGTGCGGCCACACTTACGCAAGACCAACTGCAGCTGCTGCAGTTGGCGTCAGGCTGGGCGTGACAAGCCCCTCGTCGTCATCGTCTGAGTCGAATGGGTTCAGAAGCTGCTTCCTCGTCATCAGTGGCTGTTTAGGATGCTGCTTGGCAACGCTCTGGTGAGTGACTGCAGCCCGAACAGCCTGCAGAGGCAATCACTTGAGTAGTGCTTCGATCGACAAAGAAGCGATCGCCACAGTGACACAACATCGGGAATGCTTCGGGGAACAACAGCTCGAGCAGTACGCACCAGCTTAGAAAGCATTGCAACGGACCTGGATGTAGCAGCATAACAGAAACAGGCGATGTTTCACTGAGAGCCCACTTCAAACAAACGCTTGCACACACACACACACACACGCCTACATGCTCATGCACATGCACACATAGGCATACCCCAATACAGATAGGCATACCCAAATACAGACACAAACGCAAAGCATACCGTCTACAGCCTTGCTGTAGCAACACTACGAATGCCATCAATGACAGTCAGTGCAATAGCAATAATTAACTGCTGCATCTCTCACTTTATTTCTTAAAGAATGGAATTGCAATGGTCTGTTCCAGACATGGTCAGTAGCTTTCGGTCCATTAGATGGGGGCACAGGTTAAGATCGTAGTATATTTACTGACAGGGCCTCAGCTCTACGATACCAAGCCATGCCAATAAGGACTACACTTGCAGCTATTGCAGACCAAAAACTGTGATCGCGTTAAAAGTATGGAAACAACAGGTAACGCGGGCGAATCGCGACCGCATACACGAGTGCCTGTGTATGTGGTGTGTGTGCACAGTTCCCTAGAGTAACAGATTGGCATGATATGCCGATGAGCCGTTGTAGCGACACTGAGATCTCGATAACGCTGAAAGTAGTGCCGTCAGGAGGCTCAGCAACAAGCAATTAGCACTGCAAAGCAGGGTCATAATAGAAATGGAAGACACGGATGACAGAGTAGAGTAACGCTCGAACAGAAAAGCAAGCAGGACATATGCATGTCCCAGTAGCTCATTACTGCCAAGTGAAACGAAATTGCAAGGCACAAGCTGCTCCGGAGCAGCCGAGCAGTGATGCACGACGTGCTTGCTGCCAGCTAGCTCTGGCTAGCTACCTCATTATCCCGTCAAGGCTGCTATCGCAAGACAAGACTTGGCCAGGAATCACACGACTGAACCAAAGAGAACACGAATATCATGTACTGGCTCTGGATAAAATAAAAACGCAACTATTTATGACAGCATTTAGTGGGTCATGTGATTCGTCCATTATGTGCTTATGCTTGCTGACACTGGGCATGCTGCCACTAACCACACTTGCATGCTGACCCTGTGCATGTCAGCACTAATCATGTTATTCATGCTGTTTATCAAGCACGATACCACTCACCATTCGGCAGTGTTTCCTTTGCAGCAAATGTGATGCGCCTAGAAAGAGATTGCATTCTCCGAGGGCGTTTTATCAAGTGTATTATTATTGTTATTATTAAAATTAATTGTTAATTCTTAAAAAACGAGAACAAGGCAAAAACGCGGCCTCACACACCACTTGCAGCTATTGTTTTTGAGCGGCTCAGCTTTCTAGCCGTATCAGCATAGCATTCTGGCTGTGGTGCTTCACGGCAGCTGTGGATGTAGCAGCCTTTCTCACAGCTATTCGATATTGTCTGCAGGTCGTGGACGGCTAACTTTCTATACCACCACATTGAGCAGTGGTAGTGGTGATCGAGGTGAGTCAAGAACCCTAGGCAATGGCTAATGAGTCCCTGGCAAGGGCACTTTCGGAAATCGATTTAGGAAGCCAGTCAGCCATGAGCAATTAGGCAGTAGTCCGGATCGAAACAGAGAATGGTCAGCTCAGCTGCGTAATGCTGCTACCATTTCAAGAACACAAACACAATTCGACCTAGGCTCGCGTGGTTTTAAGGTCAGGGGCGCAATGTCGCGTTCATGAGGACGCCCGACCTCATCGGGGCTCATACTCATGCACGACCTGCTGGTCGGTCTACTTCACTTGCCGAGACGTCGCCGGTCACTCTCGCACTGACAGGCGCCTCATCGCGCGCAGCCCACGCACATGAGCACGCTTGCTGCTCGTGCTGCACCCGCGCTGAAGCCTCTCTGGGCCAAGCATGCACTCAAGGGCAGGCGAACCAGCCAACCGCCGACAGAGCCACTGCACATGCATGCGCTGGCAGCAGCGGCTGCATTTCGCAGCGACACACGTTTCATGACGCCTGCAGCATGTACGGGCAGTGCTGCATGTGGCCGACGTACCTCTTTTGGCGGCGGCAGCTTGGCGGCGGCACTCGTCTCGACCGGCGCATGCGGTGCTGCAGCGCGAGCCGATGAACCGTCGGTGGGTGACAAGCGAGCAGATACCGGCAGCGCCGACGAAGACAAGACGGCAGGCACTGGAGCAGCACCGGCGATTCGCACGGAAGCTGAGGCTGACTGTAGGGCGGCGTCCTTTGCGACCGCAGAAGCCACCGGCTCAGGCTGGCCGACGGCGGACGGATCTGCCGGCGGTGACGAGGGCTTCGGGGTCGATAGCGAGCGCTGCCTGACCAAGTCCTCGCCGTACACCTGACAGGCGATGGCAGCGTCCAGGTCGCTGTCGACTTCCTCCACCTGCACATGGGGGGCCCAATCGACTGGCAGGCAGTGTGCACGGACCGGGCACCACAGCCGGCGCGCACCATGGCTCGGGCGCAGCCGGTCTCGCTGCCGTGCGCTGACCTGCTGTTGCGCCCATGACATAGCAATGAAAGCGCCGATGCTAGCGAGACGCTAGTGGGCTCCACAGGCGCTACTCACCGGTCCAACTCTAGACCAAAGTAGAAGTGGCTAAACGGTCGGGATTTGGTAGCATTCACACACAAAATAGTAAGACGATTCGACCCAGTGGTTACGGCTCCCCTTGAACCAAGGTCAAGCTGAATGTATTTTATGACCGAGGTCGTGGGCTCGAGCCCATTGCATATGTGAAGGGCCTGAACTGAGATTCGGCTCTCTTAGGGTGCAATAAAAACAGATTTTATAATTTTACAAATAAGCAGCCTGGACAACGACTTTTGTAGCTGCTTCACAATTAGCAAGGATGGCAGATCGAAGCTACAGAACTGTTTGCCAGCTGTGAGGCACAGCTGCTACAATAGCTGCAAGTCACATGCCCAGTCCGAAGGCAAACAGCAGCAGCCTGAGAAGGAGGCATCGGTGACTAAGAAGCAGGAGTTTATGAAGACTAAAAAGCACTAGATTTCGATGTAATCGCATGCTTCACCTGCCAAGGATGGATGATGACTAAACAAGTTTAAAATACACTGGGCATTAGGCCTCTGAATGCAGTGAGCCCTAACAGGAATCGAAGATCAGCCATCACGATTGCTAGTTGAGCGACTCAACCATTCACCCAATGTATCACAGTTTAATATGACTCACATTATTACCATTTTAATCAAGGAGCTGTATGATTACATAAAGCTCCATCCTAAAAGTATCTTGATTCGGCAGAAATACATGCACACCTGTCTGCAAATTCCGTGAAGGTACATGAAATTGGAAGCTGAGTATGTTTGCAATTACAGAGCCCTCCAGAGATGACTAATAACATGGCACATCCTAAGAAACAGCACCAACACACAGGCTGACTAAAGATATACATGTGTTTGTGTAATAATAATCATAAGTTAACTAATTAAATAAATAATTCATTTCACAGCGTCCTTAGATAACCGAATCTCAATCCTGGCACTTCTTATCTCCCTCAGGGCTAAAGCCCACAAACTCGGTCATCAAAGGCCAGCACCTTGACCTCTGAATCCAAGGCAAGCACTTAGACCTCAGAAACAAAGAAGAACCAGTAGAGAAAAGAAGTCATCACCTCAAGAACCGGCATTTTTCACGACTAGGGTAGATCTGAAGCAACTTCAGATATCTCACAATAGGCACAAGATAAGCCCATTCATAACAAGCTATCACGTATACTAAACCACGACAGACACAATCAGCAGCTTCTACACAGTTCATCGCCGTTTACAGAGCTCTACTCCCAAAGAGCTGTGGCAGAAAAATTGACCTTCAGGGACACATGTAGGAGTCAGCCAACCAGGCTGTCGTGAATACCCGGAAATGGGCCACCTGACATTTCCTGCACAGGCTAGCATCGCCCTTAAACAGCCACGCTCGAGCAAAGCCATCTGCTGCCTCCCCCAACGATTGCAATCCCTTATGTCGAAACATGACAAATAATGTTACGTCTATAGGGTGTCACGCAATACTCAGCAGAGGCATACGAAGCATACTGACAGCCTATGAAGCACCAAGTCCCTGCCGTCCCCATGCTACAAGGCGCGGTCTGGTAAGCAGAGCCATAGCAGAATGCAAATTACCAGGAGAGAGGCTCTGACGTAGGAAGGAGCAGCCAAGTCTGCCGAGGCGCCCTGCTGCTCGCTCGTGCTCTCGTCCAGTGCGCCTTCGTCGTGGGGCTGAGCGGACGCAGCATCAAGCCTCGACCGCATGGCGTGGATGTAGGTCATGACCTGGAGCTTATCTGGCACCTTGAGTGCCATCATGTCGGACGGCTCCAGGATCTTGTCAATGCCAAGCAAGGCGCCAGTGTCGAAAGCCAGCTTGTTGTTTCCTCGGACGTCCGCTTGCACTAGGCTGCCATAGTCGCTGCAACATCAATGGCAGGTGGCGATTGTAAAAAAGTCCTTTTCAGGCTTTCTTTGCATTATTTAAGATGAACCGTCTTGCCATATGCCTGCCTAACTACAGAGTTTCGATTATTCTTGAGAATGCAGCCAATCTCAATCTACACTGCCTCGGCACACCGAGAACGCTTACACACGTTTCTTGTCTGTTGCACAATTCTTCCGAAATCCGAAGTTATTGCGAATATCGTTTATGGAAACCGATATAGCTAAGACCTGTTTAAAGCTTATCTGTTTGCTGTTTGACCATGGGGCATAAAAACTTATGTGCCTATGGACATCTTCAGCAAATGCAAAGTGCCTAGACAAAGATTGAGTTCTCTGAGTGAACTATATCAAATGCATTAGTATTAATACGATTATCTTTGTCTCTGCCTCTCTTAATCTCTGTCTCTGCTCTCCTCTTTCTCTGCTTGCCCAGACCAAGGTCAGGTGGAGGTCGTGGGCTCGAGCCCCATGGCAAAGTGAAGCGCTAGAATAGAGATTAAGTTCTCGTAGGGCGATATACAAATGAATTTTATATATTGTCTCTTTCATTCTCTGTCTGTTTATGCTTGTCTCTGACTCGGTCTGTCTCTCTTGCTGCCTCTGTGCGTCTCTCACTTGCTTTCTCTGTCTGCCTTATCATTGTCTCTTTTCTGGTCTATCTTCACCTCTTGTACTGGTTGGTCTGCCCCTATCTCTCTTTCTTCTATGTATAGGTAGAGAAATGCATCTAGCTATCTATCTGCAGTAAGAACATATATCGAAGTATGCACGCACGTAAGCCTGTATGTACGTTTCTATTTACAGTATTTATCTGCTTATCCCCATCCCTTTCTTCCTCTCTCTCCCTCTTTCTCTCCCTCTTTCTCTCTCTCTCTCTCTCTCTCTCTCTCTCTCTCTCTCTCTCTCTCTCTCTCTCTCTCCCTCTCTCTCTCTCCTTTAAGGAATTTCCTCTTTTCACTGCTCACCATGTTCTGTCCTATACTGTCGCCCTTTATTAAGTTCCACTTTCTATCTGCTAGCTGGAAAGAATCCTTGCAATGCATCATAGTTCTCATGCATGCAGCAACAGCAAGTTCACTATGCATTTTATCCGGTTGCTGTCGTGAGACCAGCCCGACGCTAGGGTTACACGTGAAGAGAAGCTGGGCTGATCAAGGCACTAAATCGTTTTGCTGAGATAATTTGATAACTAGCTGAACTGTTGCACCAGTTTCAACCTCCTCGTGCCCTCAGGTCCTGCATGGACACTCTGCATAAAGACCGTTAGCAACATAAGCTTTTGCTCTGCACGTCCTCGACTGTGGTACTCACTTCCACAACTCTTACACAACAACAACTGCTCTCCTGCTGCCGACTATGGCACAACCTTTCCACTCATCCTGAGCTGCCACTTCCGTGCTAATCACCACCGCAACTGCTCTCCTGACTCTGCTATTCTTCTCATTTTCTCCTTGCTGTATGAAATTAAGTCTGCTTGCTAGCAGATGTAAAGCGCCTAGAAAGAGGTTGAGTTCTCTGAGGGCGCTTTATCAAGTGCATTATTATTATTATTACTATTATTATCATTACCGAATTTGCTCTGAGTGGGCTATACATAACTCAGGTGTAACACCCACGGTCTTTGTGGCTTTGGGCAGTTACACGTGGAGATACATTACATTACATTACAATTAGCTGGATCTGCCTTCTCTTGTCCTATTCAGAAGTGAGCAGGACAAGACCATGTGGAGCTGACAATCCAACGGCATGACCTCGGATCGAAGAGCACAATTCGACAGATTCGATCACGGAGGAGGACAGTCTGTCGAGCATCTGCCGAGGCAGCAGGCCACTCACATGAGATCCGGGCGAAAGTGATGAATGATGGCGCAGAAAGCCAGGCCATTTCGCCATGACGTCGTGAAATTGGTCACAATGATGTTTTTGTAGTGCGACGTCACGGACTTGGCCCAGTTAAGCAAATCCTCAGAAGGATTGATGCGAACCTGGATAAAAGAATCCACGGCAACAAACTTTGACACGTTGTCCTCCTAAAGGTAGCAAGGAAGAGCCAGTGAGGATAAACCAAACTAACTAGCATTAGGCTGCCAAAGATCGTAAGTCACACAAACGCCGAAATTGTAATATGCTGCTAGGGTCAGCTGTTGTTGTCTCGATGCATTCATCCACTGGTTTCTGCCAAATTGGATTACCGTAGGACTGCTGTTGGAGTGTACTTGCCAGACGTGCTACCTATGGTAATTGCTGGCACCCGGCTGGGGAGCCTTTGAACCAACCGGCGCCACTAGTCCAAAAAACGTGTTAAGTTTGACTCGATCGCCCATACTAGCCGAATGGTCGTTCGCGAGCTTCTCACCGAGCAAGAAATTCAGTTCAACATGCTCAACATCCAGTTTTGTCTATGCCACCCATGTCAGACTCCACCGTGACTGCCAAGCTTAGTTAGCCACTACAACCCACAGATTCTAACGGGCTTGCTGCAACGTTCAGCTGCTTAATCATGTATTGATGACATCCACACACGGATAGCAGCAAATTTTCTAAAACTAAACGATGACAAAACTAACTTGCTAGTTATGGGCAAACCCAGTGTGATTCAGAGATTGGAAAGGCTGTCTCTCAAAATTGGCTCTGCCAGCATATCTCCTGTCGAATCAGCTCGAAATCTAGGTGTCATATTCCAAAGCGACCTCTCGTTAGACGACCATATCAGCTCCACAGTCAAATCTGCCAATTTTAAACTTCATAATATTGCTAAAATTCGGGCTTGTTTAGATAAGGATAACACGTCTAAGTTGGTCCGTGCATTCGTGACATCTCGTCTCGACTTCTGCAACTCACTGCTTACTGGCCTACCAGCATGTGCGATCAGGCGATTGCAGCTGGTGCAAAACTCTGCAGCTAGGCTTGTCTGTCGTGAGTGTCTCAGTTGCCACATTACTCCACTTCTCGCCGACCTGCACTGGTTACCAGTCAAGCAACGGATTGACTTCAAGGTTTTGTCGCTCACTTTTAGGTCCCTTAATTCTATGGCTCCAGTCTATCTCTCCGACATACTCCCCCATCAGGCCAAGCATCGTACCACCTGCTTTTCGGAATCCAACAGTCTAGAAATACCTCATACAAACTTTAAATCCTTTGGAGACCGTGCATTTAGCTCATATGCTCCCAAAGTCTGGAACTCCCTTCCGACCTGCGCCAGAACATCCCCTGACCTGACCACATTTAAAATAAGCTTAACAACACACCTATTTAGGGCAGCATTTAGTAGGTCCCTGTGGTTCGTCGCTTCATTCAGAAGACTGCCTTTACAGCTAGCCATCACATCCGATCCCTATCCAAGATTAGAAGCTGTCTCCCACAGTGGCTTGTAAACAATTTAACTAGCTCTTTAGTTCTGTCTCGGCTTGATTATTGTAATTTCCTTTTGGCTGGGCTACCAAAGAAAGCTATTATGCCACTACAGCGGACTATGAATATGGCTGCAAGGCTGGTCTTCAAGTCCCAGCGGTTTGAGCACGTGTCACCTTTGCTGAAAGAGCTAGGATGGTTGCCAGTTGAGCAAAGGATACAGAGCAAATTTCCTACGCTGACCCACAAGGCCGGCCTCGGCTTGGCTCCTTCGTACCTAGCTGAACTGCTGCATCAGTTTCAGCCTGTTCGCGCCCTCCGGTCCTGTGTGGACAATAAATTAGCTGTCCCATTCCTCGGCTTAAAGACCGTTGGCGACAGAAGCTTTAGCTCTGCAGGTCCTAGACTGTGGAACTCGCTTCCACAATTCTTACGCAACGACATCTACACTCCAACTGCCGACTATGGCTCATCTTTTTCAGCGGTCCTGAACTGCTACTTCTATGCTACTCACTACCTCAACTGCTCTCCTAACTCTGCTATGCTTCCCACTTTCTCTTTGTTGCGTGAGACGAAGTCTGTTGGCTACCGAATGCGTACCGAAAGCCACTTAGGCTGTGAGTGCGCTATACAAAACTCTCCTGCGTAACACCCACATGGTCTTTATGACTTTGTGGAGTTACTGACGGAGATACATTACATTACATTCGTCCTTGATGTGCTTATGCATGCTGACACTGTGCATGCTGCCACTAACCACATTTGCATGCTGACCCTGTGCATGTCCCCCTAACCATGTTATTCATTTTGTTTGTTTATCAAGCATGATATTACTTACCATTCAATTGCATTTCCCTTTGCAGCAAATGAAAAGCACCTAGAGAGAGATTGAGTTCTCTAAGGGCGCTTTATCAAGTGCATTATTATTGTTATATTATTATGGAGGGATAGCGATTCAGTCTGCCGAGCTGGTGTGCTGAAAAGTTTCAAAACTCAGGGTCGGCAGGCTGCTCAAAGGCCCTTATGACCGACTTCGCGGCTCATCTCTGGAAGAAAGTAGAACCAAAGACTTTGCACAGCATGGACCAGTTTATGATAATAATAATAAACATTTGTATAGCACCCTCTGAGATGTGAATCTCTTTCTAGGCACTTTATAGATACTGTATAGAAAGCAACGTTACATAATCACACGACATAAGCATGCCAAAGAAAGCACAGTCACGGTCGAGCCAGTGTAAATGCACCCATGCTCGTGTGCATGCAGCACATGCCGCCGGCATGCATGCACACGAGCAGCCTCGTGTGCATGCATGCACCCACCACGTGTGTTAATATGCACCCATGCCGAGTGCACACACAGACTAGCTCACGTACGAGCACTTGTGCTGACTCACCGCGCTTGCAGACGATGCGCTCTCGGCATTAGTGGTAGATGGAGTGCCACTGACACGGTGTCCGTCATGCATGCTGGCCGGTGGGGGAGTGATGGCTCTCGGTTGAACCGCTGTAACAGCGGCCTTCCTTTCTTCGGGCGGCGTGCTTGGCGGAGTCCCTGGACAGCCATAAGGAAACTATAGCATTAACCCAGGTCAAGCCAAGCGCTTAGCAGACGTGACGTGCAGGAACAGGGCAACTTAATAAATGGGATTGATAAGGCCCACACTCAAGCACTTAGGATCATGACTATTTACCAAGACTGGCAATATTGTATTGTCATCAGACAAAGAGCTTATTATTCTGCTGGTAAATAAAACTGTGGCCCCACAGTTGTCTAGCACGAAGAATGCAACTGCTTTGCAGCATATCTGTATAAAAACTGTCGTCCCTAATGCAAGGAATTGCATTCAGAGCTCCAATAACTGCACCGGAAAAGAGTACCAAAACATGAACTGTGCTATCCCCATACCTCACAGTGTGATACAGTCACTTCCATATTCCTAACTTTTAAAAGGCTCGAAACCAACGTTTGTTATAACCGAAGGGTCGAACTTTTTATTCGTCTCACAAATAAGGGGATAAACGGAGCACTAGCGTTTTGCCAACTGAACGTTTTCAGCTGCATGCTGCTTCCTAAGCCAAGGCACTTTCCTGGATACTCGATCCGGAATTAAAATCCTCCAACCGTCGCACCATTTGTTCCACTTAGTTTTGGTCCCTGTAGGAGCTTCCAGTGACAAAGCCAGCATGGCCAAGCTGGCCTTCGTTAAGCTTAGTTGAGCGATCTTCCGAACGATGTCTTTATGGCTCGATGTCTTGTTCTGGCGGTGCAATGACCAGGGATCGTCGACTATGAGCTTGACAGCCGATTACGAACTAAGTGCGTTATTGCTGAATCAGAACTGAGCCTCTAATAATAATAATAATATAATGCATTTGATATGGCACCATCAGATAACTCAATCTCTTTCTAGGCCCTTTACATCTGCTGCAAAGGAAGCACGATTGAATGGTCAGTGGATATATGAAATAGCCAGTGATAAGCCGAGGTTTATGAGCAGTTCGATGTATGATTATTTACAAGCAAGATGTTGCATGACTTATGACCTGGCCAGTATATGAGGCCTAGGCCTGAGCACAGCTGCTCTCTTATAGCAATGGTCTGCCGGTCGGGAGTGCTACCGTAGAGCAGTAGCTGCAGTAACCCAGATAAGTCGTCTCTGCGCAAGCAGGCGTCTCTCCGGCCACCCGCTCGCTGCCGCCCACAGTGCGCCCACCGCCGCCGCGGCTCGAGCGGCAGAGCAGCGGCCAGGCACGGCCGGAAGGGAGAAGAGCCAATTACTAAAAAAAGCCACAGAACGCTCAGGGTCGCCGGCTCAATGCCCACGCAGGCCGGCTGCTGCTGCTGCAGCTAAGGCAGCCACCTCCTCAACCACCCCGGAGCCGGATCACTTTGATAACTTATCTGACGCTTTCAGCACCGAATTTCGTGCATTGACTGACTCATTGTCTCTTGTGGCTCATGTGCATGGCCCTACCCACATCAAGGGTCATACACTCGACCACATTTTCTCATACAACTGCGCTTTGTCATCACCAATTATTACCAATCCTGCTTATCTGACCACATGCAGATCTCATTCAATCTACAGTGTGTGCCCACATCCTCCTCTAAAATGACCTGTGAATCGCGAAACCTCAAGACCCTTGACATCGATGCTGTCCGTGCGAGAATATCTGCTTCGCCTCTGCTGCTCAGTCCTCCCTCCGATCTGTCATCATTGGTAGATAGCTACAACACGACACTAGCTGACACACTCGACGAGTTTGCACCTCTGACAAAGCGCACTGTGCGCCCCCACCCAGACGGCCTATGGTTTACCACAGACATTAAACTAGCCACGTCTAATAAACGAAAGCTTGAAAAAGCATACACAAAATCCTGACTAACTGTCCATCGACAGGTATACGAAGACTACTGTAAGTCGTACCAATCGATCCTAGCAAAGGCCAAGTGTAACTTCTATAGAAACATTGTTGAATCACAGATGCACAATCCAAAAATGCTGATGTCGACAATAAACCATCTCCTCAACCATTCCCAGATTAGCTCCTTACCTGATGATCCTTGTGATGATCTAGCCGATCGCTTCTCTCGATTCTTTGTGCAGAAGATAAACAAGATCAGGGAATCCATCCCTGTGATGACAACCTCCCCACTAGAATGCTCTTCCTCGGCTCCTGGCTGCACCTCAATGTCTGCATTTAAGCAGGTCACTAGTGATCTAGTCCTAAAGTTCGTATCGCAATCAAAGAAGACAAGTCCTCTGGACCCTATTCCCAATGTCCTGCTCCTACGTTGCATTGATCTGCTGCTGCCATGCATAACTAACATAATTAATATGTCATTAGCCTCAGGTCATGTCCCAGCACCTTTCAAAAAAAGCTGTAGTCAGGCCTCTTCTCAAGAAAGCTACACTAGAGCAAGAGAATTTAAGCAACTACCGCCCAGTATCACTTCTACCATTCCTATCAAAGACACTGGAACGGGTCGTGGCAGATCAGCTGAACTCATATATCGAAACCTCACACCGTGCTAGTAAGTTCAAGTCTGACTTTAGAGCTAATCACTCCACAGAGTCAGCATTGCTTAGGGTATACAACGACCTACGTAGGAATGCAGACATGGCTAGAGTGTCTCAGCTTGTTTTGCTCAATCTTTCGGCAGCTTTTGACACCATCGATCACAAAGTTCTTCTATAGCGCCTCTCATCTCGCCTCGGCATCACTGGCACTGCTCTGCAGTGGTTCAGGCACTAGCTCAGTGGGAGACTCCAGAGTATTGACGTGAATGAACAAAGATCATCTGAAGTACCTCAGAAATATGGAGTACCTCAGGGCTCCATGCTAGGTCCGGTTCTTTTCACGGTTTATACTCTCCCTCTTGCTGATGTGATTGCCAAGCACAATCTAGGCTTTCACTTCTATGCAGATGACACTCAGTTGTACCTTTGCTTTGATCCCTCCCAGCCTTCGAGCACCTCAAATTCTCTCAACTCACTTGCTGCGTGCATTGATGACATCCGCACATGGATGGCAGCAAATTTTATAAAACTAAACGATGACAAAACTAACTTGCTAGTTATGGGCAAACCCAGTGTGATTCAGAGATTGGAAAGGCTGTCTCTCAAATTTGGCTCTTCCAGCATATCTCCAGTTGAATCAGCTCGAAATCTAGGTGTCATATTCCAAAGCGACCTCTCGTTAGACGACCATATCAGCTCCACAGTCAAATCTGCCAATTTTCAGCTTCATAACATTGCTAAAATTCGGGCTTGTTTAGATAAGGATACCATGTCCAAGTTGATCCATGCATTCGTGACATCTTGTCTCGACTTCTGCAACTTACTGCTTACTGGCCTACCAGCATGTGCGATCAGGCGATTGCAGCTGGTGCAAAACTCTGCAGCTAGGCTTGTCTGTCGTGAGTGTCTCAGTTGCCACATTACTCCACTTCTCGCCGACCTGCACTGGCTGCCAGTCAAGCAACGAATTGACTTCAAGGTTTTGTCGCTCACTTTTAGGTCCCTTCATTCTATGGCTCCAATCTATCTCTCCGACATACTCCCCCATCAGGCCAAGCATCTTACCACCCACTTTTCGGAATCCAACAGTCTAGAAATACCTCGTACAAACCTTAAATCCTTTGGAGACCATGCATTTAGTTCGTTCACTCCCAAAGCCTGGAACTCCCTCCCGACCTGCATCAGAACATCCCCTGACCTGACCACATTTAAAAGGAACTTAAAAACACACCTATTTACGACAGCATTTAGTGGGTCCCTGTGATTCGTCCTTCACGTGCTTACGGGTGCTGACACTGTGCATGCTGCCACTAACCACATTTGCATGCCGACCCTGTGCATGTCACCCCTAACCATGTTATTCATCTTGTTTGTTTTTCAGTAAAGGCAACAAGCCGGGGTAGCTTGCGGTTAATCAATTGATACAAAGAAAAATTGTTACTCTTACCTACAACGTCCGCCGAGATTTGGTTTCTTCATATCTAGCTGTGGTACTGCACTATTGCAGCCTACCCGTACCCATAGGTCAGCTCTTAGGTGCCGGAGGCCTAGATGGATCAAGGCAGCATTAGAGCTGAGTGCCATCAATTGCAATCGGCGATTAAATTAGCAGGACGAAGAGAATACATTGTGAAAAGAGTGAGAGACCTCGACAGCATGTCCCTGGAGCAACCAATACCCTCAAAGCTGATTGTATGAGCTTCAGCCATTGACATCTATGCTCTGAAATCTTCCTATTGCAGAGCAGTGCTTGTGAAGCATGGAAGAGATGAAAAGCTCCGAAGAAGGACTCGGTGATCAATGGCATCTAGCCCCACAAAAAATGAGCAGAACTAGCAGATCAACTCTACCCAAATCAACATTACATCGTGTTTTGATCATGTTTCCTTTGTAGCAAGTGTACAGCATCTAGAGAGAGATCGAGTTCTCAGAGGGCCCTTTATCAAGTGTCTTATTATTATTATTATTATTATTATTGCAGAAGTTGTTGAATGCTCACAATGGTTCTGCCCCTGGTGCTGGGGTTGACTAGATCTAACAGCTGATGCAAATTCACATGCCAATTTTAATGTTTCAATTCGGGCGTTTACCGGTAGGTGCTCAAACACTATTTGCTCTGGTGTCTTGGATAGGAACAGCTCTAAACGACCGGCCTCTATGAGGAATGTAGGGAAAAAACATAAGGCTGATAACATTTTCATTATGTTAATCATTGTGACCTTCGGAAAATCTAGGCATCTCAGGAGGATAGTAGGCACGGGGTCCGAACAAGACACAAGAAACCGCTTTCAAATATCTTTACAGCCAAAAGTAGACCTGCAAACAGAGGCATGGCTGACCATGGAGCTGATCAGAAGCATATCGTCTAAACTCTCACAGCACTACCGATCGACTTCCATGGTCGAGCTTTGGCATAATTTCTACAGATCAATCAATAGTTGGCTAAATTCATCAGGAACGTAACAGTCAGGATGACCCCTTGGCCTACCTTTCGGCCAGCTGAAGCCTGGTTTCTCTGGTATAGCAAAATTCGCAAAAAGCATCTTGACTCTGCCGGCTGATTTCAAAAGACCGTACTCTGGCTGCTGGGCGCCGAGCAGAGCTCAAGTAGATGCCATTGAAGGTAGCCTTCCCCTCGACCTACGTATGGGTGGGATCCTACCCACCGAATTAACAACCTGATGCAAAGTCAGACTTACTATTGGGATGGGCCAAGGCATAGGCCTAGGGTCAACAAATCAACAACCTACCTCGAAACAGTCCTAGTTGAAGATTACTGTAATGCAATCACACACACCTGAGCATCTAATTAAAAAACATGCCAAAATCATTAGGCTATATGAACTCATTCCATATCAATATACCCTTTCAAAATATATTTAAAAGCTGGCATACACTATAATGTTATGTTAGTTATATTTTCTCTAATAAAATACTATATTTATAAGTATCTATTTAAACCAGCATTTCTTAAAATTATTTTTGGGTGCTCTTGTCGTACAGGCTTCTGTCGGGTTACCCACTTAGGGCCACCGTTGGTGGCCGGATTAATAACATGACTGAATCATCGATTGGCCTAGAAAGGACAAATAGCAAAGACTGCAACCATGGTTTGAAATAGACCAGTAATAAAAAGGATAAGTATCCTTTGATCACTTACGTTTCGTATTACTTCACTTAAAGGTACCATACTGTGATAAACTTTTGTGGTTTTGCAAAGCTCACTTCTAAAATTCGGGCTTGCTTAGAGAGGGAAACCATATCTAAATTGGTTCATGCATTTGTGACATCCCGTCTCGAATTCTGTAACTCACTGTAACGTTTTTAAAATGAGACTGTCCACTGCAAAAACAATAATCAGGAGGTATTTCAGTTTCTCACTGGTGCTCACCATAATTTGCAGACCTTTTGTGGACAGACATTGGCAAAAGCAAGTGCAGAAGCAGAACCTGAGAGCTGCAACTTACCAGCATAGAACGGCCTCTCTACGAACGTGGAAGTAGCAGCTGGCAGCACAGTGGCAGCACAAGCCTGGACAGGTGTTGTACCAGTCAAAGGCTGTGCTTCCCTGGCGGCGGCAGTGCCCTCACGTCGGCCGGCACTGGTGAGTGTTGCTGCTGAGTGGCTCTGCAACAGTGCACCGTGAGCAGGCAGGAGCAGCTTTGCTGCTTGACTGCTGCTGCTGCCGGCACTGCCGAAGGCAACTGAGCTGGCGTGTTTTAGACGACTTTCTATGGCAGGAGCGGCAGCAGCAGTGTGTGCATCTCTCGAAAGCTGTGTATCGAGTGAGAAATGCTCGTCACGAGCACCATAGGACGGTCCTGCAGAGAATCAAAGACAGACGTTTAGGCAAGTGCCTTGCTTAAGGTAAGATGAAGTGGCCTGTGATCATAGCCACGTCGGTCACAGCCTGACCGACCACGACGGCTACGAAAGCAGCCCAAACAGGTTACACCAACAGCAGCAGAGACATCAGCTGCTGCAGCAGCCGAGACATCAGCTGCACCAACAGCTGAGTTCTACCGTAGCAGCAGCCGAGCTCATCTGATGCATTTCCACGCTGGTTTGGACCAGTGGTTAATGCGCTTGCCCCGATCAAGGTCTGGTCGAGGTCGTGGCCCGAGCCCATGCATATGCAAAGCGCCTGACTACAGCTTAAGTTCTCTTAAGGCGCTATACGAATGAATTATACATATACACATTAATTTTTTGTCAAGGGTGCAACTAGGTGATGACAAGGACACGTGCACTGACTGTATTACTTATCCTGGCCAGGCATCTAGAAAATGGCTGCAAGTTGCTAGCGACACTTCTCTAACTAGAAGCAAGCGAGCAAGAAGTCTTGGCAGCAATCTGATTTTGCCCCCACGGTTGAGCAAGACAAACCTGACAATCTTTGCAAGCAAGCAGTCACCAAGCTGGCAAGCTTAGCTGCATGTACTTTCGGGTCCTAAAGCAAGAATGGTGATGACAGGTTATGAGCCTATGAGCACACTCACCAACTGCAGATATGTTAATTTGCATACCACCATAAGAGAACTTAGTCTCTATTCAGGCACTTCACATATGTGATGGGGCTCGAGCCCACAACCTTGGCCATCAAATATATTCACCTTATCCTCGGTCGGGGCATGCACCTTACACCATTGGGGCAAACCAGTGCAGTATAATTCTGGCACAAGCTGGTCGGTTTAGCTTATTAAAGAATGTCACCACTAGCTTTAGAGGAACACAAAAATGAAAATCAATACTAGGAAACAATCAGGTGCCAAAGGAGACGACAGCCACCGGTGCATGTCTGAGCACGGCCTCCTTGAATGAAAAAAAAACAATGTCTGAAGGCACTATCAAACCGTTGTATGCAGGTCTGGAGGGCAATAAAAAAGGCTACCATATAGGCAGCTATGACTCCAAAAAAAGTCCATCCTGGTCCTCGATCTCCCATTAATATATATATATATATATATATATATATATAACTCATTTGTAAAACGACCAAAAAAACTGGCTCTCTATTCAGGCACTTCATATATACAACGAGGCTCGAGTCTACGACCTCAACCATAAAATACATAAAGTACAACTTGACACATGGAAATTGACCTTGGCCGGGCAAGCACCTTAACCACTGGGCCAAACCAGCAAGGCATTCTACTGTAAGACCTCTGCTAGATGCAGGAACTGCTAAGTAGGAAGAGCGATGCAGAGGCATGTACCGGATGTAGAGCTAATGCCAGAATAAAAGCTTTCTGCGAGCAATTAGGTAAGCAGGTCTTCTGGTTTTTGAACAAACAAGAGAAAAAGGTTCGTTCCGTGAAGTAGCCTCCGGCAAGAAAGTGGGAGGCAAGGGGATACAATGAAATTAAACCTGATGCACGATCTGACGAGCCTCCTGCTGCTGCAGCCAACTTCAAATTTCAAGACTGCAGACACTGGGCAAGAAAATGCTATTGGAAGCACAGGAAGTGAAGTAAAACCAAGATATTAAAGATCGGCTGTTTCTGCAGCCTTTTAAATATACCGGCATATCAGCCTTTAGTGACTACCGGAGCACAGCCGGCAACAAAAAATGCCAGCAGCAGGGCTTGAACACACAGCCTGGAGAGTGAAACATGACCACCTCACTGCTTCAGGACTGAGACCCAGCCATGATTGTACATGGCACGATCGGATCAAACTGTAGCTACGTGACTAGAAAGCCAACGGGTAAGAAACGAGAGGCAAAAAGAGCTGGCATAACAGATGCGATGGTAGCTTGTGAGGAGCTTGCCCAAAGAGACACGGCAAGACAACTTGCCTTGTGCTGGGGAGTGAGTGGAGGAGACAGCAGGGGCTCGGCACTATTCCAGGTAGCTGACCCTGCGAGCAGCGCCTACAAAGAACACTCGACATCTAAGGCCGAGTCATAAATAAGCTTGGTGGGGCTAACAGGTGCTGGGTAAAGCTCGATATCCTATCAAAGCCAAAAACCAGAGACAGAACATTAAAGTCTGAACATAAACACATTGCACAGTCATGCACATAGCAGCACAACACAGAAATTGGTGCACGAATTTGCTTCGTTTGCAATGAACAAAAGCCATACTGGCCAGGCTTGTACTGCCAGTAGCTGCACGATTAAACTACTATAATATACCGCCAAGGTGCACTCTCCTCTCTGACAGCATACCTTCAGGCAAGGCGAACTTGCTTATTTCTGCAGTTAAAGCAGTTAGCTGTGACATTGTATCAGCTCGAATTATACTGTCATCGGCAGCATTGTCAGCATGGTGTCCAGCAGCACATCCGTCCTCTCCTCCATCAGGTAGTTCGTCATCAAAATCAGCCATGTTTCCCACGTCTGACGGTCCAGCACTCATCAGGCTGGCGATCGACTGCATATCTTCATCACTGCAGCATACACAAAGCAAGCGCTGACTGTAAGTTAGGTCAGAACCAATCTGGCGCATACCAAGCAGTTGATCTGCAGGGTTCCAGTGCAACAAACAAGTCAATAGAATAGCAAGTTCACAATGAGACATCACATAAAGCAGCAGACACTGGCAACGAGGAAATGCTTAGCTTAAACAGTGAGCCGGACTAGAAAAAAGGAGACCTTGGGCATGGTTAGGAAGCTCAACGGTAAGAAATGGCAAGGTCCGTGTTGAACCGTGAGGTACATGCTTTACGGCGCCAAAAATGAGACATGATGCCCAGACACACTGTAAACAGGGTATGCTAAACGCAATGGCAATCATTGAAAAGATAACAAATCCAAATGAGAGTGAACAGACAAGCTTTTGATCTTTATGATCAGCAGATAGGATAATATGGAATAGGATCAGAATGTAATTGCACCGGTCTACACCAACGACCAGTTAGATACAAGGGTAACAATAAACAAGATTCTTGATCTTAGTTCTCTAAGCAGTACTAAGTGGGGACTCGAATTTCCAGTACTCCTATCCTTTTAGTTTCACCTAGTGCCCGGCACCTCTTTTAGACGACCTATAAGTGTTTAGAAATCAATGGCAATCAATTACTCAACATGCAAGAATTTGTATCTAAACACAATTTTCATACTCAAGACTCTTTTCTTCACGATCAAATAGAATGCCATCAACCGTGAGAAGAAGGGATCAACATTAGCATGTTAAAAATCAGAAATTCCGTGAGAGAATAAATACTGCAACAAAGGCAGAGGTTGAATAATGCTGCTAGCTCAGCAGCAAGATTGCTTGATCAGCAACACTGCTTGCCATTCATTACATTGGTTAGTCAGTAGGCACAGGCGATGCCGAACGAAAAATTGTTTTGAACTCAAGTGCTGTTAAATCAGGCAAGCCATAACACCAAGCTAAGCACCATCAAGGAGAATTTTGGCACCAGGTCGCGATGTATGTCTACTTGTAGCTCAATGGCCACGTAAGCCAGCGTGGTCGGGAAGTCAGAATGCATTGCACTCACTTAAAAAGTAGGATGCACAGGTGTGCAGAAGCTCATAACGGGAAGCACTGAGCCATTGGCTAACATCTTCGGATTAAGATGGCAATGCCGACATCAACAAAGACGATAAAAAGGCAGCTGAGAGGCTCGAAAAACAAGAGCCGTACAGTCATGATATTATGAAGGAGAAAGTTGTTCTGCTGACAAGACTTCAAAATGCCTTGATCATCCAATCGAATGTGCCAACCCGACTGTCTCAGGCATTTTTCAAATTCCAACATGGCCATCGCAAAGTAATGCTACAGGTCATATCACAGTGTAGTGCAGGTAGGCATCCTGCAATTAAATGTAAGCACTCGGGAGCAAGCTCACTTACGTGGCCATGCCTTCCTTGATCAAGGCTGATGAGATGCTGATCACGAGCACGACATTGCTGTACTTGTCCGAATTGGATTTCATCGCGAGTTTAACTCGTTTTGGAGCACCTCCTAGCGACACGTACTCACGCATGTTCACCTTCTGACTGGCGATGGCCTTAAAGCGGCCACCTTTCTCGTGCTGTCAAACGAACAAGTTACAATCACGCTCAATATATAGCTAACCCGACGGCACACGATGCACAGACCGGTAGTCTACATCCACGTACAGTGAACATGTGTATGCAAACTTGAGTAGGCAGGCGGCTTGCTCCAACGGTTATCCGAGCCAATAACCAGTAAAATGTTGCCACAGTATTTGTGCCACTGCTAGCAGTCATTGCAGCATGCTATAGCCATCATTCTAGCATACCATTTACTCAAGTGTTAATGGCATTGTATCTGTACAGGGATTGCACGAGGTATATGTACACTGGCCATTTTAGCTGGCAGTGGCTTCATTATCTCATAACCCAGTGTTCCATAGGAAGCTTGGGCACCATTTAATAGCGATATGTGCATTATCTCACAACAAAATAAAAGGAAAATAGCATTACCGGCTTTAGGCAGTGCTATACCCAAGGGCGAAAGAACTACACTGATGGACGATCACCAGTGCTCTACATATTTGAAAGCAACACTGCTTCATTGAGGGTATGCACCTGCGGTGAATCCAAGTTTGGATTTTAAGCAGCGGCACGTCGGACGACTAGTTTTCGAGACGTGTCTAACTCCTGCATTCCCACAAAATCAGCTCACTAGCCGAACATCTGCCCTAACCCAGCAGCTAGCAGCTGCTCCCACAGAGCTATCTAAATCGAGTGCAAAGGCCTTGCTTTGATCAAATATCTTGCCAGAAAAAACCTTTATCTCTCTTTTCTCGTTGGTCGGTGAGGCAGAAAAGCTGAAAGAGCCCCAGCTTCGACCTCTGCAATCTTTCTAAGTCGATCGCAGGCTCTACCTCACTGGTCAGGTGTTTGAGAATATTGCATAACTGCAAGCAGTAGGACAACAAATATTTGACAATTCAAATGCAGCTGTACGGCTCCTACCCAAATCACTACTAGATTGTCCCATAAACACAGCTAACTCACTTGCTGTAGAACTTGCTAAGCACAGGCCCAACCACAGCAAGCATGAGTGGCCCAAAAAAAGTAAGCTTATCTTAGATCAAACTAACTTGACCAATGAATTCCCTGTGCAAATTTCTGGTTTCTCCATCTGTAACTCCAAAATGCCACAAGGACTAAGTGGATGATATACAGGAAATGTTTCTCTAGCGCACTCAAAGCCTAATCGGCTTTCGATATGCATTCTGTGGCAAACGGATTTCATCTCACCCAACCCAGAGAAAGTGAGAAGCATAGCTGAGTCAGGAGGGCAGTTGAGGAAGGAAGTGACTAGCATAAAAGTAACAGCTCAGGACGAGTGGAAAAAATGCGCTACAGCCAGCAACAGGTGAGTAGATGTTACGTAAGAATTGTGGAAGTGAGTTCCACAGTCTAGGAGCCGCAGAGCAAAAGCTTATGTTACCAACGGTCTTAAAGGTGAGGATTAGAACAGCTAATGTATTGTCAATAGAAGACCTGAGGGCACGAGAATGCTGAAACTAGAACAGCAGTTCAGCTAGGTATGAAGGAGCCAAGCCGTGGCTGGCTGTGTGGCTCAGCTTACGAACTTTACTCTGCATCAGTCGATCAACCGGAAGCCATTGAAACTCTTTAAGCAAAAGGAGACAAATAGCCAAACCTCTGGGATTTGCAGCTAGCTTTGCAGTCAAATTCACCACCAGCTGCGGTCGCCTAGTGGCTTTATTTCGGTTGCCCAGCCAAAGTGGTATTGAAATAATCTAGCGGAAACCGAACAAGGGAGCTAGCCATATTTTGTGTAAGCTACCATGGTCGAAAGTCTCTAATCTTGGACATGGATCAGACGTGATGGCTAGCTGTTAAGGCAGTCTTCTATTGGAAACTTTCAAAATTTCGGCAATCGTCAAAGATAACCCCTAAATTCCATGCATGGGTGACGGTCGTACAACAGCATCTTTTATTAGAGGACCAGAGTCTTCTAGTCCAGCCACAGGCTTTGAGCATCCTGTGAGTATCAGTTCTGATTTATCATCAAGTTTGACAGCATCTCAGTAGGGGATTCAGGTTCATGCATAAGAAACTAAAAAAATAAGAGCCCTTTCTGAACAGCATTAGTGAGATCGCATGTAACGCGGTTGCTTTGCATTGGAAACCTGTAAGTCAATCGAGCCAAGACCCAGGGGAGATACCGACCACTACATCGAAGCTTGGCGATCCGACTAAGCAAGCCATGTAAAACAGTTAATCCTACTCCATACTGAAAAAAGTGGAGGCAAACTATCAAATATTAATAAAAATACACCCATTGCAGCAGAAAAACTATACTGATCAGGTTGAGATTATCAAAAAGCAGTCAATAGAACACAGCAGCAGATGAAGACATAATAGTAATAATAATAATAATAAAACACTTGATAAAGAACCCTCAGATAACTCAATCTCTCTCGAAGCGTTTTACAGCCTACAACAGCAAAGACCCAATTGCCACTCAGTAGACTGTCCGAGTGGCAAGGTTACAGGGGTGAAGCTCAATCAGGTTACAGGAGTCACAAGCTCAATCGTACCTTTTCGACTACGAACGTCCACTCCTTGTCATCAAACTGAGGTGATGAGGCATCGTGATACAGCGTTATCACGCCGCGCACGTTCTCCGGCAATCGCCAGTCCACGTAGCCTTTTGTGCTGCCGCTCTCGCTGCTAGCTATCCAGTCGAGATGCTGCAAGGTCAGGAAGCAGGTCCGTTTCGGTGATCTGCATATGAGCCACCGGCAACAACAGTCCAGGCAACAAAAAATAAAAAAAGTGGTAGCCCTTTCAGGAGAAGTACCTTGAACCAGCCACGGAGGACAACAAGCCTCAAGATTCACTGGTACATACTTTCTGTTCAATAATTGTATTTACTAAATTAATTTAAGTATTGAATTCTTGACCCTGGTTGTCCTTCCTAGAAATCAAGCAGCCACCCATGGAGCTTGCCTGGTTTTTGCCCGCACCAGGCTCAATAAACAGATCTTATTCACTTAGCCCGACAAAATTCCCATCCCAGGATTGACTTAATTTAATGTTAACATCCTTAGGTGATTTGCTACAGTTGGCATCTGTAGGTCGGCGCTGTTTAGCAGCCCACGGCTGATTTGATAAGTTAAAACTATGTAATAAATTCCTTGACGATATAGTGACCCCAAGAGTCCGACTTATTATAGCTCTGAAGGTGTGCAGCCCAGAAGGCGCTTTTGCACTGCTCAAATGATCGTTTCCAATTATGGGACAGCCTCAAACTCTAGCTATTTTGCTGCATACAGCACCATGACCGTGCTTCCTTTGCTCATGTGTAAAGTGTTTAGAAAGAGATTAAGTTCTCGGAGGGGGCTATAGAAATAAATGATTATTTGTTATTATTTGTTAATATTATTATCATGGCCCGGATTGGGCATCCTAGCCAATGAGCCTGCAGGTGTGGAGGGGGCTACTTTTTGGACATAACTGATAGAAGCAATAACCATAATAGTAACTGGAACTACTGTGAAGGCAGTCAGAACGACCATTAAGGTATCGTGAAGGCATTCTTTGAAAACAATGGCAGACGAAGGAGGCTTCCAACACAGGCCATGTTTATGCAATACTCCGAGCACCGACTGACTTTTCGGTGCATAGCGTAAAACATAGCCAAACAATGAATATCAAAGTCAATCTGTGTTGCTATCGTCTGACTTGCGCAAACAGCCCAAAGCCTGTTGGTAGAAAAATGGTGGGAAGAACCAAGGAAGAATGTAAAAACCCTAATCTGAACACTGCCCCACGCTGAAAGAGTTTTCCAGGCAGATGCACTACCATGAGCCACAGGCCTTTTCCATTTCGGAGCATGGCAGAAGCAGAAGTGGCAGCAGCAGCCAGTGGCGGTGCCGGCAACAGCATCGGCAGCAGCAGCAGCAACACCAGCAGTTTATCTGCTAGGCAACGAAGACTGGCTCAGAGGTGCAGCCATTTCCGACAGTTTTCTGAGCAGCAACCTCGGCAGCCTAACCAGTGAAGGAACTGATTAAGCCCCGGGCAAGATCAAGGTCGTTTGCCACCTACGGAGGATGCCGAGTGGAGAAGTCTCGCGGTCATGATACAAGGCGGCTCACAGAACCAGCAAGAAACGGAAGAGCTTTTATCGAGCAGGCAGAAAGTGCACTCAGTTGCTGCAGCGCTATTCCTCCCGTTGAGCTCAACGAAAACCCCAGAAGGAACCAAGTAATGAGACTAGTAGGACACAGATCAGCCTGGACAGGTACATGTACCTTCGAGTTTGTAATCCTACCAGCAGCCTTCATTCATCCACCCACCCACCCACTCACACACCGAAAGCAACAGCTCGCTTGACACTGCCCAAGTTCAACCAACGATCGGCCTGCAGACGACGGCTGGATTTGGGCAGGCAATTTAAGGACAAATGCATCAGGCAATGTGGAAGACTTAATTGCTGCCAAAAGTGAGCTACGATTGGCTACTGTGGCCAAGACACATGCCAGCACTGACAGTCGGCCCAGATGCCAGGGCTGCATGGGCCGGAGAAGGGAGAGGCAAGGCCTGCCAGTCAGTCGTTGCTGGATCGGTCTAGATTAGCTATCTAGAGGATGACGACTTGCAAATGACATTTGTTACTGCAGCAGGGGGGAGGGGGCCTAACCATTCCATCGATTCCATTCCCACCAGACTGCACCGTGACATCTCGAAGTGATTGGTTAGTGCACGAAACCGAGAAACTTGCACATCTGAGGGTGATCGGCCATGTCAACAGCCGGAAGCTTTGCTGAGCAAACAGACAGCAGGCCTCACCTTTGTACGGATGCATCGGCTTCGACGGGTCCAGTTCACAGCCAGCTTGTGAGGAATCCTATAACGATGGCACAACCTTCTCGTAAAAAAAGCCAATAAACTTGACACCGAGTAATAAGAATGCTACTGCTAGTACTACTACCGACACTGCTGCTACGACTGGAGAAGCAAGCCAAGTGTTTTGCAGCAAAGCTTGGCACACCTGTTCCGTTAAAAACCTGGCAGACATTGCAAGAATATGTAGCTTCTGCTCGACCTCAACATGAAAGGCTCAACATGAAAGGAGGGTGGGACAGCCCACTCGAAACCACACGATGCTTTTGCCTTAGAGCTTGCCCTCGTTTGTGCAGTAGGCAGGACAGGTGCCAGAGACTGCGCCAGGGGGTCCCGAAAGGTGGACTGAACCTGTGCCCGCATTGAAAAGTGACTGAAAATCACCCAGAAAGGTTGCAATCGATCTACCACCAGAGACGTAATGCAAACTCTGGTGGTGCACTGTTGATGTCGGAGTTTCCTTGTGATGGCCATTGTAATGGCCATGGTTTCAGCACCATCGGCAGGTCGAGTCTTATCACGTTATGGCAGACACTGACATGAAAATGGCCAGTCTAAGTAGGATTGCAAATTTAGTTTAAAAACAATTAATGGCTAGTTTAATTTTTCAGTAGCAGCCAGGGGGCAACCAAACAACTAATACATCGTCGATTATGCAAAGAAACTGCTAACAGGATGCTATGAACAGAGTACCCATAGTAGGAAGTTCAACATGGCAGCTAGCATATGTAATACATAAACTACATAATGTAAACTCTAAACTATAGACCGAAAGCCATGAATAGTGAATGTAATAAGCATACACATTTAATACTTGAAATCCTATATCCAAAGCCCTAAACCCAAAATCATAAACCCCAGGCCTCAAATCCGAAAAGATGTCTGTTTTTAAATAGAAACAAATACAGCTAGAAAACAATTGAATTCCTGCTATGGGCACTCATATAAAGCAGAAAGGTCGGCATCAATGCATAATCAATGTACTAGTTAATCTGAAGTACCTGGGTGCTGGTAAACTGAAAAAGATGGTACCCTAAGAACATACGACATGAACAAGCAAATCTAAACGGTTAAAAAACTATATATATATATTTATATATATATAATTCATTAGTATAGAACCCTAGGAGAACTAAATCTCTATTCAGGCGCTTCAAATATACCATGGGCTCGAGCACACGACCTCGGCCAGGCCTTGGTCGGGGCGAGCACTTTAACCACCGGGCCAAACAAGCGCTCCAGTATGCATTCATGTTGCTTGGCTTACAATTGAGGTTATTTTGTATGTTTCAGCAAGCTATAAAGCTCGATCTTCTGTAGGCACCACATGCATACCATTGCTGGAGCTCAAGGCCAAAGACCTTAGCGACCTCATCGTTGTTTGAAGTCACATTGTAGAGAACAAAGCCGAGAGGCAGTTGTTGGTAGACGCACGACCAGTGCCACCTCACGAGAGGGAGACCACATCGGCACGAGTCGATGAAATGGCAGCAGCTCGGGTCTTATCGAACTGCAGACCCAAGCTGCCGAGCGATTGGCGGTGCTTGCAGGTGCCGCAGGCCTCCGCTACGTAACCTCGGCATCGACTGCTCGAGTAGGCTCTCTTTCCACTGGACAAGATACAGCAACTGCCCCAATGCCAGCTATCGATAACTACCAAAGTATGGTGCCCTGTCAGTAGGGTCACAAGGAGGAAGGTAACTTTAGTTACAGTTACAAGGCCTGCTCTTATACAGACCCAGCTGTCTTCCCACAACAGACAGCTAAGATTTAGGACAATCTCGCAAGCCTATTTCCATCCCACATCCTCCCTGCAAGTGCCAGGCATAGGCTTGCTTACAGCACCAGTATCATGGGACGATTGCTCCAATGAGCCAAGCACAGAACATGTACAGTATCTCTGTCTACAACTCTACACAGCCACAAAGACTAAGGAGTGGAGAGTTTTCTAGAGCATACCCAAAGCCTAAGCAGCTTTCAGTGCGCATGCAGTAGCCGACAGCCTGCATCTCACGCAACAAAGAGAAATAAGAAATATACCTTAAGTCAGCAGAGTATTCGAGGAACTAAGTAGCGTGGAAGTTGCACCTGAAGACAGCTAGCAAGGATGTGCCACAGTCGACAGCACGTGATTAGATGTCGTTGTAAAAAAAACTGTAAAGGCCCCTTCATTCTTTAGCTCCAGCCTACCTATCAGATCTAATCACCCATCAGGCCAAGCAGCGTACCACCAGCTTTTAAGAATCTAACTGTTTACCTATACCTCATACGAACCTCAAATCCTTTGGAAAGCGTGCATTTAGTTCGTATGCTCCTAAAGCCTGGAATTCACTCCCAACTTGCATCACAACATCTGACTTGACCAAATTTAAAAAGAACTTTAAAAAACTCACCTATTTAGGACAGCATTTAGTGGGTCCCTGAAATTTGTCCTTCGTGTGCTTATTCGTGCTGACACTGTGCATGTCACCCCTAACCGTGTTATTCATGTTGTTTATCAAGCATGATATTACACATCATTCAATCGCATTTCCTTTTGCAGCAAATGTAAAGCACCTAGAAAGAGATTGAGCTCTCTGAGGGCATTTTATCAACTGCATTGTTATTATTATTTTTATTATTACTCTGAATGGAACAGCTGATCTATTATCTGCAGAGAACCTAAGGAGAAGATGAGACTTACACTGGTGCAGCAGCTCAGCTACATATGAAGGAGCCGAGCCAGCTATGGCCGGCCTTGTGAGTTAGAGTAAGAACCTGTGCCTGCAAAGCTGACAGATAATTGGCCCACTCACTTTGGCGCTAGATGCAACTGCTGGCCAGAAGTAGCCAGCCCTCAGGAATCTGATTCCTAAAAACGTATTGAATTGGTCTGTCGTCTGTAAAGGCTATTTGAAAAGGGGTTGGACAACAAAATAAAGGCAAAGCGGTGGGGCCGAGGGCAGGAGGCAGAGGAACCCCCCTCCCCACAATCCTGTAAGCATTTAAGAGAAGGTTTAAACAACCTAGGGCCACTCTAGGACCAGAGCAAAGCTGATTAGCCGGCTGCTGTCCCATGGATAACTGCGTAGCAATAGCCGATTGAACAGCCTCATTTGTATAGCGGCATAAGAGCCTTAACGGCTATCACCACTACTTGCAGTCGGCAATTAAGGATCGCCCACTGCAGGATTCGAACCCACGACCTCGGTCGTGAAGATCAGACACCTTAGCTCCTGGGATGGTCACTAACAGCAACAGCAGTGTCGAGTTATATATTTCAAGTGTACAGAGAGAGCTGCTAGTATCGGTTCAACAGACTGGCTAAGATTTTGATTTCACTGGTACTAATCACGTTAATGCATTAAACAATATTGCATCTCTTTCTGTAACTCTACAAATTCATACAGGCTAAACTGGGGCTAGTTACTATAACGATGACAATAATAATAATGACAATTTCACAACGCCCTAAGAGAATTGAATCTCTTTCTATGCAATTTACACTTACCGTGGCAACCTTGATACCTTTATACAACCTTCAATCAACATGCCAACTCTTCCCACTTCTGAGTAGATATGCTCAACAATCAAATAATTGTTTAGGGTAATCTTGAAAAGATAAATATGTTTGAAGTTTTGACAAGTACCAGTTTAAGTACTTGTTTGCTACTTGTAGACATTGTTGCTTAGTGCCTTGTAAATTCCATAATTCGGCAAATACTTGATGGATCAACATGAAATTGCACATGTGAGTTCAGCTCTGCTTGTACACCACTCTCAGGGTTAATTTCTTATTTCGGTTCAATAATTTTTGCTGTGAATGTATGCATGTCATTAAACGTATTTGAACTTCATTATCTACAATCATGGATAGGTATAAGCCCCTGGGTAGATCTGGTTCTCTTGAGTGCTACAAAAAACTTGTTTTATTATTACCATTATTCAATTCAAGCAGATCTTACTGCCCATTTATCAAAGACCTACATCGGCTTCGACGTCTTGCCTGAGGCTTATCTTGAGTCGAACACATTCATGGCAACGACTGCTATACCTAGGCGAAATAGGGCACAGCTAGTCACCCAGTGCAGTCAAATAATGATAATAACAATAAAAATAATGTGTCACTTTTAGATCACCATATGAGAACTAAATAGCTATCCAAATGCTTTACAACTTGTAGAAAGACAAACAATAAACAACGGTTTGAGACATGCCTAGTATCATGCTTAGACAAGCATGCAAACCAATTGCAATGCTTCCTTAGCAGAATATGTGAAGTGCCTAGAACGAGATTAAGTTATACTAGGGCAACATACAAATGACTAAATATCGTCAATAAAATATTTCTTAAAAAGATAATTATGCTTAGGCCAGGATGCTAATGAAAACACGAAGACACTCAGGGATACCGGTTAGCAAGACCTCTGGCTGGTGACATGCACTTGATCAATCGTGCAAAGTACACGAGGAAATTTTCACTGGGGTAAGAAAGGGAAAGCTGAGAGGGGAACCCAAAGTGTCTTCAGCTGAGACTTAAATGATGCAAGGTCATGGCAGGTAGTGAAAGCAGCCGCAAGCAAGTTGCAGACTGAGTGCATACGATCTGAAGGCTTGCCCATCAAAAGATTTCACTTTGATGCAGCGATGGTGAGATGACTAGAGGCAGAGGGCGGGGCGAGAGCACATTGGAGCGGCAAGGATGTCAGAGTCAAGGTCAAGCCTTTCCAAGCAACTAAAGAGAGGGTCTTGATCAATTCGACGTTTAATGGGGACTCTGTGATGCACAGATGGAAGTGGTGAGGAGTGGCAGCTATGGTGTTGACGTCAAAACAGAAGAGCTGTCAAGTTTTGCACCAGTTGCATTCTATTAGGGCACAGGCCATGAAGGCTGAATTAGCAGAGTTGCAGTAATGTAGACGAGATGTCACAAGCGCTTCAGCTAGTTGGGCTGTTGTAATCTTATCTAAGCAGGCCTGGTTTTGAAAGTGCTCCTCAGTTGAAAGTAGGCCGACTTGACTCTGCAGGAAAGTGCCCATACAGATTACAAGCAGACGTCGGGGTGTTTCAAAGGCGATATAAATTCTCAGACAGGGGCTAGTTAGCCAGCTGATATATTAGAGAGATGTGATCGAGCCCAGAGACGGCCGGCCATATAGCCCTTCGAAGGTTTGGCCACAAAGGCAGTTTAATACCAATTTGGACACTTGGAAGTAGCATATCGGCATACACTATAAGACAAAAAAGACAAAAACGTAGTATTTTAATACATCAATCTGATGAACTAAGCTGATGGCTAACAAATGAAGTAAAGCCATTGAGCAGGGCAACATCGGCCAGGCGAATTGTAAACTGAACTGTCGAAAGGAATATATAGCCCTCGACGCCAAAAATGAGAAGGAAAGCAAAAGGCGTGTCATCCACTGTAATCGTCGATAGTTAAACCATCGAGATACGATTGGTGTCAATAGCTTCAACCTCCACACGTAGCATCACAGTAACTCTCCACAGCTGTCAGCCTCTAACACCAGCAGGTGGGGCCGACCCACAACACAGCAAGTCAATCAACCTTTTCATTATAATGGACCAGAAATTTGCCAAAGTTCAGCACAGTTAGGTGTGTGTGCAAATTATATATAAATATATATATATATATGTGTGTGTGTGTTTGTGTTTGTGTGTGTGTGTGTGTGTGTGTGTGTGTGTGTGTGTGTGTGTGTGTGTGTGTGTGTGTGTGTGTGTGTGTGTACATGCATACATATAGATATAAGTGCTCGTGTGTGTGTATATTATAATCATTCTGCCGGATAGGTCCACGACTTCCACAGCAATAACATTAACACGTTTGATATCGTGCTCACAGAGCACTCAATTTCTTTCTAGGCACTTTACATTTGCTGCAAAGGAAGCACGATCACATGGTTAGTGGCAGCATGCTCAATGACAGCAAGCATAACATGGTTAGTGATGACATGCACAGGGTCATCATGCAAATAAATAGTGATACACCAATGTATATGTGTGTGTGTGTACGTGTGTGTGTGTGTGTGTGTGTGTGTGTGTGTGTGTGTGTGTGTGTGTGTGTGTGTGTGTGTGTGTGCACGTGTACAAGCACAACATTTATACTCATGTACATGCATAACATGTATACTCATTACAGGCATAAATATGTATACTCTGTTGCTAAAAATTCTTGCAGTAAAGCTGCTACTCCGATCAGGTTATATAAGAGGATGTTCTACACAACAGGAGTTCCTCAAAAAGTACTTCACTTGCCTTGCAGTGTGCTACGGGTTGCAGCTTTGCTGCCACATTTAACGAACCCCAATCAAGAGTAAGTGAGGATTCAAATTCAACTTGCTTGGCCGACAACTACTTGAGTAAAGTACTTTTTTGACGAATCTGGTGGCTGAAGCTGATGCAGTGGCTTCGCCAGTCGCTCGATAGGAATCCTCATCGAACATCAAACGACTAAGAAGCGATACCGATAAGAGACTGAGGCAGGGCGTTTGGCCTACACCAGTAGCCAAAAGTTTAGGTAAAATTCAGGTTCCGTGGAATGTGCTACAGCAGAAGAGGCACTGCAAAAGCTTGTGGCCTTTCTGTCGGGCCAAATATGCCAGGCCATAAAAGAATAGTGGTGGAGCAATGTCACTCTCATCGGATACAGCCTAACATCCTATACATTTATCTTATGCTGTCAATAGATATTTTCCCACATGCTGCATGCATTTTTACAATGACTGGTGTCAGAACAAATCATGATAACACCAGACCGGAATAGCAACCGCAGCAGCTGTCATCCTACCTCGATGGTTTGTTGCCACTGTGTGAATATACCTGCATATAAGGGCTACCTAGGGCTACCCAGCAGTAAGCAGAGGAGGAGCAAGCTGTCGCATGATAGGGTGACAGCAAGCACTGCACTAAGTACTTTCGGCAAGCACGATCCATCGCGACTGGAAAACTAGCCTTTGGCTAGGCCCAAAGCGCAGCTGAATGCAGCTCAAGGGCGGCCTGGCCATGGGTTGAGCAACTGGGTCGCATGTGGCCTTGGTAGGAGTAAAGTGAAGTGGGTGCACTGCACCATTCTAGATGGCTGTGCTGCTGCTCTAGACGACTTCCGGCAGCTAGAGAGCAGCTTCTCGGAGCAGCAGCTCTCCTTCCTTAGCACGACGGCCACGAGCTGCAAAATGATGGTACTCAGGGATGCATATCGGCATAGCATTGTGCTAGCAACTACTTTTATCTGTGCACACCCCAGCCCCTCCTGAAGAAGCTAACTCGATCCATATTGCACTCCTCTAATCTTTCCCCAGCCCTCCCTCAGTCCCTAACAGGCACTGCAAATGCCTGGTCCGGTCAGTAATGAGCAGGCTGGAGCTGTCGGCCAATGAGTGAGCTGCCCAAGCTGCAGCTGCAGCCAAGGCTGAAGCTCAAGAAGCAGCTGCAGCTGCCCTAGCCAGCTCCATCTGCCACCCAGCCTGAGCCAATGCAGCCGAATCCAGTCAATGACAAGACTTTCCTGTCTCAGCCTAACCCCATTTCCTAATGGCAGGCCAAGCTTGCAAGTACTCTCATGTGGTGAAGCCTGCTCTCTCTCTCTCTCTCTCTCTCTCTCTCTCTCTCTCTCTCTCTCTCTCTCTCTCTCTCTCTCTCTCTCTCTCTCTCTCTCTCTACCTTGCTCTCCTTCAATCTCTCTTGCTTTCTATATTTCTCTCTCAATCTCTCTCTCTCTTTCTCTTCTTTCTCTCTCCTTCTCTTTCTCACTCTCTTTCAATCTTTATCTCTAACTCTCTATCGCTATCTCCCTATCTCCCCCCTCTCTCTCTCTCTCTCTCTCTCTCTCTCTCTCTCTCTCTCTCTCTCTCTCTCTCTCTCTCTCTCTCTCCTATCTCTTTCTCTCTCTCTTGCTCTCTCTCTCTCTCTCCATCTCTCTTTCTCCTTCTTTTCTCTCTCTCTTCTCTCGACTGGAGTGAGGGGGGCTACACATGAACGTGCCTGTCATGGCGAATCGGTCATGAATATTCTTTAAAACCTAGCCCTAATTACAAGACAGATTGCAGACTTTGTCTAACATATCAGTTACACAAACCAAATCCAATAAAAAATAAACAAGTCGGTGCTGGCCACTGGTTCTCTGGGCACCCTCCTCCCCCATGCAGCTATCCACAGCAAGGCAGGCGCATCGTTCAGGCACCAAATTCGGCTGGCGGAGCTGAAAAGATTGTTCTCGCGGCACAATACGAGACAGACGCTGACCGGCATCCGATGCAAGCCCTGACGATCATCGACCTGTCAAAAGCTGCAGTCGCTGCTCGTCACCTAGCTCTGTAAGCACACCCTTCCGCTCTAGAGCCACGACATTCCTTTGGGGCGCCGAGCGTTGCTGAAACAGAACCCGGAGACTCGGTTAACTTGTTTTCCACTAGGCAAAGCCTTGGCACTCGAGCTACAGGAATGTATGGGAAGCAGGATGTGCAGCAGGATGTGAAGCAGGATGTGTGATATGTGAAGCAGGATGTGAAGGATGTGGAGGATGTGAAGGATGGATGTAAAGGATGTGAAGGATGGGCAGGATGTGAAGCAGGATATGTGAAGCAGGATGTGCAGCCCTGTGTGAGTGACATGCGCACTGAAAGCTTAGCTCAGGCTCGGAGCCGAGAAATGCAGTTCGAATGCCGATCTGACGTGCAGAAGCAAACTGCACAGCTGCCGAATGCAGTTCAACTTGTTTGGAGCTATCCGATTCGAGGCACTTGCGAGCCTATCGGCATTGCTATGCCAGGGTGATGGGAACCAAGGTAAGGAGCAGCTTGAACATGACACGAGTCGTGTCGGTCGACGTGACCAAGAGGATGAAAGACAAGTATGACAAAAGGGGAGTGAGCGTCGCACCAGACGACCTCAAAGAAACACGTGACCCGAAAGAAGCCGGCATGAGCGCCAGGCTAGATAATCATTGAGCGGGCCAAACATTGACCCTAACGAAGCCAACAAGTCATATAACAGAGTGCCTGACATGATGACTACCTGCACTCCAGATGCAGGCTGCGCCCACTGTGCAGCTGCAGCAACCTCTTAGGCCAAATATAAAGGGAAACAGTTGGAGGGGGTTCACTGCATTCTCAAAGTCCACTGAGCAGTAAACTAGTCAGTTCTCGCGGCTGTTGCAGCACCAAGATGCTGACAGGAAGGCAGAGGTCAAGCCCTCAGCAACAGGCATGCCACTGACCAGGGGGCAACTGACAGCACTCGCCAGTGGATAACCTCCCCCTGCCTCAGACTGGAAGCATCAGCAGCCGGTGGGGGAGGGGGAGTGGGGGGGGGACCAGAGCTGGTCACTCATCACCCAGGCACTGTCTGCAGGGCTGGCTGGCAGTTATCTGCCGAGCCAGTGGCAGCAGCGCAGCTCACAGCTCCACCGAACCTACCATTTTTCGCTGCTGCAGTCGACAGTCAGCTCGTGGTATGAGACTGTGAAATCAAACTTTGCCGCCTTCTTTCCAACGCGCTGCAGTCGCTTCCAGACGGACATGACGACAGTGTGCTGTCAACTCTTGACGTGACAGTCGGCTGACAGTGGCTCGGTTGGCACCTACAGCACCATCTTGGTCGGTGCACGCGCTGCTCGGACGGGATGGGGAGCGCTGTGCTCACGGGCGGGTCTGGCACATGTGACGCACGGCGACATGGCGCGAAGCGATAGTAAACAGCTTCAAGGAACACCAAAACTACAAATGAAACGTCGGCCGGCATTAAAAAATGAAAGGAAACCTCCACCCCCACCCCCACCTGCATGACTTCTGCATCAAAGTGACTCGAAGAAAGAGAAAAGATGAGGCAACGAGGTGGAAAAAAAGAAAACGCCCAGCCTGAGTAAACGATGGCAACTTCCTTCGATTAATAATAGCATGGCCAGCAGAGAATTTCCGGTGAAGCAAGACACAATAAGGGCAACGTTAGCAGTGCTGGCTTACACGTGGTAGCGTTAATCTGGTACCGCTTCATCTGTGGCATAGGAAAGCAGATGCTTCCTTCAATCCAGTGCCATACTTGCTACTGATTTACACAAGCTTGCTGATCAGCCATCCAGCCAGCATCACCAGACAGCATGAAGCCGGGCTCTAGTCTCTGCTGACCTAAGGCAGCTGTGCTTCGGTAAAAAAAAAAAAAAAAGTAGGCACACAAGATTCGGGGTGGGTTTAAGGTTTGCTGGGGCTCGAAGAAATTAATTGAACCGACAATACTACTAACGTAAAAATAAACATCGACACTGGCAAGCTCTGTATGGTCGTTCAGATGAGTACACACTCATGGCGAAGGTAAGACCATGCATGGCTCAGCTGCCCTGGCACAGGGCTAACTAGGCTAAAAGGATAACTTGCCCTGGCTCTATTAAGAGCAGCATCTTATCGGTCGTGAATCATCACAGCTGTGCATGCACTAAGAGTACTTCAATCGTTTACAGAAAGTCTAAGCAGAACTGTCAAGGAATACAAACGGCAGGAAAGGTGGAAATACACATCATGGTGGCCACGAGGCTGGCATACCGGATGGATTCTGAGCAGAGGACTTGGTTCGATTTCCAGTCCCAGTCGAGTGACACCATCCCTTGCACAGCGATTCACTTGGCCAAAAAGTGATCATAGTCACCTGATGGTCATCCGAAAAATGCTATGACCAGCCGCCAAGATCGGAAAATTATATCGACTGTGAGAACTTACTGTTATCAGTTTGAATGTCCAGAGGACCTTATAAATCAAAGTCAGTTGATTTTCTAGCCGGTGCTGACCAATGGGAAGTGAGCCCAAACTCATAAATCAGAATGGCAAATCGTTGATAAGGCGGTTGCTTTTCACGGCCTCGGTCTCGAGGTCGTGGGTTCTAATCCTGCGGTGGGCAATCCTGTATTGCCACTGCAAACGGTGGTGATAGCCGTAAAGGCTCTTCTGTCGCTATAAAAAAGAGGCTGTTAAATCAGCTGGTATTTTTTCCTAATGTTTTTACAATACATTACAAAAAATTTAAAAATATTACCTGACAGCAAAAATACTATTGTCAGGTAATATTTCGAATCTAAAGAATTTTCTACGTTAAGAAAGCACTGCAAGATTGCCTATCTGCAGTGTGGGCTTACCAGCTGGGTCTACAGACACTCGGACTTACCTTCCCAAGCAAAGTTGAAGTTGATCACACAATTTCACGATAAAGGCCGATAAGGCCGTAAATTTGTCATCATGCTTCTTGAGAGGCCAGCTCCGGTCACCCCATAAGTCTGCCACGCCGGAAGTGAAGGGCATTCTCAACTTGCTCATCCCAGAGTGTTTTAGCTAGTGCTCTCAGTGCAAGCAGCAGCCTCAGTTGCACTCCCTTGAGATGCTGAAAGTGGCATTTCAGCTGCCAAGCTAACTAGGACACTTATCCTAATAAGCATGCCCATTAGGTCAGAGAGAAAAGAAAACTTGCGAAAATTGGCTAAAATCTTGCCCTAGATGACACTATCACTCGGATGGGTGCACCTAATCAGAAACGAGTGGCTCACAAGAAACCGGCCTGTGGGCTTACCACACGTTGCATAGCTGCAGATCTGACAGCAGATCTAGCTCCTCGAGGCAGGCAGAGAGAGTCGATATAATGCTTGCAAGGACACTTCGACCAGATCAGGGGGCAAAAAGGCACTTGAACAAACCGAGGTGGACTGCACCGAGCTGGTTGGTTACACAGCACACACCCGAACAACCACTATACTAAAGCTGTTGTATGCTACACAGCTTGATATCTTAGCAGTTTTAAGCAAAACATCCAAGCAGCTGCAAGGAAGAGAGCCAATGGCATCGATGAAACAAACCAAACACGATAGAGGCTAAATGCAAAACTAACCCTCCGAGGTAACACAGCTGCTGCTGCTTCTTACCGGACGGCCTGCTGTTCAAAAGCTGCACACCATATCAGCAGCGAAGGAGTCAGTTGAGAGGCTAGATTAGAAAGTCGCCGCACAGAGCTACACGTTCCTACGGGCTCCGAAGGGTTCTACAAAGGCAGTGAGAAAATTTACCTATCGGTGTTGCCTACCAAGTACTTATGGCTGAAGGGATCACTGCCCGACGGACGCCACACACTCCACGAGTCATAACTGACAGGATTAGTTATGCCTTTACTGTCATGTTGGATTAGTAACAGCAGCTGCCACCAAACAGTGTACCACAGCTGCACCAGAACCTGGCCTAGCTTCAAACATGAGCACACGTGAGTCCTTCCTGCAATCTGTTCTCTTATACTCCGAGTCAACAGCTCCACAAAGAGAACAGTCGGAGAGGGCAGCAGGTAGCAGCTAAAAGTCCTGGGAGCCTGGTACCAGCAATGCAAGGCTGAGCTTAGGCAAGCAGCTAGTCATTATCTCATTCAGTATCCGGATTCTGACTCACGTAAGAGTAGTCAGAACAGCCGATGAAAAATTCAGCTAATGCCCTGGCTCCTGATAACCATAGATCACTCATTGTCTTGTATCTCCTCCTTGATGACAAAGATCTACTGCATCTGAGCTCAAGTTAGGTGCAGCAAGGCTAGATACTCCTTTTAGTGCTTAGTCTGCCTTGACCTACTGGGTGGAGAGGCAGTCCAGCAGCTGGATTATCCTGGGAGGGTCATAGGCTTACGTAATATCAATAATAATAATAACGATACATTTACATATTGTACATTTGCATAGCATCCTCTGAGAATTCAATCTCTTTCAAAGCACTTTGCATAAGGAGCAAAGAAAATGTGACCGGAAGGAAGGTCAACTGGCTCTATTACCCCCTTAGAACGATCCAGGGGTGTGTTGGGCACCTACCACCGGGTACTTCATTCAGTCCTCCTGAGGTTGGCTGATTCTGGAAAGGTCAGGGTCAATTCAGTTAAATTACCTTAAATTACCCCGGGTATGGCTACAGTGGACGTCTAATGTGCAATCTTCCTAGAAAATTGGCCCCTGCATTTTGAACACATATTGCCAAACACTAGAACTGGCATGGGCACAGCCACTGAGGCTGGTATACAGCTGCAGAGACATGTGAGAATCCTGCACAGCCAGCTTCCCAGACAATCTTCAAAGTGTTCATCAAAGGAAAGGGAAGTATGTGTTCCGTAGTATTATTCAAAGTAAGGGTGTTTGGAGCACTGCTGACAGTACTTTTCAGCTACCCTTAGGTTATAGCACCTACCCTAATAAACAAAGGCACCGTGGGCATTTTTTCATGGTCAGTCATCAATCCAATGTCAAAAATCACAAGAACTTTTTATTAGTATGCCAAAATTCAATACGGAGGGCATACACGGAAACGGCAAGGAGGGTCTGTTAGATCAACCTCTCGGCCACTGAGCACAGGCACAGCCAGTATTAAACAAAGTGAGGACCGAACCTTTCCAGAGGCATCCAATCACTGTAAGGCAACATGTCATGCCCCCTAACCATTCCGTCATGCTTTCGTTGTAGCAAATGTAGTGCCTAGAAAAAGATTGAGTTCTCTGAGGGCGCTATATCAAACGTATGATTATCATTACTTTTATTATTAATACTATTATATGCCAACCTGGCTGGACATGCCCTTTCAGGTCGGTTCGATAAAGGAAGGGGCTACGCCTTAAAATATAAATATAATTCATTTGTTTAGCCCCCAAAGAGAACTCAATCTCTATTCAGGAGCTTCAAATGTCTCACGGGCTCGAGCCTACAACTTCGGTAAATCAATTGCATTCACCTTGACCTTGGTCGCGGCAAGCACCTTAGCCACTAGCCCAAACTAGCCTTTCCCTGAAACCAATCATAAACGAGTCGTCCTGGGTCCACTGCTCAGCCGACAGCAGGCAGTATGGTAAGCATGCTCACGGACAGAATTCGATCAGAGATTAATATCACAGACCAGAAGAACCTAGAATTAAAACTAAGAAATGACGTGTTGGCTAGATGTAAGCTATTAAGAGTAACTCAACAGCGACCAGTCTGCAAATAGGGTGGAATGGTTCAAGGCAGCCGGCCACCTTTGCCGCAGGAGTTTGGGGTTCAACCCACATAATCCTAGAGGCAATTCAATCGCGTTTCCCTCTGCAGCAAATTTAAAGTGCGTAGAAAGAGATTGCGTTCTCTGAGGGCGCTTTATCAAGTGCATTAGTATTAAGGGTGAAACCAAGCACTCCTACTAATCATACTGGGCCTGAAGGAGCACGCCGGCAGCATTTAGAAAGCTCCTCCTTACGGGTCGATTAAAAGGCCCCATGGCCCATAGGTACCTCTACAAAGCTTGCCATGCAGCAATCAACAGGAATCCTAGCTAGCGGCAGCAGCACCACATGCAAACTGTCATTGGCCACACAGCTAGCCTATACCGAGGTGGCAGCAGCAGTAGCAGCAGCACTAACAACAGCAAGGAGCCATCAGCAGTGCATTATTTATGTTCATTACTAGCCCATCGTCAATGAACTGATGTTGCTGTCATCCAAATGCTTGTGGACAAAGAAAACACCTGGTTGGATATATGTCCAGATCAGCCTTTGATACAGCCATCCCGGTACAAGCATTAAAGCATACTAAAGCAATACTAAGGGCATTGCATGAGTAAGGTCGACGGGCATGCCTAGCACAGCTGAAGGCTCGAGAGAACCTTAAACCTAAGGAGCAACACAGGTGCAGCCGGCCACCATTCCAAGAGCGACAATTTCCCTAAAAGTACACTGCAAGCTCGCAGGGGTTGAAGAACCGAGCTAATGCATACCCCAACGTCTTCAGAGCTCGTCCAGCTGCTCTTGATCTTTGATAAAAATGAGAAGAGCAAAGATAATATTTTGAAATATCTACCGACTGCCCATATTTAAGCCAAAAACAAAGTGCATGGAAGCCACGGCATGGGTGCACTGGTTGACACGAGCCTGAGCATCACACTTGCAATAACAGCCAACTGTGAGCCAGTTACTGAAGTACATACAGGAGTGGGCATGTGCCCTGAAAATAGGACGACGATGATCACGACAGCAACTACCTAGGAAATGTAAAGCGCCTAGAGAGAGATTAAGTTCTCTGAGGGCGCTTTATCAAGTGAATTATTATTATATTATTATTATAAGGTTAAAAAAATGTGAAATGATTGAACCGCCTCATTGTTTGCGGCAGGCGAACCTAAACGGCTATTACTATTACTACTAATAGTAATAATAATTACAATAGACTTGATAAAGTGCCCCTTGAAAACTTAATCACTTTCTAGGTGCTTTACATTTGCTGCAAAGAAAGTGCTTGTAGTGGGCAATAAAGGATCGTCTACTGGACCCGGTTGGTGAAGCTCGAGGGCTTTATGTCTGGGCTAGGCGACAAGGTGGTGGTGATCTCACTTCTGAAGAAAGTGAGATCGATCCCACGAGGCAGCATTGACGCAAGCAGCTCCGTGCATAGGTAGAGTCTGTCCAGTACCAGTCTGTGAGACACTAACGGCACCAGATGCTGGCAAGCTAAGCTCTCCAGTAAGCACATCATGCTTGTCTGGTTCTGGACCGGCTCCTGGTCACTGTTATTAGGATGCAGTTGCCGTGGATACTTGCATTCGACGTAATAACATAATAAAAATAATGTGTCTGTATAGCAACATAACCATTATGCTGTTACCTGACCTTACTAACAGGAAGAGTCCTATCTAATCCGGGGTGCTCATCTGCCTCTCGACCGTACGATAGCTTAGCTACCATGTCCTGCTACCACATCGCTCAGGGGGCAATTCTATGGCAACCCAGTCAGACCGCAGTCAAAGACCTTCACCTCTCTTCATCTGTGTACACCTTGGCTTCTAAAGGCAGCCCGGGGACAAAGACCACCGTACGAGTCATGGCACTCTGATCAACTGGCCTATCTATGCAGATCAAGGCTGGCTCCAGCTTGCACTGCAAGGTCAACGTGCACTCCAACCCATCGAAAAGGTTTCGCTGGCAAAGCTGGGTTCGCGGCCGAAGCCCGCAGGCGCCGGCAGCGATAGCGACAAAACAATGTTCCCACCTCCGGTTCGAGGCTGTGTGCCAGTCGTGTGCCGAACCCACACTCCAGCGAGCAACGAGGGTCCGCCGGGGGAGGGGCGAACGGCATGCTTCGGCCGAGCCACCCCAGCAGGTCGCTCGTTGCTGAGCCAACACACCGAAGCTACTCCGCGGCCTGCCGCACAATGGCCGAGAGCAATCGGGTCGGTTAGGCAGCCCCCCCCCCCCCGGAGGAGTGGGCCAGGCCGAACTACTGCTGGACGAGCGCCTGGCGCCAGAATCGAGCCGCGGTGGACGCTGGCGGCTCCGATGAGGAGCGAGCGCTCGGCCCGCTCGCTGCCGCGGTGCTCTTACGTCGAGTGATGTTGCCTGCATCAGCCTGAACGGCGATTCTGCATCGGCAGTGCGGTCGTCACTGGGCGCCGAGCAGCTGCGAACGGCGGCGATGGTGCAGCAGCAGCTGACCGCTCTGCGGGCGGTCGCCTGCGCCGGCGACCTATGAACTTGGGTGCTTGGGACTGAGGCTAGTGAGCCATGGCCAAACTGCAGAGCTGCCTGACTTGAGCACGACAGCTGCCGCCGCTAGTCATACTGGCAGGAGGCTCGAAGGCTTGGTGCTGCGCCCCCACGCTTTCGAGGTACGAGAGCGGCAAGGTTGCGGCGTCCCTAATTAGTTTACCTGCTTACCTCGGAACGACCGCTGTCTGTGAGTCTGCAATTCTATCCTACCCGGCCGCTGTTTTACCCTATCGTAATGCACCGAACGGATACTAGCTCCCGGCACTTCGCGTTTCGGCTGCCTGCGGCTGCAGTGCACATGCCCAGTGCTCGAGTGTCACCAGTTGGCGCTACTTGCACACCGACTTGCACACCCTTGAATGGCAGAGCGGGAGATGTCCAGCATTTTCGAGCTAGCGGTCGAAGAAAGCCGGTCAGCAGATTTCGCTCATTTGTCGAGCGACGCATGTCCCACACACCAAATTGGTAGTTTTCAAAAGGCAGGGCTGTGAGTGCGAGCTGATAGCAGATATTTTAGTGCATCGGCCGCACGTGCGATTCGCCATCCATTAAGGATTCTTCGTTAACGGTTGAAATTGAGCTAATGAGTTTTCGGATTCGAGGCGTCACGTGTTACGACGGTGGAAAATTGTTTCCCTTTGTAACGCCTTCGCTTCGCGGACGCTTTCCAAAACGCATTTGAGCTCGGACCGCTTCACGCCAGCTGTCGAAGGGGCGCCAAGCTTTGAGCGATCTACTGGTTTCTTCGTCGAATCGCCTAATGTAATGTATTGCATCTCCGAATGTAATTCCACAAAGCCACATGTGACTATGTGGCTGCTACGCAGGAGACGTTTGCATAAATAAAATTGAAAAAAATAAACATACTTCATTTGTGTAGCGTCCTAAGAGAACTTCATCTCTATTTTTCAGGCGCTTCATATTTACCTCGGGGCTCGAGCCCACGACCTCAGCCGAGCACTTTTACCGCAGGACCAAACTAGCTCGTGCACTCGCAGCCTGATCGGCTTTTGGTACGAATTCGGTAGCCAACAGACTTCTACTCGCGCAAAAAAGAGAAGCTGAGAAGCATAGGTGAGTACCGAGAGCAGTTGAGGTAGTGAGTATCGCGGAAGTAGCAGTTTAGGACGGCGGGAAAGGATGTGCGATAGTCGGCATCAGGTAGTAATTGTTGCGTAGACATTGTGGAAGCGAGTTCTGCTGGTCTTAGACCGTGAAACTCACTTCCAGAAAAACCTTCCGTCGCCAACAGCTCATTTATTGTCCAAACGAGACCTGAGGACACGAGGAGGATAAAACTGGTGCAGCAGTTCAGCTATGTATGATTGAGCCAAGCTGCGGTGGGCAAGCCTCGTAGCTGACTCGGCGGCTTCTGGTGCTTCTGCTAGTGCTCGTCGGCAGCCGCACAGCTAGGATGCCGTGAAACGACGACTTGTGTGTTAGGGCTAGTGCAGCACACTCGTGCCTCTCTATGACTATGAAACAGGTCCGTAAACTACTAGGACTCACTGGCCCGCGGCAGCTGGGCTGAGCCAGCACTTTGACTTGGGGCAGAATGCTCCATGTCGATATTAGTTTGGTCGTAAGCCGGAAGCTCTTGGGGTGTTCGGACAAGGACTGTGGCACGGAGTCATGGTGAGCCGCGACGGCACATTATGTGAGACGGTTACTTTTAGCGAACTCGGTTGCGAGGTCGTGAGTTCGAATCCTGCGGTTCGCGATCCTTTATCGCCGCTGCAAGCGGTGGCGATAGCCGTAAACGCTCTTCTGTCTCTATATAAAAGAGACACTTTTTAGTCTACGAGTACTTTTTTGTTAATCCCTCCAGCCCGTCCCTCAGCACTCGCGTCCCGGACGATGGAGCGGCGGCGATTGTGGACACCGCGACCAGCCGCCGACGGACGGGAACAACGCGGCTGCACGGACGCTTAATTTAGGCGCCCGCGTAATTCCGCATGCCCACCCCTTTCGTTGGGTTATTAGGCCCCTCGTCGATATCTTAACCAGCCCTCTGCTGCGGTAAGCGGTTGCCCCAGCCTGCAGTCTCGGGCATTGAGAGCTGTGGTGGTTCGCCGGGGCTCCCAGGCAACGTGGCCAGTTACTGACGGATCGAGAAATCACGTGCGTTGTATATATATCTTCCCTAATAGTTTTATTAAGTTCTCGCTGCGCTAGCGCAAGCGCAGCGAGCCGCCAACCGTCCGAGTTCTCCTTCACAGCGAGCCCCCAGATTCCTCCGGTTCCTCCACTCGCATCACCCCATGACTACAAGGGCAGCGACATTTTTAAAGAGGGTGTCTGCACGAACCTAGCAGGGCTATAGGAGAAAGTCGCACGGAGTACTCGCGTCAATCAACCTGCCCATATTCCAGCGACTTCATCCAATTACTGGCAACTCCGAAGTACGCGGAAGTTTTGCTCCGCAGGCCCGCCCGAAATCGGAACGCCGCTGCTTTAGCAAGAGGAAATAGTGGCTCCTCTGTAGAGAGCTTACTTGAGCACTCGGTGTCCTGGAACGTCAGTCTTACGCAGTCGCCACTCTACTGTAGAGAGCCTACTTGAGCACCGGAAAGTCAGTCGTACGCACTCGCCGCACCGTCGCACGGACCGGTTCGCGGATCGACTGGCCGACACGGCCAAGGCTGAGACGTCGAGGCTCACACTTCGGCTACGGCCGCAGTCCGAGCCGCGCACGAGCGTTACGCCGTGCGGCCGATTAAGGACCTGGGCGCTGTGAGTCCGCGGTCCTCGGGCCCCCAATGCAATCATCTCAGCCGCTCGCCTACTGGTCGGGTCTAGGTCGTCGGCCAACCTTTGCACCGAGGGAGCTCTCTCGGATAAGCCAGCCGGCGGTGTTATGCGGTCTCGACTGCGGAAGGTGCGAACTTCAGCCCGAAGGTGGACGCCGCAGCTCCGAAAGTTCGCCACTCGGTCGAAGGATTACTTTTGCGATTGCCAATTTGACCCTGGGCAGTCAGGATGCTGTAAAAAATAAACGGCGCTCAGCCATGGGATAATAGGTTGGCTGGACGCGAGTTATAGTAATGAGGTCGGCTGGACGCGAGTTATCTAAGCGCTGCCGGGCGTCGCGTCCCAACATCCTGCGTATGGCGGCGCTCTGGAGTTTGCCGGCGTGCAAGTGCTGGCTTGCCCTCGCGGCCTTGAAAAAGAAAGAGGTGAGCGATCGCGGGACGATTAAGCAACCGGGAGAACGCTCTCGTCATTCGTCTCCAAACAGGTTGAGACGGAAAGCGTGTCAAGCCCGCCCGTCAAAAGGCTCTGGCTGGCCTTGCTGCTCGCGCCGGGCAACCTGAGTGCTCAAAATTGAGGCCAAGGCTTTTAGCTCATTGTGGCGGCTAAGAGCGTGTAACCGTATTGACGCGTGGACTAGTTAGTGCGCTTTGAGTAGAGCCACAAGTGCATGTTCAAACTGTGCCGTAATGTAATGGAATGGAATGTATCTCCGTCTGTAACTCCACAAAGTCATAAAGACTATGCGGGTGTTACGCATGAAAGTTTTGTATAGCGCACTCACAGCCTAAGTGGCTTTCGGTACGCATTCGTTAGCCAACAGACGTTTTCTCACGCAAGAAAGAGAAAGTGGGAAGCATAGCAAAGTCAGGAGAGCAGTTGAGGTAGTGAGTGTAGCACGGACGTAGCAGCTCAGAATAGCTGAAAAGGATGAGCCATAGTCAGCAGCAGGAGAGTAGTTGTCGTTGCGTAAGAATTGCGGAAGTGAGTTCCACAGTTGCCGTACCCGAAAGTAGTTTTGGCACTGTGTAGTCACTGTAATAATAATAATAATGATAATAATGCACTTTATAAAGCACCCTCAGAGAACTCGATCTCTTTCTAGGTGCTTTACATTTGCTGCAAAGGGGGTGTGTTTTATCTGAAAAAATCTTGACAAAATCTTAGAAAATGGGAAGTGCAAACGAGAATAGCTCAAATAAAGCCCGCTGAGGCTTTGAACAGATTCCTTCGCCGGCTCTATAGCGGTAGATTTACAGCCACATAGAAGTGTTCAGTCGCCTCCTGGCAGTAACCTTCGAGAGGCAATGACTCTAGTTCAAACGGTTGGATATGCATACCACTGTCTGTAGCTTCATAAAGCAACAAAGACTAGGTTGATGTTACGCCGAAGAGTGGTCTACAGTCAAGCTGTGCATTGACTTCATGGTAATGTTACTCATTTTCAGCTCGCTTTATTCAATAGCTTCAGCCTACCTATCGGCTGTACCCCCACCAGGCTGGGCATCGTACCACCCGCTTTCTGAATCTAATCGTTTACCTACACCTGGCGAGCTGGTTTGGCCCAGTGGGTGAGGTGCTCCCCGCGACAAAGGTCTGGCCATTACCGTGGGCTCAAGTTCCATGGCATCTGTGAAGCACCTGAGTGGAGATTAATTTCTCATAGGGTGATATACAAATAAATTATATTCATTTATTTATTTCCTCTTATGAACCTCAAATCCATTGGAGACCGTGCCTTTAATTCGCATGCTCCTAATGCCTGAAACTCACTCCTGACTGACGTCACAACATCGCCTGTCTGGACGACATGTAAAAAGAAGCTAAAAACGTGTCTATTTATTACAGCATCATGTCGGTCCACGTGTTTCGTGATCTGTATGCTTATTAGTGCTGACACTGTGTGTGCTGCCACGAATCATATTTGCACATTGACCTAGTGTAGACCACTTCTAACCATGTTATGCTGGTTGACATTTTTCATGCCACTACTAACTATTCAATCATTCGATCAGTCTTCTCTTACAACATATGTAAAGTGCCTGGAAAGGGTTGCTCTCTCAATGGGCGCTAAGCAAATGTAGTATTGCTATTATTTTTACAGCCGGACTTGCTTTTCCCGGGAGGGTGTGCTCGCTTTTGACGACGGGGTCATCGGCTCAAGCCCTGCAGCATATGTGAAGCGCCTGGATAGAGGCCAAGTTCTCTTGGGGTGGTAAACAAATGGATTTTATTTATTTAGTCCACTCAAAGCCTAAGCGGCTTTCGTTTCGCATACGATAACCAAGAAACTTCATCTCACAAAGCGAAGAGAAAGTGAGAAGCATAGCCAATGCTAGAGGATAGTCAAGGAAGTGAGTAACATGGAAGCAGCAGCTCTGGGCGGCTAGGAAGATGCGCAGCAGCAGTAGTCGGCACGAGAATTGATGTCGCTGCGCAAGAATTTTGAAAGAGGGTTCCGCAATGTAGGACCTGCAAAGCAAAAGCTGCTGCCGCCGGCTGTCTTAAAACCACGGTACGTCGTAACAGGCGATTCGTTGTCCGTAGACGACCGGAAGGCACGAGGAGGCTGAAACTGGTGCAGCAGCTCAGCTGGATGTCGAGGATCAGCCTTGTGGCTCGACGCCGGACGCCGGACCCCGAGGAACTCCAGCCGCGACATCGCTGCGAGAGTACTCGAAGTGATGTCGCGAGAACCTGCGAGCACCCTCGCTGCGAGTATTCTCGTAGCCCAGGAAACAGCTACCTGCGTGCGTGACATTCCACTCAGCCGATCCTACTGCGTCTTCTGCGGTAAGCAGATTACAAAATTTGAACGAGTCCGGCTGACCGCGGGCCAGCACTGTCCTGTCAAGCTCGTCGCACCGAGCTGAGAAGGCGGTCCTCTGCCCGGCGGAGCGCCGGAACTGCCTCGAGGCACGGGCCCAAGCTATGCAGGGGCGTTAGCCAATTCCTTGCCATCAAAACGGGTCTCTGACACTATGACAGCTGGATTGTAAAGGACGCAAAGAGATAGGGAAAGTGAAGGAAGCGGAGGGGCGGGAAAAGACAGTAAGAGGGAGCGCTGCACAGGACGCCATCTTAGACCAATTGTGGCAGCAGCCTAAGCAGTCCCGGGGCGCTGATGAGAAGCTGAACGGTTCGAATATTTAGGTTGCACAGAGTAAAGGAGAGGCCCACTGTATCGCTCTCGGTTAAATTGTCTTTTTGCATGTTTAGATTACACAGCTTTGAATCCTTTTTTTATTGTATATTTCATCGCAATTTTTGCTTTGCTCTGGTAGCACTTAGTGGATCCGAGCTCTCTCTCTCTCTCTCTCTCTCTCTCTCTCTCTCTCTCTCTCCCTTTCTCCTTCCCTCCCTCTCTCTCGCTCTCTTTCTCTTCTCTTCTCTTCTCTTCTATTCTAGATTCTGTAGAGAATGCAGACCCTAGCGGCCTCTGCGAAAACCTAAGGAACGACTAATAATTTTGTTTAGGCTTTCCACCGGTAGCGTCGCCGAGGCCAAAATATCAATGGAGTCACCGTTTATCCTTGCATCAGTTGAAATGCGATAGGTGAATGAAGCCCTTGGAATGCACATTAGGGCAGCTGTTGAGTAAGAAAGGAATTTTTTAAATACATTTTTCTCCTACTTTTCCTTCCTTCAATCTAGATCTGGACCTCAACATCATGAAAGAAAGCGTCTTGCGGAATAACAGCATGGGTGGATCAGTTGCAATTTCAGTGGGCTTTAGATACCACTGAGTCTTAGTCCAGGGATAGAGGTGCTCACGCTTCACAAGCCACAATAAGTTTGAGTCCTGCAGCGGGCAATCCCTAATTGCCTGCTGCTAGTATGGGGGTAGTCATTAAAGTTGTTCTGCCGCTCTATAAATGAGGCTGTAAAATTAGCTATAATAATGATAATAATAATAATGCATTTGATATAACGCCCTCAGAGAGCTCAATCTCTTCCTAGGCATTTTACATTTGCTACAATGGAAGCACAATCGAATGGTTAGTGGTAACAGGCTCAATAAACAACAGAAATAACATTGCTATGGGTGACATGCACAGCGTCAGCATGTAAGTTTGGTTAGTGGCAGCTTGCACCGTGTCAGCACGCATAAGCACATAAAGGACTTAACACAGGGACCGTTAAATGCTATCATATATATATATATGCGTTTTTAGTTTCTTTTTAAATGTGGACAAGTCAGGAGATGTCGTGACGCAAGTCGGGAGTGAGTTCAAGGCTTCGGGACCATACGAACTAAAAACACGGTCTCCATAATATTTGAGATATGTACGAGGTATGGGTAAACAGTTAGATTCCGAAAAGTGGGTAGTACGATGCTTAGCCTGGTGGGCAGTAGATCTGATAGGTAGGCTGGAGCCAAAGAATGAAGAGACCTAAAAGTGAGCGACAAAACCTAGCCTTTATTTATTAAGGAGGCTATTATATGTACGCCCTCGGAGCGTTCTTTGATTAAGAATGAAGGTTTAGTAACGCATCCTTGTCTAACTACTTGTTATCAGAGGACAGCTTTTTATGTTTGCTTTCTCAAATAAAAAGCATGCTGTCCATTCCGCATTTCCAAAGACATTCTTTTAAAATTGATGCAGCCGCCTATTTGCAGCTCAGTAACCTATATGTGCTGACCCATTCATGCTTGCTTAAAAATAAAACTGCTGCAGCTTTAACAGAAATAACAGTTAAGCCAAACGGTAGCAGTAAATTCATATCTTATGCCTTTGTGTATTCAAATTGCCCATTGTCACTTTCAACGAGATGCACTGATTGGAGGCTATCGAGGTTTTGGCTTTCAAGTCAAGGGTAACCTCAACGGGCTGAAGGACTTTCTTTTTTTTCTGTTTTTGCTGAAGGGCCATCGCGGGTGTTCAATTCTTCAAAAAACGCGCTTATCGGCTTATCGGGCTGAAGCTGTCGCTGTCACTGATGTGGAAGTTGTTCTGCCCAAATTTGTAAAAGGTAGCCACTAGAAGTTTATCGTTGATGAGCCAATTAAGAAGCGATTGTCCTAGCAGTAGCTTCTGCAGAGCGAGTCAAAGGTAGTACTTTAAAGCCTTCTTTACAGCTGCATTTGGTTTATGCTAAATGCACAAATGTGCGTATATATACGCTGAGCAGCTCATGTTTTAACGTTAGTCTTTGGGATCTCAGTAAAGCGAGTACATATGAAAAAGCTTTTGTTTTTCTACCATCTTGCCACGCCCGGCTCGTGTTCCAAGCTCATAGTACGTTAAAAATACTTGCCGGTAGTATTTGGACCTTGTTGATGCTTGACGGATTAATGATTTTTGAAATACTGCAAATAAAAATTGCAACTAGTATCATATATATATATATATATATATGGTTGCTAAAGCATTTGCAATTCAACCCCAAGTCAGCAGTCTGCCAGCTTCGTGCCTGTACACATATGGGCACAGCTCCGTGGAATATAGAGCTAATGACAGTAACAGTAACAGAAATAATAACGACAGTGAGTCTTTGCGTAGCTCATTAAGAGAATCAATTCTGTATTTATTCGCTTGAAAAATATCTGCAACAAAAATAAAGACAAGTGCTAACACATGTAAAACGTCATCCTTTGACGACATGCTAAAGCACATTAACACTAGACCAGTATTCTAAAGCACACAAGAAGACACTAAGGGTCACTGGTTAGAATGACTTAGAATGAATACCAGTTCCTAGCATGCAGTGAACCACGTACGAGTGAGTGAAAAAACACACAGTGTAACGTGATGCATTTCCACCTATAAGTCCACAATGCCCCAAAAATCTAAGTGGGCGTTAGGCGAACAAGAGTTTTATATACCACGAAGCTTAGGTGGCTTTCGGTATGCTTGCGGTCGACAGTATGCTTATTCTCACACAGGAAAGAGAAAGTGAGAAGCATAGCTGCATCTGGAAGGCAGTCAGAGAAGTGAGTAGCATTTAAGTAGCAGCCTAGGACAGCTGGACAGGACGTGCCTCAGCCGGCTGCAGGAGAATAGATGACGTTGCTTAGGCGTTCGCGACGAAAGCGTCATATTCCATTGAGGGCTATGCGTGCTCAGCACCAGCAATACCGACAACTGACCAACCATCTTTCCGGATTGCTTTTTACTCTGTCTACACCGTAGGTCACGGCCTATCGTATTCCTAATTGCAGTAATTCAGGAGCAACTAATGATCGTATGGTCGCAATCGGATCGACTTTCTACGCCAAATTTCAATTTGTGCTGCTATGGTTGCTCCCAATTACAGCAGCAACTGACTGCTTGGTAAAAGCCATAGCTCGAGAAAAGGCTCAGCCAAGGGCTCAGCTGGTTGATAGGCCGACTGGCACCGATGCTCCCACACCCACTTCTCAATGGTAATAATAACAATAATTATACCATCGCATAGTTCCCTCAAAATACAGAATCTATTTCTAGGCACTTTACAGATGCTTTAAAGAAAAAATGACCAAATGGTTAGTGGTAATATTTACAATGTCATCAAGCATAACCTTTTGGGATGTGACATGCACAGAGGCAACAAGTAAATACGTTTAGTGTGCACAATGTCAGGACACTTAAGTCACATGAATTTACAGATAAGCCAATGCTGGGTAGAACATGCCAATGGGCATGCTCATGAGCCTAATAGTAACCAAATGGGTGTGGTGGTGTGCGAGAGTGAGTTTTGTCAACATAGTCGATCACGTCTTTGTTTTCTTTCAGCAACCCTGCCATGACTTTCATTAATGACTCATGTCCGAGGTAGCTACATATGAGACATTAGACTGTCACTAGCTCTAGGACAAAAGTTTGAAGCAACTCCTCCTCTGCTTGGAGTACTAACAGACGGGCAGAGTTGGTAAGACTCTTTGCCTTTGATTACGGAGGTCATGGGTTTGTTAACCTTTAGAGTACATTACCACACATAAATCTGCCTGATGGCCCATTAACTGGCAGGAGAGTGAGGTGCAGCGCCTATCAAAAAAGTGACTCGTGACAAACTTCAGGTCACACTCAACCGATGTGCATACACACAGGAGAATATGGTGAACGTAAAAGGACATAAAGTAACACGAGAATCAATAGCGTTATTTATTTATTTAAATGCCGCGGTATAACATCTCGAGCTAATAACAATGAGCACATTTATATTGCAATTGCGATAGCAGTACTACATTTATTGGTCATGAGCTTGGACAGCGAAGGAAGAAGAGGCAGACAGCAACGGCATATCGTCTGCTGCCGGTCATGCACGTCACTTTGTTCCATGTGTGGCATTGTAAATGGGCACTACAGGGCCCTGTTAAAATCTTTATCGCTCATGAGTTCGGAGAAAAATCGTTTCTGCATTACAAAATAAGAGTGCTTAAAACGTGCCTTTCTCTGCTCTTGAGGGAGCAGCTTGGGTTTTCTGGCGAGCTGTGATGGCACGCTAGGTAAGGCGGCTGCTTTCACGACCTCGGTCCGGAGGTCGTGGGTTCGATTCCTGCGTTGGTCGATTCTTTATCACCACTGCAAGCGGTGGTGATAGCCATAAAGGCTCTTACTTCGCTATACAAAAATGAGGCTTTTTAATCAGCTAGGATTTATTTATTCATTTATTCTTCTCTCATACATTTTCATTTATTTATTTCATTTTATTATTTTATTTTATTTTCTCATACTCTCAGAATTATATTGTGAAGGTTTTACCAGAACCTCATCCAAAAATTGTGGTCTATGAATACCTTGTTTTCACCTTCGAGCCTTAATTTATCTCCCAATAAAATGGTAAGATTTCTTTTGCCATGCCATAAACCGGTCACAGCTGTTTCCTTCAAAAGCTTAAACTTTATTACGCCGTAACACTCGTGCAGCTTCTCCAAGCCCATTCATTGGGTTTTGTTTGTCATTCGGAATTGGGTTCGTAAACCAAGCCATATTTTTGGCTCTTACCCAAGGCATTCGTAATCCGGGATCCTGTTGCATAAGTATCTGTAGAATTGCGAATATTCGAGTAAAAAGAAAAAAGTTGGCTTAATCTTCTGCTGTTGATTTTGATAGTTAGGACCTTGTAAAGATAGGGGCACTGCGACTTAGCCTGGTAGCGGAGCCTTGTTACGACTTCCAATATGTCAAAAAAACGTTTTACTCTAGTCATCAACCTTTGATGGCGGAAATTTCATGGGACATATTTAATAATTTGTATATGCTACTATATATACTATATACTATCTATAACTTGCACCCTCAAAGTTGAAAATTGAACATTGAATTGTGCCTTATATTATGAAACACAAATGAGCACTAGCATTATTTACGTACGCGTTTCTACGTTTGGGAGATTGTCGTTGCGTGAAACCAACGACGGTAAGAAAACGATAAAAAATGAAGAAGATGAAAACGCATCTATTTATCACAGTATTCAGTGGGTTCATGGGATCCATTCTTTATGTGCTTATGGAAGATATAGCTGATACTGTGCATGCTGCAACTAACCATACTTGCATGCTTACCCTATGTATGTCACCCATAACCATGTTATTCTTGTTGTTTATTAAACATGCTACCACTAATCATTCAATGTGTGCTTCCTTTGCAGCAATTGTAAAGCGCCGAGAAAGAGCTTGAGTTCTCTGAGGGTGCTTTATCAAATATATTATTTTTGTTATCTTTATATTATCATTGCAAGCAGTGGCTATATGTGGCCGTTGGAACTATGAAAAAAATAATAAAAAATAAAATATATAAAAAAATAATAAAAATAAAAATAATAAAAATAAACCTAGCTGAAATGTTTTTCGCCAGCTGTAGGTATCTTATTGCAAAGGTAATACGATGTGTAAGCAGTGAGTTACAAAAGTCTAGGCGAGATATCGTGTGTACCAGCTTGCCTGTAATACCCGAATCATAAAAGTCACATATTGCTCAATGCTACTTGTCAAAAAACAGACTTTACTGTAGAGCTGATTTATTTTTGTTTGATGAAAGGCTACTTTTGAACAGAATATCTAGATTTCCTCTTAATGCTACGAGAGATATGCTGCCCGCGACCTTTTTGATTGATAGTTTTTCCGATTTCAGACGACAATAAGGTAAATATTGATTTTTCCCTCATTTAACTTGAGAAAATATGTTTCTATTAAAGCAAACGTCTTAGCAATACGTGTAGCAATGGATTTGAGAGAGTTTAACGTGCTGCATAGCAGGTAGGAATATAAGTACAGGTACAGCTGTGTTTAATCTACATAGAAATGAAGTCTAGATTGTGCCCAGCGATTACATCGGCAAGAGAGAAATAATAAAATGCAAAAAACAGTTGACGACCGCAGAGCTCAGGGATATCCCGTACTTTAGTAGCTTCACAGACGTTTGCTTCCCACTTACATCAATACTCTAGACTAGAGTCTCCGAATGAACGAGGACCTAAACAATTAGAGTGCAGTGCTAATGATGCCCAGGCAAGGCTAGAAACGCTTGAGAAGGACGTTTTGATCAATAGTTTCAAACGCAGCCGAAAGATACACGTAAATCTCACCTAAATAGGGAACTGTTCCGTTTAGCTTTCCTTAAACCCAAGGGAACTTGACATTTTTCCATGTGCTTTGCATGTTTATCTTCGCAAAGATCAATGCTACAAACCAGGGGTCCTACCTACCAGCGGTTAGTTAATGTCTCCATGTGTGCATTTGCATGATAGTCTAAGTATGATACCAGCTTGTCATTAAAGCGCAATCGATTCTCTTACAGAACGCTCTAAAGCGTCTGGAGAGATATGTTTCACTAAGGGCGGTCTAGAACAGACTTCTTACTAGTATTATTCGCTCTGCTTGTGAATCACTGAGCGACAAATAGTGAGCAGCGCTACGGTGGAGAGCTCTTCTACGGCAATAAAAGGGTGGCTGCTTTTGGTGGACTTACTGCGGTCAACTAATTTTGATGGTATTTGGTCTCCTCACCTGAATATGGACTTCTCAACATCTATCTCAGCATCCTGCAAAATACAGACACTGTAAAAAACTCGGACAGAGGCAAAAGAAGTTCTCCAATATATAATAATATATATGTATATATATATATATATCATATATATATGTGTATATAATATATTGTATAATATATAATAGCAAACGGCAAGCGGCTAGAGAGAAGCACCTAGAAATGACACTCGCCTGTGCATAAGTTTCCTACAACTACAGTGTATAAGCAAATGAGGTGAATAAGTGAATGTTAAGCATTACGTGCGCATATCATTAACAGAAAAATGCTCAGCATTATAATAACAAAGACATTACATGGCTTTTCTCTGTGGTAAAAGTGAATCCTTATCGGAATTGCGATCGGCCTCGACGTTGCGGCTGGATGAAGAACAGCAGAAGTGTGCTTAAGAAATAAGACAGTGCTGGAGTAGCAAAGCTTTGGCAGATGATGGTATTTTTCAAGAGTTGAGATATCACTGAACCTAATGGAGAGCCGATTAAAACGAGAAAGCTAGAGCCCAGGTTTGCATCGAATCAGAGGCTCCGTCTACTTGAATTTTCCTATATGTGCTTTTGCTTGGAGAAATTACGTATGCCATCATCACTTATCCGTTGATATATTTTCTTCTCAGCATTTTCAATGCAGCTAGAAGATATTTAGCTCTCGTCAGGTACTGTAAAACTGTATCATTATTACATTACTTTTAAAATCGGAGGCACATGATAACTATTTATTAGAGGACGAGCGTATGCAATTGCTTTAAGTTTTAACATTGGCACAGTTAGTGGATTGTGCATTCTGCATTGGTTTGTGGAATGGGGTACAATAAATAATCCTGACAAGATTGAGGCATCAACATTTTTTTTACCGACATCCGTTACGTATAAGCAATTTATTTCTCTAGAAATGCGTGCCGTCAGTGGAAATATTGCTAAGACATACCCTGCTAAAGTGATTGTGATTAAACAATTTTAAGAAACATCGAAGTCTATTCGAGACTTTTTTCAAAGCCCTGTACGCCAGCTTAAAACCGGCTCAAATTTTCCGCTCCTATCGACATAAAAACATACTTTCCATTCCCTTGCTTCATGTGTTGATGGCATCCGCATATAGATGGCAGCAAGATTTCTTAAATTAAATGATGAAAAAACAACTTACTAGTCATGGGCAAACTAAGTGTGATTCAGACATTAGAAAAAGGACGCTCAAAATCGGCCCTAACAGCATATCTCCAGCTGAATCTGCACGAAATCTAGGCTTCGACGAATTAAGTCAGTTCACAGCAATCCACTCTAATTAGGCTAACAACGACCAGACGTAAGTGTTGCCGAGCTCACATTTTTCGCTGATATTGTAATACGCGTTCGAATTTATTTGTCCACCAAATTTCATGTCGCTGCGCACTTATGCAAATGAGCTTTGAAGCCGGACGCCTGTACCGCAATCCACCACAATCCACCGCAATTTATTCTATTTCCCGTCAAATCCACCACAAATCAGTTGCGCACAGCTCCAAAAATTTGGAATATCAAACTACGCTACACGTACAATATACCCAGAAAATTAGGCCAATACCACAATCCGCTACATGCTCGTTCTCTGTGTTGATTAAGAGGAAGTGTGTTGGCTACCGAATGTGCACCGTAAGCCGCTTAGGCTGTGAGTGGGCTGTGTATAACCGTCCATCGGCTGGCATACCAGGACTATTGTAAATTATATACACACTCTGTCCAAGCCAACGTCAAATGTGGCCTTAATACCAAAATTTGCCTAATCACAAGTGAGCATAGCACAAAGGCTCATTTAAAACATCTCAATATCTCCAGGTTACATGCTTACCTTTTCATTCATGTGGTGATCTCAAAGGTCGCATTTCTGCCTTCCTGACACGAAACTACATCTGCTCTCCTGAGCCTGATTGAGGCATATATTATCCAGCCGTCCGTGAGCCTTGCAGACTAGCTTTGTTTCGGCTTGTATTTAGCTGTCTCTCGTTCTCTAACCTTCCTTATTTGCACCTCTCTTGCTGCGACCATTGGAACTTTCATTCGTGGACCAATCTGCGGCTCGACTTGCTTCCTACCATGGTAGCGGTAGCTGAGTACAGAAAAGGCCTGTGAGGCAGCAGCCTCGTTTACATAGCGGTAGAGGATCCATGGCAGCGATTGCTACACTTGCAGCGAGAAATAAAGCATCCAAACTGCAATATGGCTCTATTCCTGGGGCAAGATACCTGGGCCAAGGTGCAGACTCGAAGTAATTGATCGATTCAGGCAGCCTTTATCCGCCTCTGCAGCCTCGGGTCAGTTAGCGTCGTAATATGCATCTTCTGTACGGTTCCATATGTCGATAGAAGCGCGATGCAGGATAAGTGTTTCAAATCGATTTGTATGAATGAAGGCTGATTGCGTAAATTTCTCTAACTGAAATCGCTCATGTGACAACGATTTAATCTCCTAAGAGAACAATGAAATGGAAAGTACCACTAATAAGCAGAAAGTTCATTTGTCGTCACTCTCTCTCTCTCTCTCTCTCTCTCTCTCTCTCTCTCTCTCTCTCTCTCTCTCTCTCTCTCTCGTGTAGAATGGCGCGCGTGGGGGCTTAGAGTAGCGGCCAGCATTTAGTTGGTCTCTGTGACTCGTCCTTTACGTGCTTATGCATGCTGACACTGTGCATGCTGTCAGTAACCACATTTGCACGCTGACCCTGTGCATGTTACCCCAACCATGTTATTCATGTTGTTTATCAAGCATGATAGCACTCACCACGTGTAAAATATTAAAGCCAAATATAAAGCGCCTAGATAGAGATTGAGTTAAAATTATTGTGTGCAAAATGTGGAAATGCGTGTTTTCCGGTGATCTTAGGCGAATCCTGTGCAAGTGTAGTTCGACCCCGTAGGGGTCGCGACCCACAGGTTGAGAACCATTGGTCTAGGTAGAGTCGTCCAGTTCCGTTGGATCTTCCGCCAGCGCTTGATATAATTTATTACTGAGTCCTTCTGGCCGGTACAACCGTTGCACCTTGAGGCACCTCTTTCCAGTGCAATGCAGCGATTAGGCCCAACCCTAGCATGTGATTTCAATGCAGTCCGCGGCCCCCTTTGAGACTATGCCTACGGTTCATATGGTCCCGAAACTTGGAACTCAATCGAAATCAAGCCAACCATTTACTCGACGCAATTTAAAAGGAAGCTCAACATCCGCCATCTCCTTACAGCCATCGCCTCGTCCTTGTGAATTGTCCTGTGCTGCTTACTCGAGGAATTGTCACAGTGCGCCTGCGTACCACCAGCGTCTACCGTGCGAGCGCCTGGGGGTGGACGCAGTAGACGAACTCGGGTGCTCGGGTTGCTAAGCGATAGTGCTGCCGGATAAGGTTTCGAGAAAGAGCTTGCCCTGAGGGCAAATAGCTCCACCTGCTCACGACTGGATATCCGGCCCGTAGCCGGGTCTCCTTTCAATAATTTTGAGGCACCAAGAATCTTAAGCTTATCAATATAATGGCGCACTAGTGAGACTTTGTTGCGGCCAGCTAATGCATGCACATCTTCGTTATGCGGAGGCGGTGTTGATCGCCCATTAAATGGACTGTGCAACTCAGACCACTGCTGAGTTATGTAAGTTGCGAGGGAAACCGGCCGCTGATATTTTCAGGGTATCCGGCACCTTTACGCACAACGTGCCTAATAGTTATTTACCTCGTCCGCTTACAGTGTGGCGGGCGCCTTCGTGCTAAATCGGCGCGAGTTTTACGAAATTGCAAGCAATGCGAGCACCGCAGCGGTGGCTGCACTCGAATCCTTGAGCCGAAAGCACAGCGCTCGCAGCCTCGCTAGTCCTCGCCGATGCGCGACTCGACGCGACGCGACGAATAACTTGGACGAAGGCCAATACCTTGAAAAAGCGGCCTAGCGAGTCGCAGGTGCTCCGCCTCGACGCGCCCAGGTCGATAACGACGGTCGTACAGCGCAGTAGCAAGAGAGAGCGCCCGTAACTTGACTGAGGGCATTTGCTTTTTCACGACCTCGGGACCGAGGTCGCGGGTGAGACTCCTGCAGTGGCCGATCTTGTATTGCCTCTGCCAGCCGCTGCGATAGCCTTAAAAGCTCTCCTGCCGCTATGCAAAAGCGGCGGCTGTTTAATCAGCTAGTATTTCTTTTTTTTTAACAAGTTCAGAGCAATTCGTTGACAACTCACTCTATTTCGTAGCCCAAAGAGAGACCGGAAGGACGAAAGAGATTACCAGCGGCTCTTGATTAAATAGTTACTAGAAGCTGAATAGGTCATGGTATATAGTTTAGAAAATATAAAAGATCTTGCCAAATAATGACTCATTGGTGTTTTTGGACAGGTTCTGTGTGTATACGTGTAGCCCTTTGAGGCTGCAGAAATCGCAGCTACAAATTGCTGTCATGTGCTGTTATCGCCGCTATACCCTAGGAATTAATGTGCTCGCTCCGCTCTTCACGACCGAGGTTGTGGGTTCGAATACTGCGGTGGGCGATCCATTGTTGTCAGCTGCAATTTTGCAAATACATATCTTTATATATTTTCATTGTAGGCACACCTGAATTAAAAAAATAATGATATTAATAATTATAATATATCTGCATAGTACCTTCAGAGAACTTGACCTTTTTCTACGCATTTTAGATGTAACTCAATGCAGGCAGGATTGATAGGCGTAAAGGTTTGTTTACCCCTATGTCGATGAGGATGCTGAACCAGTCGACCTTTACGTTGATCGGTGCTGCATCGTCGACTCGTTAGCTGTGCTTTGAGGAGCTTGCCTCACTGATATTGGCCCCCGAGCGTCTGCTAGGTCTGGCGCCTCTTTCGCGCACTGCGCCTGAGGTGAAGAACTTCAGACCGGGAGCCGCTGCGGGACATTCATAAAAGAATACGGCCTGCTCTGACGCGAAAGCTCGCTGCAGTTGTATTGCTGTGGCTCCGGTTGTGGCGGTTCTAGTGGAGTCTTACTGAGATACAGTGGGATGTGAGCGATAAACGAGACTCTATCTATATTTCTTTCAACGCGTACACGCATGAGAGCTCGATGAAAAACAGCAGCCAAGTCAAGAAATATAATGTAAATTAGTGGTCAGACGCTGCTCTGCGTTAATGGCTTAGCTATTGGCCACAGGTGAGGAGTAGGCAGCGCTGTGTCAATGAAATAGCCGTTGACCGCAGTTGAGAATTACATTACTTTCAGAGCGCTGCTCTAATTAAAACATGAAAAGCGGCCGGAGTGCGCAACACGACTGGCCAGGCGGATAAGTGTATTTCCCTATACAGAACTTAAGCTGTTCAGAAACAATTGTTATTGGAATCGAATGCTCGCGCGGCGGTCTAAAGCGAGTCATTTGCCGAAACTAGCCGGTCTCTATTGCAGCTCATTAGCAAATCCTTAATGGCGACTAGTTGGAATTGGACGCGTCGTAATCTATGGCTTGCCTGTTACACAAACTTAGCGAATGCGATGATAAGTGGGTTCCAGCCAAAGTCTCGTTCATGCAAAGAATCCGTCCTTGCTCTGTGGACTACTGTGTAGAGCTTCGAGGAGTTAATCGAGAGCGCTCTCGGACTTACTGCTACTGTTATAGGCAGTGTCAATTTTCCTGCCGTGTCCTGCCGTTCTCTGCATACCACTGCCGCCAGTGCCGAAAGCGTCTCAGGCCTTCACAATCAAAATCGCTGCATTTTCACTCTCTCGCCACGCCGCTGCTACCAAGCGACTCACGAGCAAAGGCCGCAGCGTTAACCAGTCCACCGAAAGAAGCCTCACTTCCCGGTCACATTCGGATCGCAATGCTGCTGCTGTCGCTGCTGCGGCTGCTGCTGCTGCTGCTACCTCAGCCACCAAAGCGACTTCCAACGGAACCAGAATGCGGCACGCTTGACGGCAGCCGTCGGTCGGTCGCCGGACAGTTTTTTCCGGCTTCGGATCGAAACTTTCGGATAGCAATCACGCTGCAGGGGCGGACTAATCTCGGAGTCGCCTCGAGACTCTATAGGCGTCCGATGAGCTTGGAAGCGCGCTGCGAGACTCGAGCTACTTCGTTTTGTTCGAGAGGTGCCTCGCTTCGATAGCGAGGCACCCGAGTGCGGCCCCGCCACCGGTGGCCCGGCCGCCGGCCCCTTGCATTCGTCGCGGCGGCGGCGGCGGCGCCGACCGCCGCTCCTTCCTACTTCAGAGTCCAATCAACGTGCATTCAGGTGGAGCGCCTTCAGGATGTGGCTCGAGAGCCCAGGAGAAACGATAATTTAAAGCCTGCGCAATAAGCGATGCGTAGAATCCCGTAAAATGCCCATAGATACTTTCAATCGCTCAATCAGTCAGCTGAACGCTGGACCGGTCGGCCAAAGGTTTTTGAAACGCTGAAGATTTTTCTTAACTCATTTCCGTGGCAAAGAGCCTTGATTAAACAGCCTCTTTTGTATAGTGACAGAAGAGTCTTCAGAGCTATCCTTACCGCTTGCAGCGGAGATAAAGGATCGCCCACTGCAACTTTTGAACTCACGACCTCAAGACCGAGATCGTGAAAAGCAAACACCTTTTGTTTCTGAAAATTACCGCCATCCAATCGAAATAATATTCTTTGCTCGTTAACAGGTGGTGCTATCCAAAACTCCACCAAAGTACCCTTCGAAGGAAAACGAGCCACGCGGAAAAGGCATTTATCTAAAAAAGGCAAGTTTTACGGCGTGAAAGCTATGAGACAGCTTCGCGAACTGTTCTTCATACACTCGTTTCTTATCCTGTACTAAATGTGTACTGTTTTGTTTTAGGAAGCAAATCGGGATGAAGCCCCGTCTTCGAAGGAAACGAAATAACAACTACGCCTCTAATGTCGGGGGAAGAGGGAGAGGGAGAGAGAGAGACGGTGAGGGAGAAAAGAAGAGAGGAGAGAGAGAGAGAGGAGAGAGAGAGAGAGGAGAGAGAGAGAGAAGAGAGAGAGAGAGAGAGAGAGAGAGAGAGAGAGAGAGAGAGAGAGAGAGAGAGAGAGAGAGAGAGAGAGAGAGAGAGAGAGAGAGAGAGAGAGAGAGAGAGAGAGAGAGAGAGAGAGAGAGAGAGAGAGAGAGAGAGAGGAATAAAGAGGAGATTTGAATGACGGCATTTCATTAGCCGTTGGGTCTCCCATGTCCAACTGAACAAAATACTCTGTAGAATTCAACGTATTGGTTTCGTGGCCACGCATGAAGAGCGGACGTCCTTTAAGACAGCAAGTCCATATCTATCATATCGAGATATCTATTCGACAGCAAACGAGCTACGGGCAGTGGCGGAGCCAGATGGAGGGCCGGGGACATTCGGCTCCCCCCTTTACAGGGGCAGCGAACTGTGCCGCCTCATATTTCTACGCACGTGACCGTCACCAACGACGACATTATGTTTTAATTCTACTCGATGAGTAACCACCGAGTTCTTGTCGAATGAACGCTATGATTGTGTGGTCTAGATTTTTTAATCACTGCACATCTAGCCCCGCCCATATGGAAATTTTGACGGTCTTCCTCCTAAAGGATTGACATTTTGCAGGTCATGCAAGTCATACTAGTTGACAAGGGGATAATCATTGCTCTGCCACTGGTTACAGGCGTCGAATATCGGACCACGTGTGTGGGACAACTCACTCACGGTGCCCGGGGCGCCTCACTACTGCCTCATCCCATGCCGTTAGAATTCAGGAACCGCAAATAACAAATATGCTGACGGTCACGATGGGGATGATCTTGTGTGGCGCCGCTCCGCTAGCAACTTTAATAATAATAATAATAATAATAATAACAATAATGCACTTGATTTTCGTCGGTTGCTGCGCCGGCTCTTGCCGCCGAGCTTGGCTGTCTTTTACGAACGGCGTTCCTCGCATGCAGCTCGCGGAGCGAAGCGAGCGCACAGAGAGCAGCCTAACAGCTTCAGGGGCTGCGCATGCGCGACGCTGCCCGACCGGTGTCAGCCGAGCCGCCGCGGCGGCACAGAGGAGCTGTTGGTGGTTAGTTTCGATCGCTGTCTGGTGGGTTCTCGATCAATTTCTTCAAGTTTCCGATCGACGTTTGAGTGAGTTGAGCTCCTGATACGCGGTCACGGATTATACATCTTGGCACCGCCTTAGCACCTTAGACTTCTCAGACGCCAGACGCCAGACGCCAGACTGCTTGGCCGAATTGGCGCTGCGGCACGAGGCGTGCGAAGAACGAGTCGCTCGTCCAAGCAGCGAACGCTCCGACTAAAAAAACGAATTCACAGAACCGCGAGCAGCGGTCGCGATCGGCGACAGCCCTGGGTGATGGCGTTAGGACCGTGCCAGCGCTGCGAAGCGTTTTTTCCGCTCGCCCGCTCCAGCGTCCCAGGAGCTGCTTAGCGGCACCTTGCCGCGGCCCCCTCCCGCGACGGCTACAAAACTAACTGAACTGAGCGGCGTCGCTGAAGCGGCTGTAGCGAACGGCGTCTTCGCGAAGCGTCTTCGCACAGCAGCGGGGACGTGGCCCGAGCGACTCGCGCCGCCGAAACGCTGGGGAGAGCACTCGATCTTCCCAGCCTGCCGGCTCCGAGTCGACCTCGCGGCTCCGCATCGCACCTATCGACCGCCCGAACAGGACGCATCCGGGCGCATCGAGCGGCCGGAAATCGCTCGCCCTGAGGGTACGGCAATTCCGGGCGAGCTCGCTCGACCGCGATCAGGATCCAGCGGGGCGTGGAGAAACGGGGGCGATTCGTTGGAAGCCGTGGGAAGGTTCGCCCACTCAGGATCCGGGTTCGGCAAATGCGAAAGAGACACTAAATCGACGAACGAAATGATTGCAGGGGAGTTCAGAAGAGGCTTTGGTTCATTGCGAAGCTTTTTGTCCAGAAAAGCGAGCTCAACAGTGACTAAGTATTAGAGTGAAAAAGTTCACTCTACCGTCCATCACGCGGCAAGATGGTATACCTCCACCATGAAGCAAGACGGCGCGGTTTGCCTTCCAATGTGATGGAACTATTATGACTCGGCGAAGCGAGTCTTCAGGCAGTGAGCTGCTCATGACAAGGTGAACGTAATGTTTTTCAACAAGTGTAAAGCCTAGCTCCGATACGGGCTTGGCGACCTACATATCTCGCCTAACCAGCGAGCTGAGGAGTCCAGCGGTCCTGCTCCCACGTGACCTTTCAATAAAAGACTTCGCCCGTTCGGCATGCCGGTCCGGCTACTGTTAGCTTCATAACTTTGCGAAAGTTCGGCCTGGCTTAGATCGGAGTAGTCTGGCCGAGCTAGTCCTCGCATTCGTAACGCCCAGTCTAAACTTGTGTCACTCGCTCCTTTCAGATCTTCCTGACGCTCCAATAAGGCGCTCAAGAATCTTCTAGTCAAAGAGTACATATTAGCTGCTTTAACAGGCTCGTTTGTATAGCGGCCAGGAAAGCCGCCGAGTCTACCGCCTCCCGCTCGCGGTCGGCAATAAATAAATAAATAGCTGCTAGCTGCAGGACTCGACGCTACGACCCCTGGGTGGTGAAGGGTGAGTATCTTACCGCCCGAGGTAAGAATAGCTCTCAAACTCTGCAGCTAGCTAGGGTTGTCTGTGGTGAGCTGCGCAGCTGCCCCCACTAGACCAGTCGTCACCAAACAGTGCATGCTCCTCGGGAGCAGCGTAGCGGGAGCGTTAGCATTCGTGAGTAGCTTGCAGGTCCTTTCACTCTCCGGCCCCCGACGCGGCCTCAGAAAAACGCCTCGAATCAGGCGTCGCATTGTCGAATCGTACCAGCCCCACTTGTCGCTTAAGTCATTGAGCTGCGCCCCTATTCGAGCTCAAATTCTTCGGAGACCGTGGCTTTAGTTAGTGTCCGCTTGTTCCTAACGAAAATTGGCTCCGCTGGCGTGACTGGCCGGTTGTAGCTTATGCGTGCTGCAATTGTATGCGCCGTTGCTAAGCGATCGACTTTGCTCTTTTTCGGCTTATTTAAAGAGCCTCGACGTATACCAAGTTCTATCGTGACGCTAGGCAGACTGGGCTGGCTTTACGCGGTATTAGATTTTTCTACTTCGCATGAAATAACCGCAGTGGCTTTCCTCGCGCGCACACCGTGTCGCCCAGCGGACTCTCTCGGACGCAACGAAGCGTGGCCGAGTCGCGAGGAGGAGAGTCGAGGAAGCGTGGTAGCGGTTAGCTGCGTCGAACGGCTCGGAAGGGTTGTTCTGGTCGACTGCAGGATCGTATCGAGATACAGTCGCATTCGCGAGAATAGTGGAAGCCAGTGCCACAGCGAGTCCAGCAATGGAACGTCTGTCGCCGACGGTTTTTGTCTGAATGAGGGGGACCTGTTGCTTCAACTGAGAGGACCCGAGGACAATTTGCGACGCCGCGCGATTACGAGCTCTGAGGTCGGCGGCCGCTGACTTTGGAGCTGAGAAGCGCTCGCGAAATAGCCACGATAGGCTGCTACTTAAGCAGTGCGATAAATGCTTATGCATGGAACGAGGTCATTGTACGACTCGGCCGGCGCTCAAGGCACGGGCCTGATAGAAGTCGCCCTTTTAGAGCAGCGGTCTACCTGTGGGTGAGTCCGAGCGCCGAGCGTGCGCAGCTTCAAGTTTGCAAGGGAGTCCGTTAGAAGTTACCTGCCGCAATATTCGTGCAATTACCTTGCCGAAATACCTTTGGAGCAAGTGTAAAGCGCCTAGAAAGAGAGTGAGTTCTCTAGGGCGCTTTATTAAGTGTATTGTTATTATTATTATTATTGCTATTATATCAGCCGTAATATGCCGTGCGGGTAATTTTTTCGGCCTTGTTTTGCATACTCGTGTGCCTGCTAGCGCTGCCTGCAGGATACCAATTTCGGTGCCGTTATGCGCCATTGGGCGCATTGCGAGCGTCAGGTCTCTCACATTGCATGCGTTGTGCCGCTGCCCTGACCAGCGAGGGTCGCACGGACGCAACGCTAGTCCGGGACACGTGCAGTGTTCCACCACAGACTAAGTGTAACGACTGGTCGGGCATAGAGGACGCAGCGTCTTACACTGAGGGCGCGCGACCAATACCTTCAATGACGATGCTTCGTACGTCGAAAAGTTTCGTTCCGTGAGTTGACGCATCGTCGAAGATGTAGCCGCCGGAAGTGTTCAATAAAACAAATGCAATTAATTTGAATAGCACCTTAAGAGATCTTAGCCTATTTTCGGGCTCTTCGCACTTGCCGCGGGGCTCGAACCCGCGACCTTGGTCATCAAAAACATTCACCTTGACCTCGATTGTTAAAGGCGTGCACCTTACCGCTTGGTCAAACCGGCACAGCGAGTGACACATCTACCAGGCCGAGTGGCCTCAAGAAGGCGCTATTGAGGGCACAACAATGCTAGCAGCAGTGCAAGTACGTCAAACGGTGAAGGATAATTACAATAGTAATAATACACTTGAAAAAGCTCTCTCATAGAGCTCAACAGCTTTCTAGGCCCTTTACATTTGCTGCAAAGGAAACACGCTAAAGGATTTATAAAGGATTCGCATAGTTTGTAAGTTCAGCGTCGAAGCACCTACAGGTGCGATCTTTTCAGGAATTTCCACCCCACATGTATTGCCAGTCAGAAAGAACAGCGGGATATTTGTCAGAAAAGTCCTGCTTACAAGTTCCGTATCGTCCAGTGTCTGGTGGTCCACCAGTTGGAGCAGAGCTACCTCCATCCTAAGTTTCAAATAGTGCTTACCCTGGAAACAGCTTGCTGACAGTGTCGTACCGAGTGACAGTACTCGAGCATACAGAAACCACGTTTATTCAGGTCCGCCAGGTACCGGAAGCGTCCCGTACAACGGACCTCACGCAAGCGCGAGTTACTACGTAGCAATGGGAGGGGAATCTGCATCTCTCAGCACAGCTTATGTGTACACAGGCTAGGCTGGTTTGGTTGGCTGGGACAATACGGTTGCGAAATGATAAAGGTCACCAGCTAGACCAGCAGCCAGACTTACTGGAGCGCCCGGACGTGCCGCGACGCCATGTCTCGGGACTTTGGGAGACCTGACATCGGCCAGATAAGTGGCGATGTTGGGCGCTCTCGGTCTCGCCCTGCGGTGCACCTGGACGGGTGCCGGGCGTTCTCTACGGAAATTCAGCCACTCAAGCAGCTCAGAGGGCTCAAAGCTCGAGCAGGGCTAGAGATGAGCGCTCTCGCTGTTGTGGCTCTTATGTTCAGCGTTCCCCCTGTAGCGCGAGGTTCCTGGCCTCCGTGTCCTCCGTGCGGAGCTGGAGCGCCCTCGGCGAGCAGAGATGTAGCGCGACCGTCAATCCCTGCTAGTGCAGCTAATGTCGTGCCAATGTCGTGGTGGCTGCTGCTTGTGTGCATTGTCGCTCGTATTCAAGGTTGCTCCGGTTCGAGATGTCCTCTCGCGCCTGTATTGCTAGCCTCGTGTTTCCTGCGGGGGGGGGGGGGGGGGCGTGGCCTCACCTACCGCGTTCCCCAGTAGCTTTCTTTAGTTGGCCTGCTGTTGTTTTCGCATGCGATATTGTTATATTTTATTGATTGTATTGTAATGGTATTGTTATAGCATGGGGCTGGACTGGAAATAGCCTCTGACCCCTGGATCTTGGCTGCAAATGAATAAAGCGTTTCAACGTTATTACGCTGAGGAATTTCTTCTCCTGGCGCGCGCGAACACTCACACACACACACACACACACACACACACACACACACACACACACACACACACACACACACACACACACACATATATATATATATACGGAGCGATTTGAACGTATTCTATGTATTGAAATGGCGATACCAGCGAAACCAGCCATGCAATGGCTGATAATCTTTATTTGCGACTAAGCGATAAGCTATGGGAAAAATCCTTTGAAAAAGCAGGCACCAAGAGATAGGCATGAGTTGCGATTCCGAAATCGGCAGTGGCATTGGAGCTGGTTTCAGCTTAGGCCACGGAGTACTTGGTGTACGCCATGGCCGCTGTCGAGCTCTTGTAACCACCCGCCACTATCAAATAGACAATGCCAGAAACGCTCTGTGTGCGGCTTTCACGTCCAGTCACGACTATGCCTCAAACACAGCGCTCGTAGCGGCACCATTCTTAGCCAACGCTTGACGAATGCCGGTGTCGCCTGAACCATGTAGCACGGCTAGCTACTTGTAGGTGCTGCACCAGGTGCACGCACGCACGCATGCCGATGGTATCAGAAACACGGCAGCGACGACGGGCGCTTGTACCTTAGCTTGTCAAGCCCGTATCCACAATGCAGACGATTCTATTTAACAGCTGCGGACCGTTACAGACGTACTCCAACGACAACAAGGCGTAGAACTCACGTCATCTCCAGTGCCGATACCCCGAGTCTCGATTACTCACTGCACACTTATCTCAGAGCACCGACTTTTTATACGGCCTCAGCGATTAACCATCGTATAATCTCATAACTACCAATAATCGCACAATCTCATAATCGTGACTAATACCTATCCACTATAATTAGGCCTGCTTAGCTCGGGCCGTCGTTACAACTTGTCTATCTTATAGATATGGACTTGATATGCTAAGGAATGAGCGCCCGTCGTCGATGCCGCGTTACGGATGCTGTCGGCACGCCTGCTCCTACAAGTCATCACGTCGGCAGCACCTACAAGTAGCTAGCCGCGCTACACTGTGTCAGGCGCCGTTGGTATTCGTCATGAGTCGGCTGAGCCTGGCACCGATGCGAGCGCTACGTTTCCGGCCTAGTGTTGACTGGACGTGGGAGCCGCTGCACAACGCGTCCGTAACGGTGCGTCGGATGATGGCTCCGCATCGAGTGTTGTTGGACTTCATCATCGTCGTCACCTTCGTTACGGTTGAGTAAGTATGAGAGCAGTCTCACACGCTAGAAAATCACAATGACGGCACGGCTGTTTATTACAAACAATAAGAAAGCCACGAGGTAGTTAGCGGAACATTAGCGCCGACGAGCGTGCTAGAAGTAGTACCCGATTAGCTCAGGCGGAATATTTCATCCTGAATAGGAAGTGGCCACAGTTTGTGCAGCCGACGAAATGACGACTGGCTGCTTAATCGAGAGCCAGTGCAAATAGGCGAGAAGTAATTAAAGGAATTATTGCGACTTTAATGACGGACGAGCCTATCCGCAGACTAGTTGACCAATTGTAAGCGCCTCGTTGTACAAGCCGGAGCACCTGCACAAAGTGAGTAGCTAAGTTTGAGGCGGGAGGAGACGGGAATGCGGCAATCAAATCAGGTATGGAATGAAAGAGCAGGCAGTCTTCGAAGCGAAGCTCTAGGGAAGCCCGCTCGCGAGAGGTCGCTTTGGAGCAGGACGCCTAATCGCCAAGCAGCTGACACAAGCGATACGTCGGCTGAACTCATTTTAGGGTTGGGTTTTCCAAAAAAACACCACTCTTTGGGGTATACTGTACTTTTGAAGCTCTGCAGAAGACTTTTATGAGTTGACGTAAATGCTCTAGAGTCTCCCACTGAGATAGGATCTAAGTCATTGCAGTTCGTTAAAAAAAATAAAATTATCAGGTGTTGACCGAGTTACTGGATTATTGGTGATGAACAGGTGATGACCGATTTACCGGATTACCGGTGACGACCGAGCGAGTTGATTGGCGCTCAAGAAGTACGTGTCGATCAGTGCAGTAAACGCCACCAAAAGATCGAGAAAGACACGCATATAAACTCTAGATAAGTCTAAATTCTTCAGAAGATCATAACACGCTCAAAAATAAATCTTGCAAACTCTAAAACACGTGTCGAAAGCATATCAACCAACATTTGCTGCATTCCGCCTTTGCTCGTGTGAATTTGAAAACGGGTCCCACCCGACCGCTAAGCCGTTTCAATCGTGTCGCAATCGACGTACGGCTGACGTAGCAGCGTACTTCTTTGCGGTCCCTATGTCGAGAACTCTCACTAGGAATTCGGTAAAAACTTCGTGACATTCACTAAACGCAATGCTTCCCATTGCATTTAAGTCTTTCGGTCATCGGGCCTTCAGCTTGTACTCACCGAAAGTGAGGAACTCACTTCCAACTTTTGTCATACCCTCGTTGACATTAAATCATGCTCGCCTCTGCTAAAGATGCATCTGTTCCACTCAGCAATGTCTACGCTACAGTGAACTCATTTTTCCTGCATACCATTTCGTGCTTACCTGTGACTGATTCACTGCATGTTATTAAAAATATGATTCATTCATATAGCGGCCTTAAAGAACTGAATCTCTATCCAGGCGTTTCAAGTATTCCTCGGAGCTCGAGCCCACAACCTCAGTCGCAAATCTAAGCACCTATTCCTCGGTCATTAAAGGGAGTGATCCTTAGCTGGCATCCTTCTAATGGCGGCACCGCCACGTGCTTTCAAGTTTTTTTTTGCCTGCCTGTCTAAACTTTAACACTGCCTGCCTACGATTTCGCGTCCAAGCATGGTGACTGGCTTGCCGTTAAATCTTGGTCGTCGCTTCTCATGCACTGCCATGCAAAGGGCCAGGAAGTGCGATTTGGTCATCGTGGTTATTGTTGCTGCTATATTATATTGCTGCAACTCGTGGCACCGTGAGACGACCTCGCCACGTCGGTTGCCAAAGCTCAGCGCTGCAAGTTAGAGGCAGCCGCCGCCTCTTCGGTGCTACCGCCGCGATTTAACGGCGGTAGGGTCCTCAGGCGGCGGTTTTTCGACGGCGGTGAGCGACGGCGGTGCTGCTTAGCGGTGGCGACGGGCGGCGGCGGAAAGGCTATACCGAACCGGGTCTTTGTGACAGACGGCGCTGATAGTACCAAAGGCTTCGCGGTGGCGATCGTTCAGCGGTGGAGCCGGCTACGTCTACGGGCGCCCAGTCTACTAGTCACGGAGAGTTTCACAGTACGTCCCGGTAACTATGTCATAGCCAATAAGAGGGCGGGGCGAGGCCAGCCCATCGCCCCGCCTCTAGACGCACGCGAGTCGGCGACTGGTTCGGCTTGTGGCGGTAGAGTCCGGTCTGAGCGCTCGCCGATCGACGCGGCTCCGAGGACTCGCAGCAGCAGCAGCAGCGACGAGGCCGCTCCTCCCTAGTGCCGCCAAAGCAGGTAAGGTGAGACGTGCGTCGCGCTCGCGATTCTCGTCTGGAGTCGGTGGCGTCGTGGGAGACGGAAAGTCACCGGCAGCACCAGCAACAGGGGGGGGGGTGTGTGACTGTGGAATGGCACGGCGAAAGCTGGGCTCAAGCTTTGCCGGCTCCAGCAGCTGGGTCGGAGTTTGCGCGCGATCGTCTAACTTCACCTTTGTACTCAGCTCCCAGTCGGCCAGCTGCCGCCATGAGTTGAAGCGTGACAGCCACGGTCGAGCGAACTGCCAGCTGGTTCATGTGCCGCCCCCTTCTTTCTGACTTGCCACCCAGAAGCAAGACAGATTCTGTTTGGGTCCGGGAAGGATGGTCCTGCACCCAATTCGGCTACTTCTCTTGGAGGGCCGTTCGCTTTTAAAATACATAATTTCGTGCAGCTGTGTGAGGCAGCAGCTGGCTTTGGTTGAGCAAGCACCTCTTTTGATCGGAGCAGCTTGAGCTGGCAGGTGAGGGGATGATGACGGTTGCCTGCCCCAAAGGAGACCCAGCTCCAACTTTGCATTCACAGCTCCAACTTGCCCGCAGCTTGATAAGGCAGTAGCTAAGCTCATCAGCAAAAATCGTCAACTTCGGCTCGCGGCATTGCCACCAGTCTTGCTACTGGGTAAGCCTCTTGGCCCGATTCCAAAGAGTGCTTAGAGCAGCCCAGTGCCCTCCCCTCAGGCTTAGGGAGGGGCAAGGTTCAGCCAACATTTGTGGCTTTGCCCGTGTCCCTGTTAATCGTCGATCCGATCAGATCAGACTGCTGGCCACCGACTCCTCCTTGGCTGTAACGTGACCTGCCAAGCACCGGATGCATTGTACTAGGGACGTGACTGATGTATGCATGCGACTTGCAGCCAGTGAGCCCAGTCGAACCCCGACTGCACTAGCCCAAAAGCGCCTTGCGAATCCGTGGTGCTCTCGGCTGACGCATGCGTTGACTTGCGTCTGGTTTTGTGGACAGCAGCTGCCCACGTCGGTAGGCTGATCACAGCCACGGTGGCTCTTAAAACACTGCTCGGGAAAGCCACTGCCTGCCTGCCTGCCTGCCTGCCTGTCTTGGCTTCGGCTGCTGCACAGGAACTTGCCTCTTGATGGGCGTAGTCGTGCCGATGTGGTTATCATTAAACTAAGCAGCTCGAGGATGCGCATTTACTGGACTCAAGAATGCAGACTGCTGTCCGACATTCATTTGCCGTTGCTCTGTGCCTGCAGCTTAAAAAAATGCTGCCTTCTATTTCTGGTAGCTGCTGGCCAATTACACCTGTGTCTGGCTCTTGCTCTCCTATTCCTTCTGGAAAGTTGCAGTCAGATGTGTTGCAGTCATTCTATATTTTTTTGTACACCTCCGAATTAGGATGCTCAGCTGGCAGCCCAATGTTTGCTATATGCGGTGAAAGCTTCGTAGCAGGCTCCTAGTCACGAATTTGTTCATGTGGGCTAAACCTTCAACTGGAGCGCATGCGATCGGAAGTCTCCTGAAATGTGGTAATACACCGGTCATCATCACCCACTTTCCTAATGTCAACTTGATAAACCTGGAAGCAGATGTGCTCTTCCTTCCTAAGGATGTAATCAGGGCATATGCGTAGCGTTTTTGAAGAGCTAAATATCTGTCGTAAACGTCGCAACTGTCACGTCGTAATACTTCTCGCCGACCTGCACTGACTTTCCATCAAGCTGCGTATCAACTTGAAGTTTTTTCCCCATCGCTTTTAGCTCCCTTCATCATCTCGCTTCAGCCTAAAAGTCGTGAATGCTTACATCGCAGAACTAGTTCTATTGACTCGAGTCGTTTATTTAGCTGGGCCTCGAACGAACCGAAAATCTTTGCTATCTTTGCTATCTTTGCTGATCATGACCTCAGTTCATGTGCTGCCAAAGCGTGGAACTTATTCCCTGCTGACGTTACGACTTGACGGGATTAAAAAAAAAAGCTAAAAACCCCTGCTCCTTTCAGGGTTTGCCGGGTTCTTGAAAACCAGCTTCATCCAGCTTTAAATACAGTTCACTTATCAAAGAATCCAGCTAAAAATGTATATCAAATGGGTCACGGCAGTAATCCAATATCTAAATGCAGCAGCTCAAATCAAAGGCCATAATTTAATAGCTGGTCAACCAGACAACAAAGCCCATACAATGAACAACTCATGAACATTAAGCCACAGGTTAGAGTGAAAGTTTTGCTCTGCATCCTTTTAACCATCTGGAGCCATCACTGGCTTTTCAGCACAAGAGACGAATGGTTGAATTTAAAATATAATTCATTTATATAGCGCCCCAAGAGAACTTAATCTTCTTAATATTCAGGCGCTTCACATATGCCTCGGGGCTCGAGTCCACGACCTT